>CM057821.1:37939593-38357093 GCA_030067965.1 Latrodectus elegans | reverse complement strand
TTCTTGCAACAAATATTTAAAAGTGTTTCCAAAATTTGATGCGAAAATGTGGTTTTATTTTTAACGGGAAAAACGTAAAATTTTTGTAACTTTTAAAGTAATATTTGTTACTTTTAAAGAAAGAAAAAAACAACGAACATTCTAGAATTAGATTAAGCCTTCTCCACTTTTTAAAATTTAAATCAAAACAACCTTTCATCTGGCTTATATCCCACAGATAAAATATTTTACACAATTTCATGAACGAAAACTAAAGCCAAAAATAGTTATAATGATTCCAGAATGGAAAATATATTAAAAGATAAAAATGGAAACACATTAAAAAGTTTCCAACTTTTCAAAATTTAAGAATTTTCAATTGGAATAGAGCCAGTTTATTAATAATTTTTCGTTTTTAAAATATTGAAGTTTTATAAATATTTAATATTATGTTAAGGGGTTATATATATATATAAAGTATTCTGATTTGCTTAAGTCTTCTCCACCTTACAGAAGTTAAATCAAAACACTGCTTCATAAGGCTTATATGTCACAGATTAATGAAAAATATAGCCATAAATAGTCATGCATTACGAAACGAACAATATAATACTATAGTTAAAGCGTTTCCATTATTCGAACATTTTAGAAGGTTTAAATGGAAGAAAGCTTTTTGAATAAGAATTTCTTTCTAAAATGTTCAAGCTTTTATAAATATTTAACTCTATATTTTACGCATATTTACTTTTAATTTCAAAAAAGTAAAAATGCTCTAGTCCATGGGTTCCCAAACTTTTTTTTTCGTGGACCAATTTCAAAGTTTTGCTATTTTTGGCAGACCCCCTGCTGCTACATTACTACTGTATTCCCAAAACTCCTAAAAATATCACACTAAATTAAAGGTATTAAGAAGAAAAAAAAGTAGTATTTTTTGTCCTCTTTATTAAAATACTTGTGGTTATACAAAATTATGAACATTTATTACCATGGTGTCCCAAACATTTTTTTTCTCGTTGACCACTTTCAAAGTTTTGCTATTTTCGGTAGACCCCCTGTTGCTACATTCCTACTGAATTCCCAAAACTCCTAAAAATATGATACTAAATTAAAGGTGTTAAAAGAAAAAAGTAGCATTTTTGTCCCCTTTATTAAAATACTTGTGGTTATACAAAATTACGAACATTTATTACCATGGGTTCCCAAACATTTTTTTCTCGTGGACCACTTTCAAAGTTTTACTATTTTCGGTAGACCCCCTGCTACTACATTCCTACTGAATTCCCAAAGCTCCTAAAAATATCACACTAAACTAAAGGTGTTAAGAAAAAAAAAGTAGAATTTTTTATCCTCTTTATTAAAATACTTGGGGTTATACAAAATTATGAACGTTTATTACCATGGGTTCCCAAACATTTTTTTTCTCGAGGACCACTTTCAAAGTTTTACAATTTTAGGTAGACCCCCTGCAGCTACATTCCTACTGTATTCCCAAAACTCCTAAAAAAATATCACACTAAATTAAAGATATTAAGAAGGAAAAAAATTAGCATTTTTGTCCTCTTTATTAAAATACTTGTGGTTTTACAAAATTATGAACATTTATTACAATATACAATACAAATATGTATAACAATAATGGCAGATACTTACTTTTTATGGCACTGCAGATACTGACATTGATTCATTCGCAGTCACACTTTTGTATTCAAAATCCCGTAAAGTAACGTTTGTAATAAATTAAAAATTAAAAAAGTTAAAAAAGTAACGTTGAGTTAAAAATGAGTAACGTTTTGTTCTTGGTATTCGTATTTACACTAATGCAGATTGCAAGTACAGCAAAAGTCGCATTTCATCCCTTTTGCAGGTCTAAACAAGGATCCCGGACGAACGGGCGCGGGGGAGGCACTTTGCAAGTCTCGTCATGTGGTGTACACTTGTACTATTACCTATTCTTCTATTCTGTGTTTGAACTGAATCTTAAATATTTTTGAGAACCTACCTAGCGAAGGGTGCTACCTGCATACATTGATAGATAAATCCAAGCCAAACATTTTGTTTTTTATTATGAAAACCAGAAAATGTTTCGTGGATCCCCACTTACAAACTGTGAATCTCTGTTTCCTTTTCACGTTTGTGTGGACCCCTAAGGGTCAACCTAGATAACTTTGGAAACCTATGCTCTAGTGAAATAAGTAGGTTTTAAAATATAAGTACCTAAATCAGCATTATGCAATGCACAAAATACTTTCATATATCCATCTGATAATTAATTGAAATATTTCAACGATCTCAAAACTTACAATCTTGTTATAACAATTGCATCTTTTTTCAGCATTTATGCATAAATTATTATATTTATATGTAACTATTATGAGCATTTCCGTTGTTTTGGGCAAGTTTATCATATTTAAGAGCAATACATCAATCATATCAAAATCAAAGGAACATAAATGTACAATCATGTTACAATCAGGGTTATATGAATGCATTTGAAGAAGCAAACTGTACTGTTCATTAATAATTCAAATTTTGCTGTCCTATTCACGACAAAAATACCTGCTTATCAATAATTATTTTCCTATCTTCGATTAACTTTGTGTGATTATTTTACTTTCAATATAATTGAAATAACCATAATGAATGTAAAATTATACAATGAAGATTCCTTGATAGCAAAAACAGTGAATTAATGTTTTTATTCGATGTTATTAATAAAATATGAATCGGGCATTACTTAAAAATTGAATTCTAAAATGGGATTCAGTGATCTTTTGTAACCTTAACGCGTTTATGGGAATCTCCCTCTGTGGTTTTAAATTCTTTCTGTAAATATGACATCCCTAAAAAATGGATACAAATGTAAGTATCATTTTAATGTACACGTTAGACGACGTTTATAATGAAAATTCATGTCAAAATTCTTCTCGGAAATTTCTTTTACAAGTCACTCTCAGTTGACACTATCTTTTTCATACGTAAGAGTTTTAAAATGGTATTTTAATTAAAATATAAATATTTTCTCGGTCAATAAATCCAATAGCAATTTCTACTTTGATACTTCTTTTCTGAGTTTTCTTTATTATTTGAATTTCATTCCAAAAGTAAAATATATAGTAAGTAATAATATATAGTAAGTAATATATAGTAATATTAAAGTGTAACTTAGATTTATTAAAGGATTCTAGCATAATGAAATAGAAAGCATTTTTCTATAATCTCAGTTTTGCAAAACTGAATGATTAAGAAAAATTCAACATAAAAGAATCAACATACCATTGTTTCTTAATTCGCTTATGTACCTCCATAAAAATAATTTCTTCTTAAATATTAATGATTTACTTTTCAAATAATTAAAAATTTTAAACACTAAATTTTACAAAATTAATTTTAAAAAACTTCCAACTTAATTTCTAGTTGATTAATATGGCTTTAGAATAGTTCCAACATAAATCCGTGAGGCTCAATACCTTAGGCTGATATTAATCATTGAAATATCTATACTCCAATAAAAAATAAAAAGAATTCCACTAAAACAAAGAATCGATACGCATCGATATAACGAGAATCGAGCACGAAAAGTGTCAAACGCGTTTGAGGGGTGGCAGGTATGAAGGGAAAAAAAATCTCTCTGGGCGTGTCTTTAATTTGTTCCAATGTGATGGCGTGCAAAGCTTGGGTAAAAATTAAGAGTTGACATTATACTCCATTGACTTCGTGAAGGTTTGTACAGAATGATGCCGCCTCTCTGTTTCATGTGTGGACGGGAGATAATCAATAGCACCTATTGAATTTTCCCGCTGGAAGACAATAGATCATCGAAGTTTGGCTTCTTTGAAAGCAGGTGGTCAGAGCTACACTCAAATTGCATGAATCAAATTTTGAGAAATTTAAGCTTTTTATTTAGAACAGATAAAACTTTGGATATATTTTAATATTTCACCATATTTTCAAAACTTTTTAAATTATAGAGTTTAAAAAATATTTTTCATTTCGTATTTTCTCCAGATAAATATAATTCATGTATATATATACTAGGACTTTAAAGTATTTATTACAAAATGTAACCTTACATCATTTTTTAAAAATCAAGTTTTACTATTCGTATTATATTAAATGTTTTACTATTCGTTTATATTAATTATTGCTATTTTCTTTTTAAAATAGATTTTTTTAATTTAAGTTTACTTAAAGAATCATATATCTTGGATAATAGATAAAACTCCCATTTTTTTATAAGCAAAATTGAGTGTTTTAAGAACTTAACTTTTATTTCATGTTGAGCAAATATTAATATAACGTTCATACATACCAAATTTCGAAAGTTTTGATTATATAAGAATAATAATATTATTGAATTTATAACAACCAAAAAGAAATTCAAAGCAAAGATTATTTTTCTTCAACTGAATGACGCGTGTTTAACGATAAATAAATGAGAGCTTCTAAAAAAATTTATATAGTTTCTAAAATTTTATAGTAAAAACATGCACAATCTGTGGTTAATCATTTACATTTCGAAGCAACATTCAAGTCATTTATATTTACATTTTAAGATGATTCTTCTATATGTAATATAATTAGATTTTAACTCGAAATATATTTAAATTAGAGATAAATTAAAATAAACTTTTTTTTTACTATTCAAAAAATAGATGGAAGTTGATGAATCTATTCTGATCAAAACTTCTCAACATGTGTGTTAAAAAATCAACTCTTAGAAATTTCCATTAGTTTGTATAACACAATTTATAATGATATCATTTAACTGTAAATTGGTATTATTTCTACACACACACAAACTTTTCTGATGCACTTTACAAAAAAAGTGTAAGGTACAAGCTTAATGGGTCAAAGAGATGTTTTTCAATTAAAATGTAAAGTTTATAACCTGGAATTATAAATTCCACTATTAAAGTCACACTACTTGGTTCGCTTCTTGTAGACTAACCACCTTAGACACCTAAACTTTGAGTTCTGAACAACTGGTTTGTATCCGATCAGGGATATTCTTTCCCTCTGTTGAGTTTCAGAAAGATTTTCACAATCGGATTGTAATCGATTATAATAAAAGACTTTGCTAACACAATTGATTGTTTTAGTTACAGTGATTAGGACTTTAAGTGGTTCTATTAATTTCATTGGTATGATTTTACTTTCAAATACTGCAATGTGTAGGCATTTTTTTCCGAGATATTCTGTAAATAATTCTGAAATCACAGTACATAAGCTAAATCGAATATTTATTTTAAATTTTTTTAATTCCATTTTTGCCATTATTTCATTAAATATATATTACTGGTAATTATAATGCATTTATATCGCATATAGTTCGAAATACATGTTTAAGAGAGCATACAAAAGGCAAGTAGTCAATTTATTGAAAAAGGTCGAATAATTTGCATGAAATTTTTAACTTGATTAAAAAAAGCATAACAAAAGTAATGTTATTAATGTAAAAATTATAATATTAACATTACGTTTTGCTTAAAATCGAAGTACAAAGTTATACTATTTAAGAAATAGAACCATACCCTTATTCTGACTAAATAACGATTAGGAAAAAAGAAATGATGGTTTGATAGTTAGTCAGAGTAAAAAAGAGAATAAAAATACATGGTGATGCTAAATCGTTTTTATAAATAACGATTAGGAAAAAAGAAATGATGGTTTGATAGTTAGTCAGAGTAAAAAAGAGAATAAAAATACATGGTGATGCTAAATCGTTTTTATAAATAACGATTAGGAAAAAAGAAATGATGGTTTGATAGTTAGTCAGAGTAAAAAAGAGAATAAAAATACATGGTGATGCTAAATCGTTTTTATAAATAACGATTAGGAAAAAGAAATGATGGTTTGATAGTTAGTCAGAGTAAAAAGAGAATAAAAATACATGGTGATGCTAAATCGTTTTTATAAATAACGATTAGGAAAAAGAAATGATGGTTTGATAGTTAGTCAGAGTAAAAAAGAGAATAAAAATACATGGTGATGCTAAATCGTTTTTATAAATAACGATTAGGAAAAAAGAAATGATGGTTTGATAGTTAGTCAGAGTAAAAAAGAGAATAAAAATACATGGTGATGCTAAATCGTTTTTATAAATAACGATTAGGAAAAAGAAATGATGGTTTGATAGTTAGTCAGAGTAAAAAAGAGAATAAAAATACATGGTGATGCTAAATCGTTTTTATAAATAACGATTAGGAAAAAAGAAATGATGGTTTGATAGTTAGTCAGAGTAAAAAAGAGAATAAAAATACATGGTGATGCTAAATCGTTTTTATAAATAACGATTAGGAAAAAGAAATGATGGTTTGATAGTTAGTCAGAGTAAAAAAGAGAATAAAAATACATGGTGATGCTAAATCGTTTTTATAAATAACGATTAGGAAAAAAGAAATGATGGTTTGATAGTTAGTCAGAGTAAAAAAGAGAATAAAAATACATGGTGATGCTAAATCGTTTTTATAAATAACGATTAGGAAAAAAGAAATGATGGTTTGATAGTTAGTCAGAGTAAAAAAGAGAATAAAAATACATGGTGATGCTAAATCGTTTTTATAAATAACGATTAGGAAAAAAGAAATGATGGTTTGATAGTTAGTCAGAGTAAAAAAGAGAATAAAAATACATGGTGATCCTAAATCGTTTTTATAAATTAAAAGGGGCGATAGTATGCATCCATACAAGGAATAATTACATAAGAACATAGGGACGCATTCCATTCTGAGAGGCAGAAAAGAGGAAAGTAGAAACGTATCAAGAACCTATCACAAATTTACCATATGCAAATTTCCACACAGATGAAATAACATTTTTCCAATATTGGTTACTGGAGAAAGCTAATCAGAGTAGACGTTGTCCTTCACAATCATCACGTTTGATTTCACAACAATGCCAACTGGACAAACTCTCGTGGACACCAGCAGAAATTTTCGTTGAACATCTGGGCAGGTATCCTTAGTGATTAAATGGTATGCTCTAACATCATACCTCTCATTTGACCGGCGCAACAAACCGCATATTCTTGAAACAAGCCCTTCCCAATTTATTGCAGGCTGTTCCACTCCCCATCTTCAGAGACATGTGATCTATGAGCAATGGAGCCGCAGCATATTTTTCCATCACTGTCTGTAACTTTTTTAATGCTATATATATCCTGCACGATGGATTGGACGTAGCAGACTTGTGGCTTGGCCTCCTCCCTCACCGGACTTCAATCGACTAAATTTTTATTCTGGTGGCACACAAATTTTTTGTGTAAGAGACGCCTGGGAACTCAACTGAAGATCTCGTGGCTAGAATCGTTGCTGCCAGGAGCAAATTTAATAAGGCACCTGGAATCTTTGAGAAGTTGAGCCAGCCGTTCCTTCGTCAGTCTCAAGTGTACAACGACACACTTAGGTCTGCATTTTGAGCACTTGCTATATGATTTTCACTAAACAATAAATATGATTGTGAAACTTTTTGTATTATTCATTCGCTTAACCAACACTGTTGTAAATGTTGGGCAAGCACTGTCAGGTGGGAATTCCTCTTATCTGCCTCTCGGAATGGAATGCGACCTTATGTTTCTATGAAATTATTATTATTTGTTTGGATTGATACTATTACGCCTTTTTAATTTGTAAAAACAATTTAGAATCATCCTATATACGTAAAATGGAATTTTGGCTAGTGTTAGAAAATGGGGTAAATGTTGAAATAAGTTGGAATAAAAATACGTTTTGTTCATACGACTCATGAGGATTAATTAATGCAGACTTATGGGGGATTAATAATTGATCTGATAAAATATTAATTAATTTTAACTTCAATTAACTAACTAGTTTTATAAAAATCATGAAGTTTAAATTTTGACTCCTGAGTTTTTTTTTATTGATATATTCTATAAAAATTTTTTTTCTTCTAAATGTCAATAGCAAAAATCATCACTGAACATACAGAATACTATTTTTTGATAACGTACCTATTTTCGTATTCTTTTTTTAAAATAACCTTGAAGTTCTATATTTAGATTGTCATTAATACTAACTTTATGAAGAGTATCACATGTATAATCATGTAGATATCAAATTAAATCTGAGATCTTTTTTTAAATATTATATTTGTAATAATTGAAAAAAATTAATGATAAAATAAGCCTACCTAAGTTAACAAAATTTAAATATATTTCTATGCCAATACCAAATTCCATTAATGAATGCTTCGATAAAATCAAATGTGATTACTGAAAAATTCTGTATTCAAACTTCTTTTTAAACGCTCTTGACCAAACGCAAATCTTGTGAAGCTAATAAGAACTCGTAAATATAAACAGCATACAGTTATCAAAGAGTCTGTATATACCTACAAATATAAATCATGTTATCTCAAAAATTTTGAGCAAGTTGAAAAAAGCTTACAGGGTTTAACAAGATTCTAAAGATTTTAAGCTGTTCTTAAAATGTTTCAAGATATGTTACTAGAAAATTTTAAAACTATTAAAGGTAGAAACCACAATACACTTTTCACACAACGAGAACTTTTGTCTATATATTGAATGAAGCAGCTTTTTTTTTCAGCTAATTCACCAAAGAGAATACTGGAAATGTTTAAACTGGAAAACTATTTAAATGCTATTTTGCATTTAAATTGTTTTCCAATTTTACATATTATATTTAACAAATGTTTTATTTCAATTATATTTTTAATTTCCAGAGGTTAAACTTTGTAAAACTGTTTTCCTTAGTCGAGTAAATTAAATTATACGTGATTAGGTAAATTTTAGCTTATGTAACAAGGTTCAGTTATATATATTTGTTTCTTCTGGAAAACAATAACACTGTATTGAATTTTCCGTTTCAAGACAACTGAAAGGTTTTGTTTAAAACTGTTGCCCCTATAAATTTCACCTTTCTTTAACTAAACCAAAATTATGAACGACACTAAAAGTGCCTTAAAACTGAGCATCGTTGAAATGGGAAGCTCTTTAAGTGAAGTTAAGTCTATAAATGAAAGCCATAATTCAAATAATCACCCTACTAATAAAGTTAAGATTACGCAAATGAGAAGATTAAATCTTGACTTTAATTAAGCTTCCCTCAAAAAGGTCACGTAACATCTTCCAGGAGTGAAAAATGTTTTCTCATACATTGTAAGACAATATATCAGAAGATAATACATCACTGTGACTTGGAAATACCCTAAAAAAAGGGATAATTAACCGTATGTCAAATGCTTATCCTTAAAAAAATAATAAAATTAAAAGCATAATGATTCTCTGAATGCAGCTAAAATCTCTCCTTCCAAAATGATAAATAAGAAAAAGTTTTTGTTATTTTTTTAAATATGAATCTTCTAATTAATTCACCCCAAGCAGTCTTAAAGAAAAATAAGATAACTGTTGTACTCAAGCCCTTACTGCATGGTACACAATGAAAGCTTTTATTAAAACAAATACATTTAATTTCTTAAGTTGTCTGCTCAAATACTTCCGTAAAAAAATTTAATTTTACATATTCTATTTAACAAATGTTTTATTTCAATTATATTTTTAATTTCAAGAGTTTAAACTTTGTAAAACTGTTTTCCATAGTAAATTAAATTATATGTGATAAGGTAAAATGTAGCTTATGTAACAAAGTTCAGTTATGTATATATTTGTTTTTTCTGGAAAAGAATAATAATGTATTGAATTAATATTTCATTTTTATTTTCAAAAGGTACAGTTAAATAATATGTTCATATAAACTGATTTTTTAAATAGTTATTCCCTTTACGTGTTTAATAAGCCCACAAGGGAAATGTAATTTTGCAGTCCAAATTTTTCTATTTCAAAACAAGTTCGTGGTAAAATAATCACCAGAATCTTAAGGGAAATTGCTTCTATTTTTGTAATTTCTATTTAAGAAATGTTTCTTTCTTTTATTGTTATCAAAATATTAATTAAATTTTGGTTAGTTAATTCTATATTAAACAATAATGAGCATTTTTAAAGGTGTTATTTTGTGGTAATTTGATTTTTATTAAATAAAATTATACTCTGTTTTATTTATTTCCTTTTTAAGGTTTCTGATTGCTATTTTTTGATGAATTTAATTTTGTGTAACTAAATAAAAATAATAATATACTCTTAAATGTCATAAAATAAATTATCTTTCTAATTTATGTTGAATAGGTCGTAGCTCATATTTAAGAAATTATCTATATATATATTATATGTATGTATATATATATATATATATATATATGTATGTATGTATGTATATATATATATATATATATATATGTATGTATGTATGTATACATATATATATATATATATATATATTATATATATATATATATTATATATATATATTATATATATATATATTATATATATATATTATATATATATATATATATATATATTATATATATATATTATATATATATATATTATATATATATATATATATATAAAGTACTGTACACTAGAAAACATAATTTATTGATTTATTGTTTGATCATTGCAGAAAGAAGTATATTCAAAAAGAAATTACATTGAATAAACTATCTTTCAAATAAATACAACTTTTCTAGAAAATAATTTATTTCTTTAACTGAGTTTATTTGGCGAAGATAAACAAAAATAAAATAAGATTAGTGGGGAACTAGCTAAATTGATTAAAAGAATGTATTCATTTTCAGTTTTTATAATAAATATGCTATGGTTAGAATATTTTTATAGTTACTTTATAAGTAATATGATATTAAAAATATATACAATATATTTTTTTCGCAAAATTGTCTTCATTTTCAATATACTGATTTCTTATAAAAGAAAGTAACAAATTTCTGTAAAAAACTAAATTGCAATTTTTTTTTTAACATGTAACAGATTTTCATTGCATAGTTTTATACTATTGTGATTAAAAAGTGTTCATAATGGCGCCATAAAACAAAACGTATCAATCAATTTATTGACCATCTTTGACTTAATATATTTCAAAATACTTTAACCCTATTCCATCTGTTCTTCTAACTTTTTCTTTTTTTGTCATTCATCAAAACTTGCTTTTACCTTTTTGTGTCTAATATGGCATCTAAATATACTTAATAGTTGATTCCCTCGAGATGGTAGTGAATGTTTTTATCGGGTTAGTTGATTCAAAACAACTAAGAGGAGATTTCAAATAAGGATATAAGAAGAATTCACATTTTTTGTGTGTGTTGCATCGATAGATTATTAGGCTTCTGAAACACATTTATTGAATTGCTTCGTTAATAATTAGCTAATAAATACTTCAATTTAAAATGCTTCATTAACATTGTGCACAAAATTCATGTGTTCTTACCCTTCTCTATGTTACTTTCAGCACGCAAACTCAGAAAAACACTAAAATAAAAATTTCTATTGATTATCCAGACAGTCAATAGGAACTCATATTGCATAACTTAGTGGTAATGAGAAAAAATTTTAAATATTCCCCTGAGTTTTAAATGATTTTAACATGTTTTTCTCTTGATTTTTAATTTTTTGCTTACCAAAATTAAAGATACAAGTTTATCATAGAGTGTAATGCTTCATAAGAAGGAATTGCCCAGTGAAATCATCTCCCATTCCACTTCAACACGTCGTTTTTGAAACAACTTCAATGTTTTCAGAAAAATTATAAATGAAATGCATTGCAGCATTAAATGTTCATTTGGAATATCTTAACCGGAAATAAATGATGTTGAAACTTGATCAATGGTGTTTATCATAACTACGCTATGATTGCTCAGTATCATTTCAATGACTTCCTTTATTTTTTAATCATAGATCAATGTTAGTAATCAACCATATGGATAATCATCTTTGACAACAAAAAATTTTAAGTTATTTTGTTAACCAATTTTTTTTTTAATAAGAAACAAATTTTAATACGTATTCCTCACTCAACAACAATTCTTTGGAACAATGGGTTGGAAGAAAATTATCTTATTGAAAACTTATTTATTTTCTGACGATAAAATTAAAAGCATACGTAACTATTTCCAAACGCTTACAAATGGTTTAAAAATGCTTAACAATGTTTGCAGATGATAACTATTGTTGAGGAAATTTAAATGAAACATGGGAAGATTGTTTCATAGTAGTGTATTAGGAAAAATATTTTCTTAAAAATTGATGACGATACCTTAAATGAAGGTATTTACAAAATATTTTTTTTAATATTAGATTATTCTTCAATGTGAAACATACACATGAATATATGATTTATAAATGTCAAATTTATTTTATTGTATTCATGTTATGAAATGCTCAAATTTTCAGTGTTTATTTCAATGTTCTAGTCTTCAACTTCAGAGATCATTGATACTGCAAATATCAAAATATATAAAATATATTTGTTGTTTTGAATTTTATTCTATATCAACAAGTCCATAGATAATGTATGAACAAAATCAAAGCATATTATAGGTTTATTTATAGTTTATAATTCCGTTTTGTATAAAGATTTTGTATTATATCGTATTTCCGAAATATTTTTAATATGATAAAAACGTTTTTAATATAAAAGTTTTTACATTTTTTATCAATAGAAAAAAATAACACAATAATTAAATTTAGAATATCATGATAACTCTTCATTCATTTCTAAATGTGCAAAATCTATTTCTATATGTATGAAGAAGCTTAAGTTTATAAGCTTCTTAGATTATGTATAATAAAAGGAATTATGTGTATTATTATGTTTATCATCATTAAAACAAAAGACAATTATAATTGTCAATAATAAAAGATATTTAGAAGCAATTTCTTTTTCAATTTTTTTTTTTTTGTAAAATATCTTAACGTCGTATTTAGATATATATTCAGAAAGTATCATTTTTTTAAAGTGCCCAAGTCTCAAACTCTTATACAGAGGGTATTAACACATTTTTAGAAGGATTTCGCGGCCGTTTAATTAATGTTTAAAGTGTAAAGATTATTTTTTTTTTAATTTTCGATCTGATAGCCTTTTTTCTGGACTATAAGTCTGCCTCGTGATTTCCATGATAGAAGAAGAGCTTATCGCAATATTTCCAGTAGTATTGCTTTCCATTTCTCTTCGACTACTTTCCAGAGTCCATCCATTTATCGTGTTTGCGTTTAGAAAGAGCCTTTTTTAACAGATCAAAGGCACAATAGTCCATAGATGAAACTCCAGACAACTTCGCAGGGATATGTTGAAAATGTACACATGCAATACCTGTATTAGTCATCATTTTTTCAAGGAACGTAGTGATAGTTTTCGATGTATGACTTTTAGCTTTGTCTTGATGAAGTTTCTCTCTTTGAAAGTCATTGGGATAAAAAAAGTGGAAATTCGTATGTAATATTGGGCGTAAAACCTTCTCCTGATAGTAGGATGATTTGATTTTAATATTTCTTTACACTCTTCTTATTTTTAATTTCCCATTGTAGGAGAAACCTGCGATAATCATAAACCCCGTACTGAAACTTTCTTTACATTGACGGAAAAGGGTTTGTACATTTTTTCATTTTGTATAGTAAAAAGACTCTTTTTTGTTACAGTCATTAGGTAAACCCATGCTTCATCAAGGGTCACAAAGGTTTTTCCATTTATCTCCTGCTAAGTGGTTTTCATACAGGATTCTACAAAATGTTTTGCGTTGAGCCACATGTCTCGGCAAAAGCTGGTGAACATTATATTTTTTAAAATTTTTAAGTTGTAAATAATTGTTTATTATTTTATATATTGTTGCTACAGATGTATCTAAAGGCTTTGCAATTGATTTTTGTGTTAGCGGATTTTTTCTTGTTAGCAGTGATTTCACTTTAGAAACATTTGAAGCAGTAAGTACCTTTTACGGATATCTGTTTGGAGTTTTCTTTCTATGTAGGAATAATGATTGACAGTTTTTACCTGTCCGATTAATTATAATAATGCTTATTTTGCACTTAGAAATTTTAATACCATGCATTTCACAACGTTTTTGAATTCTGGAATAAGAACGTTTATCTTCAGAAAGCGCAAAAACATCCTTCAGTTCAAAGATATTTATATGTGACATTTTGAAAGAAGAATAAATTTAAAAGTAGCAGACGATATTTCTCATTTCAAATAATAAGCTGTTGCCAAAAATTTTTATTCTAAAACATTTACTTTTTTTAATTCGTTATCGAAATCATTCTAAAATGTGTTAATACCCTCTGTATTAGTTTTTTTCATTAATCTTCCAAAAAGCCTCCTCTAATTGTTTCTTATCACTTAGAAAAATTAAACGTAGTGTACACAAACAACCCGCTAAAGAAACTACACATTCAAAAAGAAAAGTTACTTAACATTATAGCGTGAATGGAGGAAGGAAAGTAAGCAGAAAATGGCGCCAGGCACCAATTTACAGAAATTGAGTTTTCTCCAAATAGTGTAGTCTCTGCTTCCGTCAAAGCTTCAAAACATTGAGAAGAATCACGCGTCATTTATGTACCGGAATTCCAACGTTGTCACCATCAATATTTTCTGAGATAAAAGGTCATTGCTGCGCCGGAAAATGGAATTTTTTCCCCATTAAATTAGCCCGAATCTCCCATGTCCAATTACCTGGAAATGAATTCTGTGCTGAAAAACTTAACCTGAGGTCAAGTTGATCATTAGTCTTACTTCAAGAATATTGTATTCTAAGAAAGTGCTGAATAATCTATTTTTTTAATAAAAAATTTATTAAATGTATGTCGAAGAGGATCATTTTAATCAAATAATTTCTGTCTCGTTCTTTGTTTTTTTGTACTACTTTTTCTACTTTGCTACTTTCTAATCGCTTAAATCAATGGCGTATAAATAATGTATTAAATACAATAAATGTATAGAATAAAATTAATTTTATTTAAAAATAAAATTATATAATTAATAAAATTAAAATAAATTTTATGTTGAACAGCTTAAAATATATCTAATTATTGCTTATCAGTATTACAAGATAAAATCACTTTATAAATTTATATGCACTTTTTACACCTAATAAACACTTTTTGCACTTTTTACACTTTTTAAATTTATATGCACTTTTTACAAATTTAACTATAGGTTAATTAAAAACATATTCAACGGTCTTTATATCAGAAAACTAAAGCTTGTTGTTACAAATTTTAAGTTCTTGATAGTTAAAAATTTCACCTAAATTCTTTTTAAATAATTTTAATATATCGCTGGACACTAAGATTATTTAATGTCTTTATTCAAGTTTTTGTATTTCAAATGATGTTTAACTTTTTGTTAAGTTTCTAACGTTGTATTTTTCCAATATATAAATAAAAACTTCATAAGAAATTTACAAAAAATTATGAAATTCGTCTTTTATTGAAACTTTGTTTTCAGTCATAGACTACATAGATACTGAATTATGAATGGCTGAGGTTATAAATATTTATGGTTTATATTTAGTGATAAGTATTTGATTTAAGTAGAATTTAAAGTTTTACGTTTGATGCCAATTGTCAATTTAATAAATTGATATTTCCATCTATGAAAATATTTATTTTCCTCAGAATAAAAGTATTTCTAATTTGAAATTAGAATTTCAAATGTTTCTTAGAAACTCTTTGGAAAATGTTTGCAGTATACTTTTAAATGTTTGCAATATCAAATAAATAATTTCATTTTCATTTTAGTTAATGAATATTTTTTTAAAAAAGATAAATATTCTGATTCTTAATTGAACGGTAGTTTTTTACTTCATAAAAAAACTATTTAGGAACAAATATCCATATTTATATATATTCCACTTTTATTATTTCTTAATTTGTTACTTTCCTGAATAAATTTGTCAAAGATAAAATATTGAATTTTCAAAATGTTTTATATTGCAGATTTAAACGAAATAATGTCATATTTATCTGTATTAACTGATTTATTAGTATATATTTAGATACTTGATAAATTGTGTTTTGATAAAATTTACATATATTTATTTTAAATTTCTATCGAAACAGAAGAGTTCTTTTCTGTGTGATTGCTGATAGAAGTCATATCTTTTCTCTCATATGCAGATATGTGTCTTTTTAAGTAATGCTTTTCGACAAATCAATATTTGAAGAAATAACTACTCCATAGATCCTTTTCCATTTTCACAAGCAATGGTCTCTAATTTGAAATTTTTTAAAGTTACCGTAAAGTAGTACTCAATTTTATTATTCGTAAGCAATTTACTTAAAAAATATTATTTATTATGTTGTGATTTTCTTGAAATTGTAAAGGCCATGTCTCTCTATCTCATCTTACATTCAACGTTATTCGTCTACCATGGAAGATATTATAATCCTTTGTATTTTACAGATGACAGTTTTGTTAATTTTAATAGTTTAATAATTAATTTAATTATTAATTAATCATCTAAAAATGTTTATTAATTTTAATAAAAATTTTCTTTATTCAAATATTTTTCAATTTTCTACTTTTTTCACTGCAGGTATGACATTCAAAACTTATTTCGTCTAAAATTTAATTCATTTATGTTTTACAAAATACACATCTCTAGATCAAGGTTATTCAAATTTTCCAACATTTGGACATATTTATTACTTGAGAAAGTTCTAAGATCCAAAATCACTTTAATTTTCTGTATATCTGGTGGTCAAATGTGAAAAGGGTATTTTCCTCTGCATTTTGATTAAAAAAAATTTCAAGTTTAATACCCTTGCTCTGGACTAAATATTATGTACATAATATATAAGAAACGAGCTATATTTTTGTTATTTTTAAAATCCTTTCTCCGGAGTAATATTTACAAAAGAGAGTATTTTCAGGGTAGGATTACTATTCACAAAATTTTTGTGATTGTTAACAATTTACAAACATTTGGTATAATATTTTTACAATTTACAGTATTTAGTGATTAACAATTTACAAATATTTGCTGAACAATTTACAAATATATGCCTGCACTTAAGTTTCATGATACATGCATGATCTCATTTTTCGTCATATTTAAATAATATTTAAGCTTGCATAAATTTTAAATTCGAATGCTTAAATGAACTATGTAGTTGTTTTGATAATTCATGAAACCATAAATTAATTTTAATGATGTACTAAATATCAGTTATTAACATAAAATCTATATAGAAAATTATTCTCTTCTGGAAGAAATTATTATGCTTCAATTTAATCCAAAAATAATTGTTCCCAGTTCATTGTTGATTTTAGACAAAAATACTGTTTTTTATTCTACTTTTTCTTTTTACAACAAATTCATTAATTTTAATGGAAACTCAAATGACATAAAAGAATATTTTTAACTAGAAAAAATTTTCTTTTGACATTTAATGATTAAAGAAAACAAACTATGAATATTCGCTAAAAAGAAATATTTTTAAATCAGTGGTAGTAAAATTTATTATTATCTTTTTACTTAAAACTAATGAGTTTTATGCTAAGATTATTTTACCTATAGCATACACTTTAATAATTATAATTCTATATTTAAATTATTTAAGAAAATCAATAATTCAATGATGCAAGACAATGATGAATATGTAAAGACAATAAGTTTGAATTCTTTTTTAAATATGAATTTTATAAATTCATAAATTTTGATTCAATGTTTTTAATAATAATTTAAGAAACTAAGTTATCATTAGTTTTTTGATACTTTAATTTAATCAATTATACTGATTAAATATTTTTCTGATGATACCTTCTTAAGTTATCTTCACCTATAAAAAATATATCAATATGTTATATCAACATAACGATGTATGCAAAAGCTTATAATATGCATTCATTCAAAATAATATAGAAATAATTCTCTAATGTATTATATAAATAACTATTTTCTTTTATATCTTTACACGAATAGAAAGTTTACGAACTTATTTTGATACTTAAGATTAATTTCTTTGCTGACTCTTATTTTGTAATGGAGTAAAATATTTATTAAAATATTAGAATTACATAATTTCGTTTTATTTAACATTTCATGATAAAAGCACATGAAAGTATGTATTTTTACTTTCTAAAAAAACAACTGAGAAGATAGGAGTTAATATGCTAAAGAATATGTTGTGTTATTATTTATTGCCCTTTAAGATGCATTAGTTAATTATTCAATAAAAATTGAAAAATTTAAATTGATATCTTGAAAAAAGTAATACATTTTCATCAAATCAAAATTTTCAAGTAAAAAGTATTAAAAAAAATGTATATTCCAATATTTAAATTACATAGTTTATTCATTAACTGTGTTTCAATTGAATGCTGATTTTTATTTCTCAAATTATCATCATCTTACAAATATATCGTTTTATGACGATTAAAATTTGATGATAATTTAACATTTCAATTAATAATTTTGAATATATATATATATATATATAAACTTATTTACGTACGAGAGAGTCACTTATTTTGTTGAACAATCTGCACTTGCAAATTAAATTACATGCGAATATTTACATGAGTATATTCAAGCTAATTGAGCATTTTAAAATAAGATATACGTAATCCAGCCATTCTTCTATAGAAATACTGGTTTCAATGCTTGATGTAGTTTTTTTTTTTTAATAAATTTTTAATTACGTTATTTAAAATATTATAAGATAAAATAAGAAGTGATTTTTAGCAAAAATATTGAAAACAACTAAACCCAGAGAGCTAAGTTATGAAAAAAGGGAAACACAAAAAATTTTAAGAATTATAGTGTAGTATTTATTGTTGATAGTATATTCCCTTTATATTGAAAGGCATGATTCTATGACTATTTAACAAGCTTGGATGACTAGTTAACATTAAATATGATGTTCTTTGTTCGAGTTTGATGTAAATAAGAAATTTTTAGTTTACAGGAGCAACACCTGACACATTTACTATACAAACTTAATATATATAATGAAATTTTTGCAGTAAAGGTCATTGCAATTGCATGCTTTAGTGACAGTAATTTAGAATTGCTTCCAAAAGAGATGGGTAAGTATATTACTACTTTTTGACATGAGAAAACAAGGCATAGTATAGATAAAACATTATAAAACTTTTCCTTCTCCACTAGGATTAAAACTATCCGTCATGTGTAAAAGTGACTATCAGAAAATAAACAAAAAATCCGCTGAAGAGATTCAAGCACTCATTCATTGGTTAAGAAACTCAAATGATATAAAATTACTAATTATACGCATAAATCATTAAGTAAACTTAATATTAAATAGAAACTTTTATAATTTTTATGTAAATAAATTAATCTGAAAATTTTAAATACTTAATTCCTTTATATTTTATCTGTAGAGTACTGATTTTTTCTTTTATAAAATAATTTTTTTTTATTTAATAAACAAGTTTATAATTAAAAATTTAAAAATACATAAAAGCAAGTTATCTTTATGCAAATTCTGTCTACTTATGAAAAACTCCATATAAAAGAAAAGTAAAGCCACCAATTCTAAGTATTTTTTCTCAGTAATAATAGAAAATATCTAAACTATAAGCATGGTTTATTTTTAGTTTTACATAGAATAACACAACAAGTAAAATTTTCATTTTGTATTATGAATAACTTTACGATATCATCTACTTTTCAATTGTTTGAATACTTACTATGTCAAAGCATAATTTTATGGAAGATAACCGTAGTACTAAAATTTATTTTAATTCAGTGTATAGCATTTTGATATGATCCTGCTTAAAATAATTCATAAAATGAAGGCTGAAAAAATTACTTTCTTTATTTCTGTCCCAATTAATAAAAATTAGAATTTTAAGAATTATGCTAAAACTTTTAAAATTTTTAATTATTTCTTCAAATTGAATAGTCTATAGAACTTACTAAAGAATATTAACATATTAATAATTTTTATCAAGTAAATAAAAACATTATATTCCTCCTTGGAGATTCAAATAAGAAATAAACATTACGCAGATAATGCACAAGGGTTTCTTATTTTTTTGTGTATGTGTGGTGAATAAAATCATTTTCAAAAACTTACCGGCGAAATAAATTATCTATTAATATATAATTCACCGATAGTTATATACTTATAAAAATATAAATGGACTAGAAATATAGTTACAGTTAAGAAATGTTTACACTAATACTTATTATACAATCTTATTTAACAAGTTTATACTAATGATGTAAGAAAATTACAATTTATGCTAAAAAGGACAAAAAAAAATAATTATGACATCAGAACAATGGTTTTAAAAATACCGAAAAAGAAACTGAATTCACATTTTTGGGCCAAATCTTATAGTTCTTTACTATTTAGAAATGGGTTTTCGACCAAACTATAATATTTATTTATTATAAATTCCCAGAAAATTCAATATGTTGGCATTAGTTTCATGGCCTTACTCTGTTTCTGAATAGAACATCATAACTGTAATATGTAGTTCATAATATATATTATAATATATAATTCTAATTCTCTTCTTTAAATTTGTCCAAATTTTCAAGGTTCATCGAGTAACAATCAAAAGATAAAACTTAGTAGTACGCGTAATTTTATTCTGGACTTTTATAATGGAATACATTTTAATGAATAGGAAATTCTAAGTGATTAATTAAGAATTCTAATGCCTAATAGTTCCTTATGTTTCATGGCCTATAGGTATTATCAAAAACTTAGTAGTCATAATGGTTAATGGTGGTGTGTTAGTCTCGTAGCAATCCATAATAACATTTTTTCTAATGAATATCACTGAGTGACTAAGTCTTCGCCACAACGAAACCGGAAATTACTGATCATTTATTGTTACCAGGTGAACCAGGTTTCGGAGGCGAATAGTTTTACACAAGTGTATAGGCTGGGCCACATGCATTTATCGTCCCAGAAAAAAGGGCAGAGAAACACAAAAAGAAATAAGCATCCATACTCGAACCGGGATTCAAACCTAAATCCAATAGGCCATTGGACAGGAACGCTAATTTCTCAGCCATCGGCTAAATAATAAATTGTTTGTATCTAATTTATAATATATAGTTCATGATATATATTACATGTAATTCTAGTTCTTATATTAATTTGTCTAAACTTTAACGCTTACTAAATAACAATCAAAATATATAATATGTACTGCTATTCATAAATAAGGAACTTGAATACTTACAAGAAATTGGCGACTATTTCCAATTAAAAAATTCATACTTACTGATTCTAATTATATTATATTTTCTTAATATCATTAGGATAAGATCAAGAAATCCACGACTAGTAGTGTTGACCTTATCTTAGTGACATAAGATTTTTAATGTCACTATCATTTAGATGTTTTGATCTTATCATAGTCATATGAGATTTTTCTAACGTCACTATAATTTGGATATCTTGATCTTATCTTAGTGACTTTAGATTTTTCTAATATCACTATTATTTGGATATCTTGATCTTATTGTAGTGAAAATAGATTTTTCTAATGTCAATAGGATGAGATCCAGAAATCCACAACAAGTAGGATTGATCTTATCTTTGTGACATTAGATTTTTCTAATGTGACTATCATTTGGATATCTTGATCTTATCTTAGTGAAATTAGATTTTTCTTATGTCAATAAGATAAGATCAAGACATCAAAAATTAGTTAGACTTGTAGTTTTGAACAGAAACAATATTTTATACATCTAACAGGAAAAAAATTATTAGGGTTTGCCAAATAATAAGCTATAATATTAGAAAAAATTTTAATATTTCTAATAATAGGAAATTTTTAGTTTTTTGTTTCTGACTTTAGCAGAACAAAATTCATGTTCAACGATAAAGAAAATTCATAATTAAATTCGATAATAAAGGCAAATTCAAGAATCATGTGAACTTTAAAAAAGTCTATTTATATTAGTCTAAGTAACAATCTTACACATTTCCAATGAAATCGAATTTCATATCTAGTAAACACTTCAAAAAAAAAATCATAAGAAGACTCTTCCAATGTTCTATATCATCAATAATCTAATTACAAGTTTCAAAGCACAAAATATCCGAAGCTTTCTTCTTTTTTGGAGATTAATTATGAAAGTAAATCTCAATAGACAAAGGTTGTATATCCTGAAAAAGTTATTGGAGTGCTAAATAACACGAGTTCATGGGTTATTGATCAAAGAGAAAAATAATGGACCTTTCCATTGTACCTATCTATTATTAAAGCCATTATTTTCTATTAGAAAGAAACGCATACACCGAACCGATGTCTATTTTCTAAGATTTGTTGCATGGTCCGATTCCTAATAGCAATTAAATGTACATAATATTTCAATGTCTGCTAACTGTAAGAAGTGACTTCGTAATCGCTTAAATTAAACCACTAATAGGATATTTCATAAGATTTTATCAACCACTTAATTATATATATATATATATATATATATATATATATCTATATATATATATATATATATATAGTTTTTAAAAAACTGTGCTTTTAATGATTCAAGGTAAAATTATTTAAACAATGTAAATCCTCATTTCCAGAGGGTTTCATAAGTTATTTACAGAAATATTATTTAGAATATAAGCAAGACGTACTTTTAATTAGATTATTACCATCTGTTTAAACATAGAAAAATTCTTTAATGCCATCTTAAACACGTAATGATATATTAAACACACATGATAAACACATTTTATGAATAATTTTATTATATGAAAGATATTTAATTCAATGGAATACAAAATTATTTTATTACATAAATGTATTGTATGTAATTATATATTATATGGTTTGAATTAATCATTGTCGGTACTGAATTTAAATGCTGCATTTTAAGACTTCATTTATTTTCTTAATGTATGCGTTAAATTGCAATAAATATTTATAAATAAAATTTTGCACAGTTAATTTCATATAAAATTTTAAGTGAAAGTCAAGAGATATCCTCTAATGTTTACTTGAATTTAATTATATCATATTAAATAATTATGATTAATTATCTAATAAAATTGTGAAGAAATAATAGTAAGGGTTAGTTTAGTATTAATTTTCAAATTATACTTAAATTTTACAGTTTTGCAGCAGAAACCTGTGCTTTACACAATTCACTACATAAAGCATTTTATGTTTAAAAAGATTTTATTTAAATAGTTTCATAGATTTAACTGTAACAAATAAAATAGATGCATTGCTTTAAATGTAACTGTCAGAATTACAATACAGGCTAATTTAACATGACTATCTAAATTACGATGCCATTATTAGTTCTATGATTCACTACTTTTCGGCTCTCTATTATTGGTGTGATAAGTATACTACTAAAATTATCAATTAATTATTTAAATTAATACAAATTTTATTAATAAATCATATTTACGTTTTTAGTACTTAAATGTTATTGTTGTTACTAATGATACATGTTCAAGGCAAGCTCCGTTATGTGAAATATTAATGTGATTTTGATAAAAAGTAATTTTTCTCATAACCTGATAGTGTAGATGTTAAGATCAAATTCAAAGACTAAGATTAAATTCAAATGTTAAGCTTTGCTTAAATCAAAGGCATATCTTTAATACAAATTGAAATATCTAAAAAATATAATAAATTTTATAAAATATTAAAAATCTATTTTTTATTCATTAATTTTAAATCGTAATAATACCTCAGTTTACACTCCAAGTAACTAATACCATGATTTATATAATTTTACTAAGTTATTTGTGGAATAATAAATTGTACACAAATTGGCACGAATTTTAAGCAAAGAAATATCATTGGAAATATGCGCAAAGTTGGTTTTTCAACATCATAGAAATCAAAGTGATTTGTAGTTAATGATATGCAATATTCGTTAAAATTATAATTGTGATATATTTAATCAAACATTCAAATAAGATAAGAATTCAAAATCGACAGTTTTGATCTCACGATATTTATTATAAAAGTTATGAAAGAGTAATCCTTTCATTCAAAATAACTGTAGATAGATATGAGTTAATTTATTATAAAATATTATAAATGTCTTAAATATTAATATTTTTAGCGCCTTTTTTTTTATTCACACTGCTTCGTATCACTTTATTTTCACTTAAGATGTGAGAATACCAAAATTAAGTGTAAAGACCAAAGAAATCTAATGACAGATTATTTATTTAATTGACACACATTCGTCAAACACAAGAATTGCAGTGATTTTCCTTGATTATTAGATTTTTAATTTTCATGGCTCTACACTGTATTCAAGAAGTACATGACATAAGTTTTAAACTACACAATACCTGATCACATGTAGCTGTACATCAATAGATATAGAATACATATGTCAAAAATAAATACCTCCACAAATTAAATGCGTCACCACTACGCAGTTTTTAATACTCTAAATGTTCTGCTTAATTTTGGCTAGATTAGATCTAGAATAGGGATGTTTACTTATTCAATGGTAAACAAAGATTCTAACCCTTTATTCTAATCTGAGTTAGACCTAGACTAATCAGGGTTTAAAATTAAATAATGTGATCTGCCAATACTCGATTGAAGTAAGCCTAACAATTAAGTAAAATTTTTGCAGACTATTTTTTTTCTAGACAACTTGCACGCGTATTTAATTTACGCTATAGCGATTCAAATGAAGATTTCTTTTTTAAAAAATAACACGATTAGTGCATATTTGATATTTTTGTATTGTTGAATAGAAATACATGCAACACAGGTTTGAATATATCTTGTAGAATCAGGTGTTTTATGATAGAACTATAGGCCGACCGATGGCTAAGTGATTAGCACTCCTGACTCCTGAGTTGTGGGTCCTAGGTTCCAATCCCACTTCGGGTATGGATGTTACTTTCTTTCTCTCTTCTCTCCGAGATTCTCTGTCCTTTCCCTTGCAATTATAAATGAATGTGGTCCACCCTATAAACGTGCTTGTGGTGGTATGGCGCGGGCAACGTTACTCGCCTCAGTGACTTGGTTCACAGGTTCCCGCTGGGTAACGACAAATGAATAGCAGTTTCTGGCCTTGTTGTGGCATAGGGTTTGTCACCCAAGTAGAGAAAAAATAATAGAGCTATAGAGATTTTATGTCAGAGTATTAATATTAATGTGAAATAGATATAGAATATGAGCAGAACATTTTATGAATTGTTCTCAGCTGTAGTTATTAATTTCTTGGCAACTCAGCATTGGAAAGAAGTTATTTAATCTTGACTAAATATTTAGTTCATTTGCCTACGATGAGATTTGATTTTGTTAGAAGAGTACATTTATGCCAATCTGACATGCACATTTATCACATTACATGGCATGGCACAACAAATATGTAAATATATTATTGATAATTACATTGTCATAAGAGAATATTGGTGTTTCTCTCAACTTATCAAACAATATTGTTAAATTTCCATAAGACGATTTTGCAAAGTACATTATTACATTAAAAAATTGTTAAAGAGGCTTAATATTTTCAAGTCAAAGAAAAATATAATATTCTACTTGCTAACAACGAGTTCAATCATAAATAACAAAAGACATTAGTAATTCTACTTTCAGATGAGTTTCTTATAAGATTGCCAATATATTATTCAATATTATTTAAATTGTTTTTTCCGACAAGGCAGTCTATTACGAGCTTATTTATTTATTTATTTAGCAGTTATATTAATTTTATTCAGCTTAAAAATATTCTGGTACCTTGTTTATGATTGTGTATTTTTAAATTAATCATCGAGAATTTATAAATAGTTTTACAATTTCCATTTGCGGATGTTTTTCTTTAACCATTGTAAGGTATAATCGAACAGTGATTGTAAAATAACTTTGTTTTTTGTAGACAGAATTACAAAGTTGTGATTTACGATCTCATACTTATAAAAATATTGCAGAGGTTATAAAATTTTTAATTTAAATTTTTAAATTTAAAAGTAATTTTTTCTGAAGACATATCTCAGCAATTTTTTATTGTACTTATATTAACTCTTAGAAACTTTACCTAATCTTAAATGGAATTTTATTAATAGAGTTAAAGTAATATCTCTCATTTCAAAATACAATTTATTGAATACATTAAGCTTTCTTTATCTTTGAGAATTTTTTAATTTTCCTTTCACGTAGCAAATAACCTTTTCTTAATTGGATGACTAACAGTCTTGTCTTCAACTGTAGTACTATATTTTTACACAGCGGTTGAAAAAGGTTCGCTTTTTAAAAACATTTTTAAAAAAAAAAATCCATAGTTTTGTATGTTTCAGTTCCTTGGCAACTGTCACCGTACTTGATTAGCTGTTTTCTATGGATTTCATTTCCCAACACTCACAAATAGGGAACGAGAGAGTAATTCCCAGAATCCCCAGCGCAGACATTCAAATCAAGATTGATATCTTTAACAACATACCAAGAAAACTTGATAACAGAAACAGCATTAAAAAGATATAAAATGAAATAAAACGAAAGAAAATAAAATTTACGAAATGAAATAAAAGCTATCATTTAATAAAAACTTTCAGAAAAATATGTATTATTTTTATATATTTCAAGGATGTGCATAAGGTCACATTTTTTTTTTATCAATGGTTGTTCTTTAAATGTTTCTCTGTTGACAAATTCAGTTGTATTTTTTAAACAGCACTGTAATTATATTTATTGTTTCTATAACATTGTAAAATGGTTTTATTATAAAAAAAAGGGTGCTCCAAAACATAGATTTGTAGTAATTACATTTTCTACACCATAAAAATATACTGAATATGAAATTTTAATAAAAAATACAATATGATACCTTCTGCTAAAGTGCTTGATATTTAAATAAATTCAGTAGAAATATCAATCAGTACATTTTTTTTAATAGAAAAAAATTAAAAATGTGTTCCAAATCTCGAAATTTTTAATGGTCACACATTTCCTGTTAGTTAGAAGGACTTGCTTAGTCATATGATTCAGGATGTGTGATCACAACATAACCATATGCTATTAAGACTATTATTTGAAGTTTAATTCTAATTTTATTCAGATTAATCGAATATTTATAACTATCATGATAATATTGTATGGATAAGTTTATCACAGTCAGTATCTTTTAAAAACATGTTTATTTACAATATTTATAACAAATCACATTTCATTTTAATTTTATAACAGTGAGCAGTAGAAATCTAAATTAAGTTTTAAAGTGTCAAACAATTACTTGAAACATTGTCAGATGATAAACTAATGTGTCAAATTTGCTATGATAGCAATGTACAAATAATCATAAGTTTTTATTTGCAATCAAGTGATCACCTTAAAATTTTTCGAATGAAACTCTTTCTAGTGAAATTTTATTGGTTCCTATACTCATGAACGGTAGTTAAAACTAAACATGTAAACATTCCACATTGAAAATTGCGTGGAATCTCAGCATTTGATAAAAATGGCATGCATTCATGCAAAATTAATAGTTTCAGGCATTTTTTTCCATATTCACATCAAAGTACAGTAGAACTTCAATTATCCGAACTTCATTTATCCAAATCACTTTCAGAATTTCAGAAAAATGAATTAGATTCAGGAAAAGAGTGAAAATGAGAAAAAGGAAAAAGCGCTAGAAAAGGAAAGGTAAGAGAGAGGAGACGATTAAAATGACATGTCATTTTAAGAAATCAGAAACATTTCGAAAAATTCCTGGATCATCAAAAGTTAGTGCTGAAGGTATAGGAGAAAGGATTATGAGTTAGGCACTGGATTTCAAATTGAAAATTATGGTCAACTTATAGAATGTGGTCAAAGAACAAGATGACTTTAATGTCCAAGTTGAATCAGACGCAGGACCATCAGCTATTGAAATATTTGCCGATTTGAAACTGCTTCGAAGTGGATGGAGCATCAGTCCAAATGTGACCACATGCAACAACTTCTCATGGTCAAGCGGATGAGCGATTTCGTTGACCGAAAATGAATGAAGGTGGTGAATCATCTTACTCTGACTGAGATGCTCAGCAAACTATGTTTTTCCTTTACAACGCTGTACAAGCAGACTGTATTAAAGTACAAATCTTGTAAGTACCTTAACATGTAAAAGCGCTTTTAGTAAGTTTGTCAATACCTTAACATTAAATTCATTTTCCTTAAAAAATATGAAGTTTTTATTTTCAACGTACAATTACTAATTAAAATGGATTCTTTTTTTTTAAAAAAAAAATTCAATTGGACGAATTTTTGATTTTTCCTTATTATCCGAATGGAGTTCATGACCCAGTTGATCGGATAATTGACTTTCTACTGTAATTGACAAAGTCTACTTAACTATGGAGTATAATGTGTGGTTTAATCAGTATTAACAGAAAAGCAACAATTTTTAAAATAATAGAACAATAAATAAATGTAGTGTGTGCTTTTGTTTTGTTCGTGGGAGTAATTAAAAATATTCGCTTTAAATGAGTATTGCAAAATAAGACCGATTTATAAATTTAACTGACAACACACAATGGACCACAGCACCTCTAATAGTAATGAGAACATTGGTTATTCTTTAGAATATTAAATAAATGCACTATGCCATATTCCATTTGATAAGATAGTAGGACTCGAAGTACAAAATTCCAAAGGAAATAGAGATAAGTTGTGTATGAACCAGTGTGCAATTCGTGATTAATTCTATAATGCTTTTCCTGTTTTTGCACAGTTTGAATCAAATCTTTGTCAAACTGAATCGTTAATTATCTGCAAACGCTTGAATGATCTTGCTAAACGATTTTCCCAACGTGTTGAACAAACAATGTATAGAATTTCTTCTCTAGGGAAAGGTTATCAGCAATATAAGAAATTGTCTTATACCTTTTAGCTTCTTCTTGTTGTTGTTTCCAATCCCTGTGATCAGAAAAGCTAGATCAAGTCCATGAGTCCATTCACCCTAAAAAAGTCAAGCATCAGAAAGGAATCTCCAATCAGATCTTGCTTTGTAAGCCCCAACAAGATAAAATGCGGAGAGGCCTGTGCCGAAGAACACTTAGTGCAGATCTCGAAATGTTTGTTACCACCTACGAAAGTCAAGGAAAGCAGATGTCCGCTAATAAAACGTGCAAGTGCAGTTTGATCACGTCTACTGCAGCCCAGAGCCAAGGAACCACCAGGACACTTCATTTGATATAAAAGATGCACATGCGGGACAATCCAGGTAACCATAGTATTTGCCCTAAATTTCGAAAAAAGCTCCATACCAGTAAGAGAAGCGGCCGGCATGACGAAATCGCTAACACCGGATCTAGCCAAACTGTCCGCATTTTCATTACCAGCAACATCCACATGGGACGGAATCCACTGAAATTTGACATGATGACCATAGAAAAGATGTTTTAGTTTGAGGATGTCTGCACTAGTACTATCCATCACATGATGCCAATTGGCCAAATGCTGAATAGCGTTTCTACTATCAGAATTTTTTAGCTTCTTATATTTTTCTATCTTATCAATTTCTACTAATATATGGACTTTTATTTTGATTTTTATTTTATTTTTCAAGTTGTGTGTGTATATAGCATAAAAAATAGCCAGAAATAAATTTTACTTTCTGACTTTCATTATTTTTGGAATTCTTTATATAAGGTTTACAGAAATGTGAACTAATTATTGACATTGGTTGCAAACATTTATTAATATTTTATGCTTGTAACATATTTTAGGTTATAATTTTTCTGTATAGCATTTTCAACGATTAAAATTTATACTGCTTATTAAAATAAATTTATTTAATACATTATTTTTATTTTTATAAACTATTAAAATAAATTATAAAAATAAATTCTTTGCTCTAAAACTAACAATTTCTTTTCATTTCAAATCCCAAGTAGTGTGGTATTTAAAGAAATAAATATTATAATTTATCTTTAAACAAACGAAACGCAATACTTATCTTCATTTCTTTTAATAAATTATTTAAAGTATTCAATAATGTAGAAAAGACGTTATTCCGATCTCTTGCATAAACATTTTTGCTCATTGAGTTGAAAGTCTGATTTCTGATTTTTACGGGGTCATACACACACCCCATTGCCGGAGGAAAGTTTCACAAACCAAGATTCGTAATCATTCCTTTTAATCATATTCTTGCAACGCGAAGCAGAAATGAAGTGAAATGATTTACTATAGAAATCAATCTTGCAACTATTATGATTTTGATAAAATTTTAAGAGTTGATTATAATCTCAATTTTGTATATTTTCCATGCGTATTGCTCTATTCATAAAATTTACTTAGTTCACAATCAAAGTAACAAGTCTAATATACTAACCTCAGAATTACGTGCCTTTATTCCAATTAAGAAACGTATTGTACCTCAATGATATCTTTTTTAATCAATAATTGAATTTTCATTTTCATTTTCAAAAATTATAAAACTGTAATTAAATTATAACAAAAATTCAAAATGTAGAGATAAGATCGAGCTGTTGAAGATTCGTGACTTTTTATAAAAATTAAAATATCTCAAAAAATTTCTTTGAAACATTTTATGTTCTTTCATTGAAAATTATCAACTGTAGAAACATTTTATAAAAAATTTCATCCTATTATTTGAGTTGAAAAAAAGAGTAGTAAATTCAAATAAATATAATTCAAGAATAACTAAATATTCAATTAATCTAGTAATTCGTGTCAATAAAGTATTGTCATTTTTATATTATCAAACAGAGTTTCTAGTAATGAAAGTGGAATTAATATGTCTCGTTATGTAATACGAAATTTAATTTGAAGTATTTATTTTATGTATGCAATTTTTGAGTACTTTTACATTAAGCTCATTTTAAATAACAAAGTAAAATTTAAGAGCCACGAGAATAAAACTAGTGAAAATTAATAGCTTATACTAAAAATAATCAGCTTATCGAAAAAATTTTCAAATTACTTATAAAATGTTTGCTTCCATTCTGTTGATTTCGCTTTGTTCTATATGAGTATTATTTTTATCATGTATTGTTTTTACCATCAATTTGATTTTTGTGTTTCACTTTTCTGCAATTTTTTCTTTTATTTTAACATTTAAAATTTAACTACTGAAGCGTGAATTTTTCTTCTGCATTGTGCAAATCCATAATATTTCTCTGTACACTTGAAAGCAACCTCTTTCCTCACAGCAAACTTTATATTTTATTTTAACAATTATTATTAGAACCCTGAAATGTAAATTCTGGCTTCTACATTGCTCCAAGAAGAAATTGTACGATGGACACAAAAATTGGTGGATAGAGAGATATTATGTACATAATGGAAAATGATTAAAATTTCAGTACAATTGAAGGATTCATTTCTGAGCTACATAATTACGAAGTACCAATTTCAATTAAGTGTTTACCCAATTCTAGTTTGGATACAATTTGCCACACGGTGTAGCATAGACTTATAAAGCTCACGGATGGTCTCCTGCGTATCTCTTCTGGCTAGGTCATCAACAGTACCTAATAGAAGGTAGTCATCTACTCCAGACATATTCCAGACATAAAGGACATAACATCATATTCCAGACATAAAGGCTGGGATAGAGATCTCATGATATTACTGGCCAAGAAAAAATTACACAAGCTACTCATTGCAATTTGTATTGTATGTAGTCTGGTATTATCTTGTCGAAAAACAAGGTCATGATACTGCAAAAGGAACGGCAGAAATATTAATCTAAGAAAGTCATCGCTGTACATCTCGACTGTAAATTTGTTTCTAATTTTGATCGTAAAGGTTTGGCTGTTAAGAGAAATTTCACCCTAGACCATTTCTCCTCGTTAAAGGTTTATGTGGCATGAAGTAGCAAAAGTGGTACATTCATGCTGCCCTGAAAGTTTTTAGACAAGTCTTCGATGATTATTACATATACAACTGGAAACGGGATTTGTCTCTAAAAACAATACGTCAATAGATTAAATACATATAATAAACAATACTAAAAATACACAATCAGTGTTTGGCTCTATCCATTATGATAGAGCCAAACACTGCTGTAATTTGGCTTGACAGTGTATAGGCATGAGTGGTATGAGCGTAGATTTCACTCTTTCATCAGTCTGAAAGTGATTATGGTGGACACTATTGTCGAGTCACAAAATTGTTGGTTGATAGCGATGAATCAGGCTTTGGGACAGATGATCTTAATACCAATTTGTTCTTCCGATATGTTGTAGCCTTAGGTCAACCGTTGCCATTTTGAAGTTGAAATATATCATTGCACATCTAAAACTTCAATTTTAGAAACTTGCTTTTTTCAATCCAAAGATACTACATCTTTCAATCTTAGACAGTTTCTCGTAATGAGCTCGATCCCTGTGGTGAGACATTTTTTACAGACATTGAAATGTATCCCTAAATGCAACGAACAGAAAATTTTAACAATAGTTCAAGAAATGATCATTATACATGTCTATTGGGTACACTGCTCCAATTTCACTCTGGGGATTGAACTATTCATCCTTTGACACCAAATTTTGATCATTTGCAAACATGGTCAAAATTTTTATGTATAGGAAATTTCAAAGCAATAGAAATATTCGTTCTTGGAGCGTTGCTTTTTGGTTGTAGAGTGTTATTCCAAAATTTGGTTTCGTTATATATAACATATTCACAATTCGAATAACTAAATAAAGTATCATTTAATAAAAAATATATGTAAATTTGTTTGTATATTAGAACGTAAATTGAATATTATTTTTTTAAAATCTTAAATTTAGACATTGAACAATTATGTAAACTTATTAGAAAAATGGATTTATAATGTATGTTAATAGTAGTTTACACTAAACAATTAGTTCCCCATAAAAAAGACAAAAATATACAATTCTGTCCATCATATTCTGTTTAAATATCATTCGTTCTTATACTTCCACACAAAAAAACCAAAATCAATCTAAGGACATAAGAGGATCATTAAGATGGGTGTAGTTCTGATGATAGATTGTAAAGACATAATAACTCTTTACGATGATGTTAACTTACGACTCTTATGATTTTATTACTTAAAAACATGAAAGAAGCAAAAAGTTAAGAAATCGCTATTTTAAAAATGTCTTCAAAGTCATAGTGATTTTTACACACACACATAAATATAGGTAAAACAAAATCCAACGGAAGTTAGCTAGAATGTACTGAACAATATTTAAAACAATTATTCGTTCCTTCTCTAATTTTTTGCAATAAAACAATTCTAAAACAGATCTTGCTAGCAGGAATCTTATTTTTGTTATTTTAGCTAAAAAAAAAAGCCAAACTTCAAATACTTTTTCAGAGATGATAGTAAAAGGGCACGCATACACTTATATTTACTTTTGGCAGATAAGAAGTTTTCGAGTGACAAATAAATTTAGTTGGTGGATGACCAACATGTCAAAATACTTTCCTGGCCGAAACTTATGCACCTAACTTTGAATTCAAAAGATATGACACTCACGATATATAAATCCCATTTTTCTCCTGATTTTAGCTGAGATTTGCTTCTGATATTGAAGAAGTTATCCAGATTTTCTAAGCTATCCAATTTTCAAAAAACAAATATATATATATATATATATATATATATATATATATATATATATATATATATATATAATAGAATAATAAACGTTCTATATACAAGTACACGTCAATAATATACTAAGTACACGTCCTATTGTTAATAATTAGCTTCTAATTCGATTTTACATTTTCTGTTAATTTTTTTAATGTTGCTAATTTTAGTTCGATAAAAGTACTTTAATTTTCTTTGTAAAATACATTTGTTTTTGTATGTAAGAAAAATTATTACAAATCACTCAATAACTTCTACAAAGTTTAAAACTGCGATTTTTTTCCATTTCAGTCGCATCAACAGAAACAGTAAAAAGTCTTGCGCAAAACGTTTTGTAAACACATTGGTAATAATTATACAAATGATTAAATTCCAGATCAAGAAAACAATTTAATTTGATTAACTTTAATTTAATTTAACTAGCTACCAATTATTCAGCAATTCTATAACTTTGTTACTTTGTCAAATGGGAAAGCATAATAAGTGTAACAAAATAAAATATCAAGAATTGATGCTGAAAATTTTGAGCCTTGATTTATTCTAAGCATAAAAAATAATTTAAATTAAGTTTCCTTATTTTTGAATAATAAATTTGACATTCAACTCACTAAAGTGTTATTAATAAGTTTTTTTCTCCCTTTTATAAGAAATTCAATCGTTCATTTCATAAATTATATAAATATGTAAGGTACATCCTTATTTTAGTTTGTAGCTAGAAATCTAAAAGATTAAATTCCCTTTTGGTTATGATTGCTTATAAAAATTTAATTTAATAGTAGATCACGTGATGAAAATTTGTTTACAGAAAAACAAAATCAAACGGTATGCATAGTTCCTTTTTTTTATTGTTAGATATCATAGCTGAAATAAATTCAAAAACTTAACAATGACAATCTAAATTTCTAAAATTAAATTCATTAGGGAAAATTAAATAAAATATTTATTTTTCTATTTATTTAGCTTTTACTTTTTTTATTTTATCACGATAAAATCATTTGCTTAATAATAAAAATTCCCCAACTTATTAATTTTCACTTCAGTAAACGTAATTAAATGTAACTAAAAATGAATTTAAATGCATTATAGGAAATCTCTCGAGATGTAAAATGATACTATTTAAGTTTTAAAATTGAAATACTATTTAAAAACGAGAGAAACTTTTAAGAAATTTAGATGTCATTATATATATAAATGAATTTAAAATCAATCTTTATATTTTCTTCTTTATAACTTACCCACGTATATCTCAGAAAATGTTTTGTTTCCACTGAAAATATATGTCCTTAGGCTGATGCTTGTTTTTTCCCATTTGCCCTATGGTATCTCATTAGGGGAATGTTTCCAACTCAATGTTTTACTAGGTCAACAAATATTCAGATAACATAGAAGTTTATATTCCATAAATGTTAGAAATGTATTAGATATTTTTATTCAATCCTTGCCTTGGAATTATTTTTAAATAAATAAATAAATTGAAACATAAATAGAACAAACTTACATTTAAATACAAAAATATTATGATTTTGCAGGAAGTATGTATATATTTCTGGAATCTTTTCCCATTATACATAGAATTTTATTAAAATATATTATGCAAATATTGTACTTGCTTTGCAAAAAAGTATATATAATAAACTACTTAAAAGAATCGTTCATCTTCATACTAGAGTATATTTTAAAATATACTGTAAAATAGTAGATTTAAATTTTTAGTCAAGATATTTTGATATTAATTAAAAATGTTAGGTACAGGTGCCGTATAATCCATGATGCCAAATTGGTAACCCTAGTGTTTACGTCATCGCACACACCACGATACGTCATCTTGGCAACATTTCTTCATCGCCAAACAAATTCAGAATTTAGAGTCATGGATTATATGGCACCTGTGCCAAATGTTATGAGATATGAAAAATTATATATTAATAAACTACTACTGATTAAAGGGCAATTTATGTAGTGAAAATTTACATTTATATTTAGAAGTCTCAAGCTCAAAAATTAAGTGGATATAAGTTTTTAATATATTTCTTATTTATTAAAATATTATATTTCAAATTTTATTTTATTTTTCTTCAGTTCAAATTTTATTATTGTCATTATTAATTTCAAAAAATGTGCATGTGATTAAGTACAGATATATATTTATAGAATAAGTGCAAGGTGTGGAAAAAAGACATCTCAATTATTTTGAATTTCAAATACGTGATTCTATGATTATAAGAACTTTAAAAGGTTTGTTCTGTTTCTCATCTTTCATGTGGTGCTGATATATATACAAACAAATATCAGAGTTTTTTTGTTTGAAGTGTGAAGCGTAAAATAAGATTTATTCTGAAAAATTTTTCTGTATTTTTGATTCAATACATTCTCCAAGTAAACCTTAAAAATTTGAATTCCAATTTACAATACGACTATCTCTCACGTCAGAAAAAGCTGCTTTTATCACTTTATATTCTAGTGTATATTATATTTTTAAATCAGCTGAAAAAATAAAAACACCAAAAATTGAAATTTTTAAATAAAGGGAGGAAAATACAACAATATAATTAAAATTATATCAAGTAATTTAGTTCAAAATGAAGAAGGGCAGTTATCTTATTTTCTCTTGTAAAATTAAAATGTCACATCAACTTTATTTTCTCATTAATGCTACGGTATTTTATAAAAATCTACTTCAATTACCAGTAAATTTTCAAGTTAACAATTGTTAAAGAGAATATATATGGGTTTTTGTAAATATACTTTATTAAAAACGTGCATACATCAATTAAATTAAAAATCAGCATTTTAAAGTTATTTAAACCGTGAGAACATTCTATATTATCATATAGAATTAATTAATACATTTTGTGTAGCATTGCCTTAAAAATTCAGAAACTTTAAATCGAATAATTTAAATTAATAATAAATAAATTGCTGATATAAGATGATGATCATAATCATGAAAAATTGAAAACTTTAAAAACGTAACTCTTAAGAACCTTATCAATTGAAAAAGAGTTATTATAGAATATGTAAAACCCATTTTTAACTATTATAAAAAATAAAATATTAGAAAGAATTGTATCTAGGTTCACCCATATTTCAGCATATAAACGGTATATGATGAGCGCAATCATGAAAAATTGTAAACCTTCATAGCATAACTCTTTAGAATCTTATCAATTGAAAAAGAGTTATTATAGAATAAGTAAAACCCATTTTTTAACTATTAAAAAGTATAAAATATTAGAAAAAATTGTATCTATGTTCATTCATATATTTCCGCATCTAAAGGGTATAAGATGATGAGCGCAATCATGAAAAATTGTAAACCTTCATAACAAAACTCTTTAGAATCTTATCAATTGAAAAAGAGTTATTATAGAATAAGTAAAACCCATTTTTTAACTATTAAAAAGTATAAAATATTAGAAAAAATTGTATCTATGTTCATTCATATTTCCGCATCTAAAGGGTATAAGATGATGAGCGCAATCATGAAAAATTGTAAACCTTCGTAACATAACTCTTTAGAATCTTATTCATTGAAAAAGAGTTATAATGGTGAAAAGTGGTTCCTTATTTCTTAAATAATAAAAAGTATAAAATATTAGAAATAATTGAATGATCATCTATATTTCAGTATCTAAATGTGATTGAAAAGTGAATGTACTGATTATTGCAATTTCAGGCACATTTTCTCTCTCCTTCATTTTCTCGAAGTCGTTTATACCTATCATTTCTATGTATAAACTAACTGTCATCCATAGGTGGCATAAATATATCAAAATAAGACTTATTTGACAGAGACAAGCATAAATGCATTCAACCCCTGGTTACCTAAAGTATCGCTTACAAGCTTTACCTTTCACATTTGCATCAAGATGCTACTAGGAATGACATGCAATGTGAATTTAGCTTCTTTTCACACTTTAAGCTGTAAAAAATTCTAAGCAAATAGGGAAAATATTTGAGGAAAAAATAATTATTTCTTGATGACATATGTTCCCTGAATGTATTAATATTATGTAAAGAATTTTGAAACAATAATACTATGAAGGTTTATTTTATTATTAAATATTAAAAACGCATATGGAACCGAAAATGGCACAAGTGCCGTATAATCCATGATTCCAAATTCTGAATTATTTTGGCGATGAAGAAATGTTGCCAAGAGGACGTATTATGACGTGCGCGATGACATAAATACTATGGTTACCAAAAAGTATTTTCTGCATAATTCTTATAGGTCTCCATGTGTATGACGTTACAAAGACAAGGTCGCCACATGCATAAGATAATCCGCCAAAAAATCACCAATCTCAGAATTTGGCGCATGGATTATATGACACATGTGCCCTGAAAATAAAAATGCAATATAGCATTTTTAATTAATTATTTCTTTTTTACTGAATAGATATCTAACTGTATTTAATCACATGATTTAACTAATGATTTCAAATTTAAGTATAAATTTTTGGCTTCCCAGATAAAGTTTCATTTAGTTATATAACTTTTTCTTTCAATTTTAATGAAACTTTATTTTATAGATTCTCTGTTTGTTGTTCTGTCTCTAATTAATAAGGGAGTATAAAACTTTTACTTATTGATTTAAGCAGACAATTTTATTGAAAAAGAATTGGAAACTCGTTTAAAAGTATAAACAAATCTTAAATAAATGATATCACTATACATTGACTGGTCATATAATTATGTTAGTACATTATATTAAGGCATCAATATGCATTTCATGATAGTTTTAAAAGAAATGTGTTAAGACCAACGAAATATTGTGAGTGTGAGTAAAAATCACAATTATAAAAAAAAAATTGTATAAATAATCTTCATTAGATAAATAAATATGAAAATGATGAATTGAATCTAAAATAAAATTGTTAGTTTCATTTCACAGAGTACAATAACATTAAAAGAATATAAAGAGAAAAAAAACATTTTGTGCCGAAATTAGGGGAATTTTTTTTTATAAAAAATAAAGGAACTTTCTTTATAAAAACAAAAAGTATTCTTGAGTGTCTATACTTTTCACAAAAAAATGAATTCGTACTTCGTGTTCACATGTCGTTTGCATTTTTATTCAAATCTTGCTCTTACCACAAACTTCAAGCGTTATTTCTAAGCATATTTTCATGGGATTCATAATGATCTACAAAGAAACATAAATCAAGGTTACAATTTCAAAACCTTTATGCTTCTTTTTGATGAGGTATGTTCCACAAAATTCCTTCTGTTCTTTACTATATCTTATGACACTCTTCCATTGACCATTAGGAAATTTACATTGTCGCCATTTTACATAAAGCTAGCAAAATTGCTTTCGCATTCATAACACACGTGTCATTCTTTATCGTTCCACACTATTCCAAACAATGCGTTATGAGGCTCTAGTGATTTTAGTTGATTTTTCTAGTCAAATGTGGAATTTATATTTATTGTATGAAATATTATTGAATTTTTGCATTCTAATAAACTCCTATATCTCATTCAGTTTCTGCAGGCTACTATTTTCCTAATGGGACTACAAAAATCAGCAACTAAAACTTCGTCAACTCAAAACTGTGGATATGATGCGGATAAGATAAAGATAATCGGTGTTAATAGAAATTAACTAATTATATATTAATATTATATTGGCAATGTTAGAAAAAGGAATAAACGTACCATATAATGCAAGAACTGGGAAAAACTGATTCAATTCAAAATAAGTGCTTTCATATATTTTAAAGTATAAAAATTACAAATTATCAATTTTGCATACATTAAACTTATGGAACGTAAATAGACAAATGCAAACAAAATCGAAATAATAATAACATTTTGAATAGAACTAATTTAGTATCAAAATTATGTACATAAAGCACACAAATTTACAATAAAGAGAATTCGTTTAAATTATTTTATATGGATTAATTGATAGTTCAAAGGAAAATAAATTTTCCCAGTCGCGTTAATAACATAAACAAAAAATATGATAAACTTAACACAATACATTATACACAATTTAAATTAAGATTGGAGAATAAAAACTGTTACCATAGAAACACTTATTTTAATTAAAGTGCATTATATTTTGCTTTTAATAGTGATAACAATCGTCACAAATGACAAAGAAAATCGTTTCGGGAAACTTCTCTTAGTATTAAAAGTAAACAAAAAATGATTTTAATATGAGTTTATATTTTGTTTAGTTTATTTTTCATTAACTTCCAATTCAATTTTTCTTTCAAAAATATTACTCCCAAACAAAATAAGAATCCTAATTAGAAAATATATGCTTCCCTTCACTTTCAAGCTTAGAGTTAATTTTTCAAAATTTATGTTTCTTAAAAATATTTGAAATCAATTTCAAGAAATATAGTGGAACAAAATATTCGAATAAAGCATACTTTTATCATTAATTTTACTTTTTGCGACTAAGGATTTAGTATTTTAAAATTTAGTTGTTTCATTTTTGAAAATTATACATATTTAGAACAAAAAATATTCAGCAATTTTATATGTAACAAATAACAAAGGAATTGAATATGTAACAAAGGAATTGAATTAAATTAATCTAAATATATTGTGAATTTTTTCTTAAATTTTGATCTTTTGAGTTATTTTTAATTGACAATTCCAATTATTCGAATCACTTTCAGAATTTCAGAGAAATAAATAATTTTAAAAATGAGTAGAAAAAAGGGAGAAAGGATGAACCTCAAGAAAAGGAAAGGTATGAGAAAGGAGAAGATGAGGATGAGAGAAAGAGAGACTTATCCTTTTTAAGGAATTCAAAAACATTCTTTTGAAAATTTGATGTTTAGAAGTTAAGGCAGAAGATATAGGAGAATGGATTATGAGTCATACTCTAACTTTCAAATTGCAAACGTTGGTTTTCTTATTTAAAGAGTTGATTAAGAAGATGATCTCAATGTCCAATATGAAGCAGATGCGAGACCATCACCAAATGAAGCATTAGTCGGCTTTGAAACTGATAGAACCTGACCCCGTGCAAATTCTTGCCGAGAAACGCATGCGCAATTTGGCACTTTTTAGACGGATGAAGGCAATAAAACAGCATATTCTGACTGAGATGTTAATTAAGAAATACCTTTAATTTACAGCACTGTACATGCATAAAGTATTAATGTACAGTAATTTTAAGAACTTTAATATGTCTCAAAGTGTTGCATTTTCATTTAACTGATTAAAAGTTTTTTTTCTTTAAAGTTATGTATTTCTTTCATCTATTTTCCACTTATAATAATCAACTAAAATCGATAATTCTTTCGAAAAAACTCTATCAGAATATGGAACGGTCGCAATTGATTCGGATAATTGTAGCTCTGATGTTGTTGTTGTTGTTACTTATCTCAGGTTGTCTAGCTAGGCTAGACAAACCCCAAAAAACCAAAAATTGGAGTTCTACAATACTTTATGTAATTATTCTCTGAAATAGGTGGTCAAAAATTGATTTTTCTTCTTCTGTATTAAGTCACACGTATTTGTCAATAAACGAAATAACTAACTTTAAAGGATATTCAGTGATTATTAAAAGTAATCTTTAAATAATGTAATACAAATATCATATTATTAAATTAAATATTTAAAACAGCCTTTAGATTATATTAAGCCTATTTCCAATGAGAAAAGCGTCTTTCAATTAAGAAGAAAATTAACATTTTTAAATCAATGTTTATTAACAAAATTCTTAAAATATAATATGCTACAATTCTTTGAAAATTAGAATCAACTGTTAAATCAGTAATTGCATTAATTAGTTATTGATGCTCATTTTTACTTGCTTAAGCACAATATTTTCATTTTTTCTAGATAACTATGATCAAAACTTTATTATAAAATATTAAGGTAAAATAGGTACAAATATTATTAAGTCTTAATATAAAAATATTAAAATTGTGAAATATCGGAGAATTGAATAAAAAAATTCAAATTAAATAAAATAAAAATATCTGAGGATTAAAAATGAAAATTTAAGTATAAATCGTTTTGAATATTTTTACTTTCTTCAAAACTTTTCATTCATATTATTAGTGTAAAATTTAAAAAAATATTTAACCTTAGAAATTTTTTTGTGAAAATGAAATACTGTATTATATATTCGCTTAACATTTTCAAAAATAAATTATTAAATCTCAAAATTCAATTTAATTTAAAGTAAAATGTTAAAAGCCAAATTCAGTAATTCTTTCAAAATATTAAAAAATATGATTTTGAAATATTTTGACCCGTCTTATCTAAAACTGAATTGCATCAAGCTTGTAAATCAATCAATCAATCAATATAAATGAAAAAAAATTTAAATGCAAGCAATTCACTTTTAAATTATGATAAAGATATAAGTTTATAATCAAATCTTCCACTTTGAAACTAAATTTTTCTTTCATGTCTATGAACTAAAGTAATTTTTGTAGAAAAAATTAGCTTTTTACTTTTCTTCAAATTTGATGAACGTTTGGAAACATCCGTTAAATGTGTTGACGTACAGCTTTAATTCTATTATGTTGAATCAGAACTGAACGTCATCGTTATAGCTCAACAAAACATGTTAAGTTGTTAACAAAACATTTGAATTTGTTTACCAATAAATTGTGTTTGTATTAAGGAATTAAATAAAAACACATGTAGTAAATTTCAAACACTATGATTTCAATATTATCTATTTTGCATTACCAAATTTAAATTGGTTTGTTGAATCCAAATTTAACAAATAAAAAATATATAAGGTAATTTAAATTGACACCAAATTATTTAAGAATAATTTTATTTTAATTTATTTCTTAAAACTTCACAGATTTATGATGATAATATAAGTAAAATATTAATTGATATAAGTAGTAAAATATTAATTGATTATCGCTTGTTCATAATACTGAAGCATTTAGGCTTGACACATTTACTTTATTATTATATTTATATTTTATCCTTTATCAACTGATTTATTTTAATATTTAGCTTAAAATTTTAGCATTATTTTAAGTTAAATGTATTAGGTATGTAAACGTCATCTATTTATTGTTTGCTTTGAATAATTATGTTTATAAAATTTACTTTGATATGATTTCGTATTCAATTCAAATAGTGAAATAAAAATTATATTTTAAAATGAAAAGATATTGCATAATATTTAGCAAGAAATAAAATTCTGAATTAAATAGTATTTTTATCAAAAGTCAATTCTATTATTTATTATTGGAAATGGCTATTAAAATATATTCACAGTTAAAATATGTTCAATTCGTTATTGTTAAAGCATTTTCTAAAACTAAAGCAGCTATGTATTTCAAATGAAATTTCGCTAGTCATTTTATTTTCTAATCTAATTCAGAATATTAGCTGAAATTATCCTGCAAAGAATGTTTTTAATCTAATTAATTTTAAGTTTACAAATGAAAGCTTGAAATGTCAGCTTTACATATTGAAATCCGAAATTTTAACTCGATAACTATAAAAGAATTCAAACTAAATGATTCCTTGCAAATTTACGAAAATGAGACTTTAAAGATATCTGCTCAATTTATCAATGTCATAAAAGATTTAGTTTGAGTGAAACGATTCAATAGAAATGCATTAAAATATTGTTTTAATATTTTGTTTAGTAAAATACACGGAATGTGATTTTGAGATAGTCGAATGAATATTTAAGGAATATTTACAAAACTACTTCAACTAAATTTATTGGTGAAATTTTATATAAAATAATTAAAATGTAAAAAACATAAATAATATTCCTATATTCCTTAAAAACATATTTCTTTCCTTTCGATTTAATTCTTGTTAACTTTTTAAATTTAATACAAAAAATATCTCAAAATCGAAAACTTGATGAGAGCTAATTATACAACTTAATTTATTCATTATTTTAATATAAAGGAACATTTATTATGAGTAATGGTGAAGAAACAAGATTCTAAGGGATGTTTTTATATAATATAAAAAATTATTATTACAGTATAAGTTTCAATATACTATATTATCATTTCAATTTATAGATTTTATATTTTTACTGAAATACAAATATAAAAGCGAAAAAAAAACTTACGATAACATTTAAATAGAAATAATAATGCACAATCAAGAGAAATGTAAAAAATTATTTTAAAATCCATGCCTATAGCAAGAAAGAGCTAATTATGTATACGGTTATTGAAGTAAACAGCTATTGAGCAAACTTTTTTGAAATAATTATAGTTATTATTTAATATGGAAATAAGAAAACAATTTATACTATCTTTTTATAAATTTAGGTATCAAATTTATGAAATGAGAAGGGTATAAATCAAGTTGTATAGTTTAACCATTTAGATTAAAATATTATAATTAAAGCTTTGCATATGAGTGTGTGTGTGTGTGTTGTGTGTGTGTGTGTGTGTGCGTGTGTGCGTGTGCGTGTGTGTGTGTGTGTGTGTGTGTGTGTGTGTGTGTGTGTGTGTGTGTGTGTGTGTGTGTGTGTGTGTGTGTGTGTGTGTGTGTGTGTGTGTGTGTGTGTGTGTGTGTGTGTGTGTGTGTGTGTGTGTGTGTGTGTTTCTACATAACAAAATATTACATTTTTCTTTAACAGAATTCATACACATATTCATACACAGAATTCCTACACAAGTTTTGATATAAAAAGTAAAACATCTAAAAAAATTAAAAATGATTGTAAATATATGAACTAAAAATTTAATTTCAAAAAATTAATTTTTAAGAGGTATAATCTATTTACACTGTGTTTTCGAAAAGGAAAGCTTAATATTGAGTAAATTATATTTTAATTTTATTATTTGATGTGTAAAATAGACAAAAATGTGTGATGCTGTATTGTAAAAATGTATTATATTTGTATATTAATAGTGACTCACAAATAAAAACATATCACTTTTAGAAAAATTAAATTAGCTTAGAAACGTTTGCCTTTTAAACATAAATAAATATAAATTAATACAATTGCTGTGTTTGATGGAGATATTAACTTTATGCATTTTTATACGCAATTAAACATTTTAACTTGTCATTCTGGAAAAAAAATTATTCAATAAGACAATAAAAAAGGATTCAATAAAACAATATATATATCTTATTAGGAATAAAGTAAATTTTATGTAAAAACACAAGACATACCATTTTAGCATTAAGATATTGTATTTTAATATTGAAATTTAGGAGGAAATTATGAAGTCATAAATACCAAAATAAATCGACATGTGATAAAAACACAAATAAATTTTTCCAAAATGAAATCTCTGAATTTTTTGTAGCCGAATACTTATATAAATATAAACTTCAATATATACTTCACGAGGAAAATTGGAATAAAACTCTCATACCAGATTTTGACCCGCTAAACTTCTTTCGATAACTAATAATCCTTGAAGAATCGAATTTTCATTTCATCTTCTTTCATTAGATTATTCGTTTCCATAGTAACTAGTCTGCAAAACAATACTATCTGCAGCAAAATTGACACAAATGCTCAAAAATTATTTTCCATTTTCTACAAGCATTGTTTTGTTTTGCCTCAACTTCTGGTGTTATTACTTATTTAGTGTAAAAAGCGAAAACAAGAATGTGGTGCAATCATGGAAAGAAAAGAACGAATCTCTTCAAACTAACAACCAAGAATGAAATTTTGCTGAGTCGTGTTTCGGCCATTTAAGCAGAGATAAAATGCTAGAATCACGTATCTTAAAAAGAAGATTGGTTTTTGAGGGAAGAAAATGGATATGCTCTGCAAATTCTTTCCAAGCGAGAAGAGTGGTTTTCTAAACTATCCAGAAATATTTCCTCCATTGAACTTTGGTTTATGTCCGAAAGTTTTCAAATAAGTTTTATAACTATAAAAAAAAAGAATTTTTTAGTGCTGAATTGTTTTGTTCGTTAAACTGTTGAAACTTTAGATGCTATCTGTCTTGTGTTTCAGTGACTATATAAATCCTTTTTTTTTAGTCTATGGATAGAAATCTTAATTTACTTGTTTTTAAAAGAAAAACTTTAAGCATGTGAGAAAAAAAATGTTTTCGCTGAGTAACTTAATTAACTTTGATACTGAATAAGAAATCGTAATTAGAGCTATTGGTTTGTTATTTAAAAACAATAAACTTTATAATTTGATATAAAATTTACTTTGCATGTTTCCATGAATTAAAGATGTTTTCCTTACAAATACAGTTCACTGTTTTCGCATATTCCGTATCTTTAAGTAAATGCTGTAAAAATTTACTTTTATTTTAATTAAATGTGAGTAAAATGGTACCGTGCATTTATTTTAATTTTATTTAAATGTCTGTATATGTTAATCTAGAGTAACTCTAAATACTTGTAATAAGTTTACACACACGTTTCTATGGGACGACAAGATATTACAAATAATTGTAAGAGTTAAGTTAAATTATATTTAAAAAAAGAAATCTGAAATAATGTGTTTATATTTAATTTGTACAAAGGAAGTATCGTTTATTCTTTCATTATATTGTCGTTTAGGTAACATTCACCTATGTTTAACTCCATCATTGGATATTAATTTAGTTACTTAAACAAAATACCTGGTGTAATGTTGTATTTCTGATAATCAACTTTTCAAAAATAAATAACGATGAAAGTTTGTATACAAGTTTTAAAATTTTATATTATCGCAAAACGTGTTCTTTATTTAATTTATTAATAGAAAGTACTATATATAAATTAAATAAAGAACACGTTTTGCCTTAATATAAAAGGCAAAACGTGTTCTTTATTTAATTTATTAATAGTACTTATTTAATTTATTAATAGTAATGGCTATGACAAAATCTATTTGTCATAGCCATTACTAATGACAAATAGATATTTTAAATTACCAATTAATTCCAAGAAAAGTAAATAATTTAAATTTCAGTAATTCGAAGAAAAGTAGATAACTGGAAGTAAAGTAACGTTTATTTAGAATATAAGAATGTGTAATTTTTTCTCTTGATTTATTTAAACTAGTTATATGAATATTTGAAGGAAATATTTTAAGTGACTGAGTGATTTTGAATAACTTTCCTTGAAATATTTCTCATGATGGTTTCAATTTTGTATGGATTATATTTTTTACAGCTGTATTTCAGTAATGAGCAAGGGATTATTATTTATTTTTAAATTTGCAATAAATTTTTGTACAATTATTATCCAAAATATGTACTATTATCTTCTGTATATTTAATCCTTAAATAAATATCCCATTTTAAACTCAAAGCATGTAATCACTCCAGAACAGAAAATCTCTTTTGTAAAAGGAAATTATTCATCGATAGTATTGTTAAGAATGTTGATATTTTTCACCAACACTTTCGATCTACCAGATAGATTGTTATGAAAAAAACTAAACAAATATGTGTGTACGATAATTGCGAAATATAAAAAGCAATTTATTAAAAACAAACGACTATCATTATAGTAGCTTATATTCTTCCAAACCTTAAAATTTAAAGACCACCGTGGATAATCAGTAAAGGTATATTCAAATAAATGTTAAGAATTGAACCATTTTCTATTATAAACTAACTATATCATGAGATGAAATAGGTATATTTATTATGGATTTTAAATATTAACCTAATTAGTGAATAATATCATGTAGATTCATGTGCATTTGTAAAATTTAAAGAATGTGTCAAAGAGAATTCTAATCTTAAACAATCATAATTTCATTGATACTGGCGAACAGTTTTAATAAAATTTAATTTTATTTAACGTAAAAATCATGCAAAGGTTAATTAATGAGAACTTGTAAACTTGCTTGACTCGACAAATCGGTCAGCTGCAATAACAATCTCTTGTTTAAATATGAGATCATATAAACAAGGTATTTCTGTCAATAAGCTTCTCCTCATCAGCAAATCTTATTCCATTTAGAGAGAATAATAAAATTAACATATTATTAAAATACTAAAAAAAGTTATCTCTCTTTGCAAAATTACTAATTCTTTGTTGATTAAACAATATAAATCATACCAGTAGAACATATTTAAATAGATCTCTCACTCTCTCTTTCTGGATCAAATGTGGTTAGAGAATAGTTCTCACTATCGAAAGTTCAGGAATTCGAATTTCGATTCAACCGAAGATCCAACGTGTTCACTAAAAATGGTTAGGACACGCTAAATAAGTTATGTTCGCAATGTCTTCCAAGTGAAATGATACTTCTGGAGCCGCCATGTTAAGAATTCGGGAGTCTTCTGCTTGGTCTTTGCTTCTAAACTACGAAAATGCTTTTACAGCTACTTCCACCGTAATGATAATTCTCAACATTAGACAAGTCACAGTGAAGAATGCTTTTGCAACAACAACTTTTTTTGGTATTTACCAAAAACATTATATACTATAAAAAATCCGTGTGTAGTGATGAAGATAAAGTCAAAAACTAGAGCAGCATTTTTTGTATGCTTAAAAAAATCTCTAATATTGAAATCTCAGACAAAGTTCCTGAAGAATGCTTTTGCAACAACAACTTTTTTTGGTATTTACCAAAAACATTATATACTATAAAAAATCCGTGTGTAGTGATGAAGATAAAGTCAAAAACTAGAGCAGCATTTTTTGTATGCTTAAAAAATCTCTAATATTGAAATCTCAGACAAAGTTCCTGATACTTTTCGAACTGAAGAACAACTTGGAAGAACTTTTAATTTATCTCGAAAAATGTTGAACAAAGACAATATCGAAAAACATATTTTAAAAGAAAGTATTGAAGACATAACTCAACTTATCGTACCTTCATCTAAATTTGTGACTAAACTACAAGAATTTATTTTGATAAAAATATGAATTACTAAGTAAACAAGTATGTGTGTAGGATAAAGATGCGTCTTCCCCAAACATTGAAGATATATCCAAAAGAGAGACCAAATATTTCCTTCTGCTCAAATTGGTGATACCGCAAAAATACAAGTTCCCAGAGTTGAATATAGTTTTACACATTGTCGAAATATGATAGCAGTTTCTACTAGAATACAATACTCATACTATAATAAACTTATAAATGCAAATATTGCACTCAAATAGATTTTCTTAACTCATAATCGGTTTGTAACTAATAAGGAAGCATTATTAAGTCATTTTAGCTTAAGAAATATCGTTAAAAGTTGTAACTAGTTTGAAAAGTTGAGGATAAAAATATAGAATCTACCCTTTACAAAGAAAGTTGCAAACAAAAATAAGTGCTATTAAACATTTGTTACTATATCAAAATAAATTTAACGGGTCTAATTCAAAAATAAATTAAATCGAATTTTATGATTTTTTAACACCAGTATTTGTAAATATCGGGATATTTAAATATTATCCTGATAATGTTTTTCAAAAAAAATACTGATAATTTTTATTTTTTAAGTATTCTCGGACACTTATAATGTTAAAATATGTTATGAGAACAAGGAATAATATTTTGATTCAGCCTAGTTCATGTTGATACCATGAATTCTATTGATGTGGTTACAGCAAAAATATACATCATGTTGCCAATATCAAGTTCACAACCGATTAAATTTAAAATTAACTCTTTTGGCTCTAAATTCATCCACATATAATTGTTGGCATTATAACGAAAACAATTAAACATCGAGTATACCTTTTTATTATCATGTAAGAGTCTAAAATCATTTACTCAAAAAATATTTTCCTTGGCAAAACTTTGAATCTACCACTGCAATTGAATTCTCCGGGGCTTTTGACAGTTATGAAAACTTCTTTGCAGAGTTACGAATCCTTTTTTTTATTGTGAGTACTCTCGCTTTTCAACAAGAGAGATGAAAACGTTATGGCACCCTTGAAATTTTTTATTGCGATGGAAATATTCAGAAGAAATGTTATCGCAAAAATATTCAACATTTACCACTGGTGCATGATAAATTCACTAGTGAAATTCAACATTCTCGAGATTTCAGTCATTTACGTATATATACATACATATATATATATATATATATATATATATATATATATATATATATATATATATATATATATATATATATATATATATATATATATATACACATATATGTATATATATATATATATATACACATATATGTATATATATATATATATACACACACACACATATATGTATATATTTATTTATATATGTATCCTTTCCATGGTTCGACAGCTTATGTGATCCTAGGCCTACAGTGTCCATAACTGTTTTTATGACCGAGGGTTCTGGGATGTGAAGCATATGTCCCAGTTAGGTGGTCAAGCTAACGTGAAACCCCCATGTTTTAGTTCCCAAGAATTCTTGGTATTCAGTTTATTGACCCACTGAAGGGATGAAAGGCTGAGTCGACCTTGCCCAGCCTGAGGATTAAACTTCAGACCTGTGCCTTGGGAGCGTGAAATTCTGCCACTATTTATATATAGCCTAATAAGTTATGTTTACTATAAATTTATCATTAAAATGTTCCTACAGGATTTTAAAGAAAGTCATTTCTCTTTTTTTAATGTTTAAAATAAGCTTAACGTCAATAAAAATATGTGGGTAATTTATGAATTCAGTAAACCTTGAACTGACTTGTTTTTTTCCTAAAATATTAAATTCAGTAAGTTGCTTAAGTAATAAAATTTACCCCTTTCTTTCCTTTATTTTCCTTCCTTCCAAATTACAATTTTTATTCAGAAATAAAAACCACACTCAGATCTTGAAAATAAAGAAAATAAGCTGACAAATTCACATGGACATGATTTCTTTAAATAAACTTCTCCTACGCCATTCTTGAATTAATCCTATTGAAGAAATGCTGGAAACAGTTTCTTTTGTCCCCCAAACGCAAACCTTGGACAGAGAGTTGCGTCAAGTTAAAGAAACTAATAAAACACTTAAGGAAGATCCCTCCTAGGCAAAGCGTTCAATTATTCACCGGAGTACCCTCCCCACTCCCCAACAAACCCCCAACCTCTCCGGCACATTTGAAGTTTTAATCAAAAGACACTCCTGCCAAAAGCAATTCTTGTTTGTCAGATGGAACTCCAGTTGATTTAAATGGAAGAATAAGGAGAAGAGAATGCGATTGATAAGAAGTTGGTGAACGAAAAACTTTTCTTTTTAGATTAATCGAGCATTCTCGCATTTTCAGAAACTGTTGATAACATCGAAGGATATCAATTGATTTCAAAAAACTATAGATCAACTCAAATGAAAATCCAAATTTTTGAAATCTGTTGTGTGTTTTCTAAATGATTTTATTCAATTCGGTGTCTTTTGCTGAAATTCTATCAAACAAAATTATTATATTTATTTCATCATCAAATAGAATAATTTTTCATAGTTTTATATTATTTTATTCATTAAAAAAATTTGTCTGTTATATTATTGAATACATAAATTCATACAATAAAATATTTTTAATGCGTTAAGTAAAAACAGATATAATTAAAGTATAAAAACCTGTAATTCGGTTTTTTTTCCCTTTTATTTTAATTGAATAATCATAAAACGAGTCCACTTTTACTTTCAGTATAAAACATACAAAAATAAGTTGATTTTAAATAACTTTTATGAGCATTGCATAATTCTGGAGTTTAATATATATATAACTATTTAAAAGAATATTTAATACAATTTTTAATGCTATTTTTTATTAATTAAAATATATATAATACAATTATTTATTTAATTTTCTTATATAAATATATGTATATATCAAATATATTAATTTAATTTTTTTCAAAATTGAATATCTCATCTTTTGTAGACCTATTTAAATATGCAAAAGTTATATTCAAAAACTCTTGTAGTTGGTTATTGAATGCTGCAATAATAGATTATTTGAATTTTGTTATAAAATTGGGAATATTAATTATTTTATATTTCATTAATTTTATATCGTTTTCTGAAACCATTTTATTTAAATTTTTCGGCTTATTTTATATCACTACTTTATTATGTACATTATTCATAATAATATCAAATGTATTTTAAATTATGCAGCCTGTTTTTCTTTCCATAGAACTGTTTTTAAGCAATTATTCATGTTTAAAATAATTTTTGGTTTAGAGAATTTAGAAGAGGTCGCCATTTTCTTCAGGATGAAGAACACACAGGAAGGCCGCCGTCGGCAGTAATCCCGGATAATGTGTCTGCCATACGAAAAGTGTTAATGGATGATAATCGCTGTACCTATCAAAAGATGCAGAAGGAACTTAACATTGGATCCGCAGCCACACACAAAATCATTCATGAAGAATTACATGTGCAAAAAGTTGTTTGCCGTTGGGTTCCCCATTATCTAACTGAGCACCAAAAAGATGAGCGTGTCAGAATCAGTAAAGAAACTCTTAAACTGCTAAATGATGGTGGCCACCGAATCATTTCTAAAATTGTAACAGGTGATGATACGTACATACCGTTTTTTGACGTTCCAACACGTCAAGAAAGCAAAGTTTTGGTCTTTGAAGATGATCCCACACCTACAATGGTGAAAAAACAACGCTCACTGAAAAAAGTGATGTATGCCGTTTTCTTCAAAAGTACGGGATTGGTCAAAGCCATCAAGTTGAAAGGACAGAAGACAATATCAGCAAACTGGTATACCACAAAATGTCTTCCAGAAATTCTACAAGAACTGAATGTTAGGGATTAATGCTTCAAAATGACAATGCATCTTCACATACAGCCGGGTTTACAGTTGAGTTTTTTAAACAAAAGCAAATTAAAGTGATCGAACATCCGCCGTATTCACCTGATCTAGCAATGTGCGAGGTTTGGTTATTCTTTAATCTAAAGAAGAATTTACGTGGACATCGTTTTCATTCAGAAGAAGAGATTGATGTGTATATAAATGCATTTTTTCATCTATTCCAAAAGATGTATGGCTTGAGGCATTTAATCTGTGGAAAATTCGTCTACAAAAGTGTATTGATGCTGGAGGAGACTACTTTGAACAAACCTAAAATTTTATATGCATAACTTTAAAAACCTAGTTGTATCTCAAACTTTCAGAGTGAACCGCGTAAAATGTAACGTTTTAAATTCGTTGCATTGTCAAATAATTGGTCCCAATGCTAATAAGGCTAATGCGTAAGTAATGTGATAAATAATTTTAAGAACAATTCGTTAGCTGCATTTATTTAGCATTTTTTTTCCAAATTATAAAGTAACGCGTAAAAATGTGATAGGAAATATATATATATATATATATATATATATATATATATACAGTTTTAAACAATGTTTCTTCATAGAGTGTTCTGCATTCTTTTTTTAAAAAAAAAAATTGCATTCATTATGATTGTGGTTAAAGAAATTTGTATTTGTGAACATTTTTATTTAGTTGAAAATTTAAGAACTCAATTTATTTTCCAAATTATTATATATAAGCAAATAAAATATTAGCTATAAAATAATGCTTGCATAAATAAAACTAATATAAAATTAATGATTAATTAGTTTTAACGAATTTAAATCTATTGAATTAATTTTCATTCCTTTATTTAAATAATTATAAATAATTTTTATCATTAAATTTTATTTTTATGTCTTTATATACCACTTTCTTTTTAAATATACTATCTGAAATTAGAGAATCAAGGTAAATTTTAATTTCAATTAATTAATTTAATATATTTTAATGAAATTAATTAGTTTTTTTTATTTAAATATAGGCGAAATTTTCTGACTGTAAAAATTCAGATAAATAACATTCCCAGTAATTGCATCAGATCTTTTGCATCCCAAAGTAAAATAGCATACAGAATTTCGTCTTATTTCTCTTTGGGTTATTTATATAAATTATATATATATATATATATATATATATATATATATATATATATATATATATATATATATATTCTGTACTTCGAAATGATATGCATAATACAGTAATACAGAGCGAGGAATGTTTCGGGTATCGAACGATACACGAAACAAAACATCTAGGCACAGAGTCAAAGCGAGTAAGGTTGGCGTCTTGGGGAATGGCTCTCCATTACCTGTCAACCATTTGCCAAAGTGCATCTTCTGAAGGAGGCAGTGCCAGAGTTTGGGAAAGGGCATCCAATCATATCTCAAACGTGTTTGATTGGTGAGAGATCTGGAGAACACAATGACAAGAGAAGCAATTGTACTCCTTGTAAGGCAAGTAGTGGGTAGGGGAGTAAGTTCAGTAAGTCATCCACGTAACGTTGGGCTATCATAGTGCCGTGAATAAGAACCAGAGGTGACTTGGAATCGTACGCAATGGTGCCACAAACCATGATGTCACATTCTTGTGTTGTGGGATGCCTCGCAAATGCTACCAGACTAAACCTGCTTCATCTCGATGCCACGCTCGTCCATGGGGACTATCATTAAAGAAATAGATGTGTGATTCATCTGAGAAGATGATCCAGTACCACTCCATCATCAACATCATACTAATCCAGCAGCATTCCAGACGTTGGTGACTATGCTGTGGTGTCAATGGCAGTCTTCTTAACGGACGCTAGCAAACAATCTTAATGCCACGAGCAAACAATTGACGGTAAATGGAACGTTTGACATGGGATCAGCCATAGCGTCAAGCTACAGAATTACGGTAGCAACCCCTCAAGCTTTCCACAGTTTCACTTTCCAACCATCTTCACTACAACTGATGTACTTTGGACGCGCCCAGATGTTTATTATTTCCGATTTGTAGTAAAGATCAACCAGCCTTTCTCACACCTATCAACGCCCCTCGTAAGCTCATCTATCTACTGGAACTGACTCTGTGAACGATGGTCTGACGTTCTTTACAACTACAAGCGTCCATTTCGACAAGAAAAAACTTTCAATTATTATTTTCCAAACATTAATAAATTACAAGTATCTTTGGTACACTTATCCTACAGGAGATTGAACTTTTGTTCTGGAGCTCCGAAAACCTAATGCCTTCTGTGCCAAGCAGCAATAACGATTCGAATTTGGCATACTATGCCGGTTCCCTACCTAATAGCTTGTCCTATGTGCGCTGATGAGCTGCGCAATTCATATCATTTGTATAACTCTGTAAGGTTCGTCTATCCTGCAATTATTATATTTTTTGACCACTCCGTATTGTTGTTGGTTTTGCATCTTTAGTGCCTTGCAGTAAATGTGTGTGTGTGTACATTCATATATATCTGTGTGTGTTAATAGATTGTTATTACTTTATTCTTAAATTTTTCGTTTACTAATAACTAATACTAAGCACAATGTATTTTACCAAGAAGCTCTCGCTATTATATCACGTGCATTTCATTAAAATAATCTAAATTATAAATTTTGTTATATTGAGTACTAAGAGAAATGGGTAACTTTAAAATTGTCTGAATAGTTACAAGTTTAAAATTTACTGGCTTGAAAATACTATTGAAAATTTAGAGAAATTGTTAAAAAATACTGGAATAAGGAATACTGATAGAGAAATATCGTATTTAATGATATCATTAAATACGATATAATATAGTAAAGTGATCTCTGATTTGAATTTTGAAGAACACATAACATGTAAATAACATTCTTCTTACTTCTTATATTGCTATAGTTAGCCAAGCTTATCTATTCTCAGAAAATAACAATAAATATCGAATTTAATATAATCTATAATGTATGGAATATGCAAGCTGCATTATTGTGTAAATGAGGAAAATCTCAACAATAGAGATAAAATAAGTTTCAACAAAAAAGTTTTTTAATTTCCTAAAAAATAATAAAAAAAATTTATGTTTTATTGATAAAATAATTATTTTCCTAATTTAAAATTTAATGGAGAGTAAATTTTTCTTTTGATAAAAATTTAAATAGTTATTTAAATTTCAATATTTCTTAAGTAGAATAAAATAAATATAGTAAAACCAATAAAATAAATTTTAGAAGGATTTTTTATTCATACATTCGAATATTTGATAAAAGTATACGATGTGGCTATTGTTTAAATTGTTATTGGAATATTTTGTCCACAAATTACATTATAAATTTTAAAATATATATACTTGTGTTTTCGGAAATTTAAGTATGGTTATTTTATAGGAGTTATAACACCACTTTGAAATTTTTACTATTTATCAACTTTTTAATGAGGTGCATTCGATCGAAAACCCTATTTTTTTCATTTTTACTCCCAATTTTAAAAATGAATTTAAAACATAATTTATCCTAAAAATATTATATTTATCTTAAAATATTAAAACGTACATCATAGAATAATGCTTAATAGTTTATTTAAAGACAAATGTGTTGTATACTTTTAACAATATCATTTTGGGAAAGATTATTGGATACGATATCATTTTGAATATTCTCCCAATTTTTTTAATCTTATTAACAGCTGGCATTGCATTTAAAGTGTTCATTAATAATTGATAAAAAAACTAATTGTTTCAAGATAATTATGCATCTAATGCGTGTTATTCATCCTAAGATAAAAATGTACAATAAATGGATAAATAACTAGAACTGAAACAGATAATTATTGTATATAAATTGTAGAAAAATAATATATTTATTTCTTATCATCTTGAATTTTTTTTTACTTTAATAATATTATTTTTAACATGCTAATTTTAAAAATTATGTATTTAAATTTCATATTTAACATTTAATATTATATGAATTTCTTATTTTAGTTCTTTAATTCATTTAGATTAAAATGAAAGTATGCTTAAAAAAATCTTAGCAAATTACATTTACTTAATTTTCGAAATCTTGTAGATTAAATTTACAGTACCATGATTCTTAAAACATATTATTTCTTGCGAAAAATGTCAGAGAAACGTTAAAAATCTTTATAATAGCTTATTACTTTAATGGAAACAATACCCCTATTGAACAAATATCTGTTTTACATTAAATAAGTAAATATATAAATCTAAAAATAAAGATATTTAACTGGTAGAAATAATTTTTATAATTTATTATTTTTTTCAATAATTATTGCCGTTGCAAAAAAAGCGAAATTCAATTAGATTTTATCAAAATATATAAACATGTACAAACTTTCAGTTCAGTTCAATTTAATATTATAATTTATTAGTTCAATTCAATCAAAGATAGAAAATATTGAAAAGTCCTAAATTGTAAATTTTAATTTAGGGCAATCAAATAAAATATTTGCTTATGATTTTATTATACAAAAATTATTTGAAGTAACCTTTATTGAATAAATCTATTTTTATAAATACATTTTTATATTAGAAATATAATATAAAATAAATATATATGTACTCATTGAAAGAAATATCCTCAAATAAAAGTATCAATTAGATAATATTTTTAAGCAAAACTCTGCACATTAAAATGTTTGAATGAATATTGAAAATATGTATCATAACTTTAACCATTGGTTTTTAATTTATTATTTTGATTTAAATGTTTAGTCATAAAAAATAGATAAAAGTTTTGAATTAATATGCCATGAATTTAAATAACATACATATATAGTAAAAATACAGATTAGATTAAAATGTTTCCTGAAAATAAAAATGTAATAAACTATAAGAAAATGCCTAAGAATTATTTAATTTATTAAAAAAGTGTTCTCATATTTATTAATGATATGTGAGATATCAACTGAAATTTTAATCAACTTTTGCAAATTTTTTAAACAGAATTGCCTAAAAGTAGATACTATATTTCTTAGAAATTAAAAAGAATTCTTCTATAAAACAAGCAATTACTCTGACTTTAACTCTTTAAAATAGTACTTGCTTAGCACATTTTACAATTATTGGCGTTAATCTCTCCATATGTTCATATGTTCACAGTAACCAAACAATCCACAACATTTAAGATATCAAAAATCTTTTACAAGAAATGTTTCTTTAAAAACTATTATATTTAATAATTTAATGTTTTCATGAATAGGTATTAATTTATAAACATACCTTTATGCAGAAACCTCCAAACGATGAGCTTTCAGGTAATTAAAACAGTTTAGCTTAAGCCCACATCGTTTTTGAAATTCTAATCTTGGATTGGTGTAATCCATACAGACTTCAAACAGTATTAATTCATTCAATTTTAAAACACCTTTTTGAAAAATGTTTTTTCTTTTATAAATAGGCTATAAGCTCCATATATGTTGTACTTTTTAACTTTTTAATCCACTAGAATTTTTGCAATTTTTAATTTACTTGAATCACTTTAAAATTTTCATAACTTCACTTATTCGAGCCATCGTGACTTATAATTTTTTTTACAATTTAGCTTTTTGCTCCGAGCATTTCCTTTCATAAAACATTCTCATAAGTCCTCAACGATATTTTTAAAAGCTCTTTATATGTTTATACTTTCCCGAAACAGATATGTTGCGAAGTCCACTTTCTCACGGTCTTGTGCTCTTAGTTCTCTTCTAATAGAGAAAATATAATTTAATAATACCGATAGCATGACTTTGGGAAAGAGTTTATAATAAACTCTCTTCAAAAATTAAATATTATATTTTAAATAAAATCCTAGCTATCTTAAGAATTTTATTTTTCTGGATTTTTAAAAACTTGTAAGATTAAAGATAGCATATATTTTTTTTATAATTTTACAAAATGCGAGCGCAGAAAACAGAGTTTAAAAAAAGATTTGATGAAAAACCCTATTCTACGCGCTTTATGCCGTCTTGGGCAACTGCGGCGCACGAATTGATGTTATGGTTTACCTGACTTAAGCTTCGGTTTCGGAAAAGATTCTTATTGGTCTAGTTCCACTCATGCGCAATAACAATCAAGATGTTTTTCCAAAATGTCGCCTACACATGGAAACTCCCAGAAACGGGATAATTTTTGAAAATATTTAAATCATGATAAATAGACAATAGAGAAGAAATAGGTTTTATTCTATTTTAAAGAATATGTTGATAATTTTATAATGCAAAAATATATAGTTTTCAACTGAAACAAAAGTATTAATCTTTAAAAACTATTTTTAAGAAATATAAAATATCAAAGAAAAAATAATTATATAAAATTTAGGAATAATGATTACTTGGAATAATCTAACACCAAAGAATATTAGTTTAAAATAATTATAATATTAAATAAAATAAGATGTAAAAACTGTTAACTATCGAATGAAAAAGATTTGATGGAAAATCCTATACATTTTATATATTATTATTTTATTTTGTAAATATCTTTCATGGGCAATGAATATAATTTATAATTTTCAAAACAATTTTTTGTGATTTTTATGTTATATTTTACTTTGTTATTTATCTATCATATTTTATGACTGATTATTAAAATATTATAATAATTTTTTAAATATTATTGAGCTAACGTACAATACGTGCTTAATTCTTTCTTAAGAATTCAATATACAAAACATCCGCATAAAATAAAGTTTTTATTGTGTGCGTAGGGATAAATATATACTAAATTATTTTAAAGAAAACATACTTTATTTAGAATCTAATGTTTTCCTGATAAAGCATGGCAAAAAAATGACAAAGAAAAACTGTGTATGTTTTTCCGGCATATTCGTGATGATAATTCCCTGAAGACGTATAATAATAAAAAATGCTGTGGAAATTGTTAAAATAGTAATTAATTTATCTGAACTTTGTTATCCTTCGAGCATTTTTATCACTAACTATTATATAAAAGAATACTTAAATTTGATTGCTTTAACGTACTAACTTATTCACAAATATACTTTCATTAAAATAAAATATAGTAATAAAAAATTTATGCACACTGGTGAAAATTAAATAATTTTCTAGAATACCATTTAAACTTTGCTTAAATTTCAAAATATATTCTTATTAAAAAATTAACATTCTTTTTTTTTAATATTACGAATAATTTTTAAATCTAAAAGCCTTTTACAAACTTGTGTGTGTTTTAGATTATATATTAAATTATATATAAAAACATGACCCTTTTTAAATGTTTTGCTAAATATTCCAAATTACTGAGCTTGTATATTTAATTTATTGCAATTTTTATCATATCCTAATACTCAAGCATATTTAAAATGGTTGAAAAAAGTGCACATAAATGTGTGTGATGTATGTGCACATGTTCATATATATCTACAGTATTTTGTATGTGTTTTTAATTCCTTGTATTTTATATTTTCGTACTTATGCGTTCCACACATAAATGTGTAAAGGAGTCTTTTTGGTTATATATATATATATATATATAAATAAATATATATATATATATATATATATATATATATATATATATATATATATATATATATATATATATATATATATATATATATATATCATTACTTATTTCTACTTTAATAAGAAATTAAATGTTTTAATATTTTTACTAGTCAATCATCAAGTCTTTTTAGACTTATAATTTTTTATGTTAATCTTAAATGTAATAAAGTATTAAAAATTTCTCAAACTTTATTAATAATTTCATTACCAAAAATGAAAAAATAATATCAGAAGTTATAACTTAAAAACGCATACCTTGTATCTTTAAAGTTATGAATCAGTCAGAATTAATGGATATTATTCAAATGACTACCGAAAATAAATTCAAGTTAATAAGAAATAAAAATGAATTTACTTGCTTATTTATTTAATTATACTATTTGAATATTTATTCTAAGAATAGCAAATGATAATCTATTTAAAACTGCTAATGTTAAATGATTAATTAAAAACTAAAATGATAACTTTTTTTAGGTTATGTAAAAGTTATTATGAAAATTTTATTTGATTATGTATTATAAATTATAAATTTTTAAATTGTATGAGTTCATATTTAATTGCATTCATTATTTGAAATATATTAATGATAATAAGTTAATTGTCAATCTTTTTAAATATAATATAGAACAATCAGTAAGGAATCTAAATAACCTGCATCATATTGCAGAATTTACAAAATAAGTTAATTAATCTATTTTTGTTATATAATGTAAATTTTTATTTAAAATAATTTACTCATCATAAATAAATGATTATTACATAATGTATATAATATATAAATGTTTAAATTGATATCATATTTATGGCATGGCTAAAGTTTTTCAATTTCTAAGAAACTGAGATAAAATCATCTATGTTTTTTTTTTTCCTTCAATTTTGCCTTAATTTTTACATGAATATGTTTCTGGTACATTATTATCATTTTTTTCCTTATTCAGTAATGGCTAGCGTATAAAATTAAATAGCTGTTCGCATACAACTGTTATTTATAAATAACTGTTATTTCTTAGTAATTGTTACAGAATAACTGTTATTTTACTGTTTTTATAATCTTGTTAATTTTAAATTTCAATCAAAACATTTTTATCCTACATTTTGTCTGACATTATACTTTAAATGAATTTATAACATTGCTTCTTAACTTTCCTAAAAATTAAAAGTTTAAGTTCAAAGAAATTTTGCACATGAGCTAATGTAAATCACACAAATTATTTTAAATTTCTTGTCATTGAATGTGGTTAATAAATATTAACCACATTCAATAATAAGAAATTTTTTAATTTCTTATAAAATTTCTTATTCATTGAATGTGGAAAATTAATTTCAGATGCAGGAATTTGAAATTACAAAGTACGTTTGTTAGTTAAAATGTTCACATTTAAATAAAATACTTTTAAAAGTTATACATTAGACGCAAATAAATATTGAATTCAATTATACAAAGTACTATGAAATTGATATTTCTAAACTTATCACTAGGTGAAATTACAAAAAAAAGGAATAACATATTCGACACATTCAGAAATAAAAATATTTGATTGATTTTACGTGACAAAACTGCAAAAAAAAATTATTTATACAATTAAAATTTTATTAGTGGAATAATAAAATATGTGAATGACACAAAATTATCTTATGTTAATTTTAAAACGAAATAATAATCAAACATTTAAATCTTGATGCAATTATTTGCATAAACACCATGCGTTATTTTCAATTACTGAAATTTTGACGGAGTAAGTTGTGTATTTGATGATAAGATATATATAAAAAATATCAAAATATAATAGGTAAATATTGTAATTTACAATTCAAGCATTTATTATAATTTAATTATTTCAAAATCACAAAAAGATTAATGAGTATAGGCATTCATGAAATATTACTTTTAAAGTATTTTGGATAATGACATCAATCTTTGAATTGATGCAAAAGTAGTTTTCTAAAGGTATACAAAATTTTCTATTAAAAAAATTACAGCAAAAAATTTCTCTTGGCTTCAGTTTTACTTTTAAAAAATTATTTATTTAATAAAAAGAAAATAGCATTATTTTAGTTCAAACGCAAAATGTTTACGTTCGGTCTATCAAGACGTTCTGTCCGTTGACTGATGACGATGCTGTTTAAATCATGTTAGAACAAGATCTTTTTTCTGACAACATCGAAGATCACAGAAAGCTTAGTTCAGCTCAGAAAACTATTTCGAACTACATTTGGAACATGCAATTTATGTGAAATATTGAACATGAGTGCCATATGAATTAAATCAGAAGAATTTTGATGATCGAGTCATCTAACGCCTATCTCTGTCCGGAACAAAATCGAGCTTTGCTTGAACAATATGATAACTGGAGAGGAAAAGTGGATTTCTAACTAAAATTACCATAAGGAAAAGGGTATATTACAATGAAAACCTAGACTCTTAAAACTCTAAAACAAATTTGAATAAGAGAATGCGGTGTATATGGTGATACACATTAGGACTAATACATTATGAACATTAAAAATTGAACGAAAAGCTCTTTTTTTGGAAAAATATTGTCCACAACTAAATAATACAAAGGGAGCCGACCAAAAAAGTAGCGTCAAAAAATTGCAAAACTAGGCTGAGAAATTCTGTCCCATGCATCATATTCTCCGGACTTATCACTCTACAATTATCGTTTCTTTTTTCCCTCGGAATTTTCGAATGACAAAAAATTTAAAAATAAAGAAATCATTAATCAATCACTGTTTCCATTGTTTGGATGAGAAAATGAAACGTTTTTCAAACATAGGGTTTACAAGTTATTTTCAAGCTGGCAAAAAGTCATAAATTATTATGGCAATTATATTATTCAAAAAAAAAATTTTGGTATTGCGAAAAATTTGTATTTTGTTTCATTCTAAAAATGGACAGAACTTTCCGGTAAACTTAATATTATGAGGATTATACATTTGTTATAGTTTTTCTTTTTCCATTTTACTCTGTTAAAATAATTTTTCCATGCTGCACTCATTTTAATACAAAATAAATGAAAGTTTTAAATCTGAAAAATAATAGATACTTAAAAGATCTATAACTTTTGCATTAAATTATTATGAAATAAGCGCGTATTTAAATAATACAATAATTTCATAATAAAAAGAGGAATTTACAATATTTCTCATAGTTTGTAATGCATTTGAGCTATGTATGTTTTTTTTTCAACAACGGGCAATTGGGAGACGAACCCTATGCCACAACAAGGCCGGAAACTGCTACTCATGTTTCGTTACCCAGTGGGCACCTGTGAATCAAGTCACGGAGACGAGTAGCGTTGCCCGCATCATACCACTACAAGCCCGTTTATAGAGTAGGCCACACTCATACATCATCACAGAAGAAAGGACAGAGAAAGAAAGTAACATCCATGCCCGAACCGGGATTCGAACCCGGACCCCTCAGCTCAGGAGTCAGGTACGCTAACAACTAAGTCCTCCGTCAGCAGAGCAATATATGTACGAAATATGATAATGTTATTATGATATACATATAGATATTACATATTAACACAGAAACAGTATTTTAGGCCAATTTTGCACATTTAAATTATTTCATAACTTTCAAGTTTTTAATATATACTTTCAATTGCAATGTTAATAGTGATCACGATTGTTATTAATTCTGGAAAAAAACATTTTACCAAAAATAATGGTAAAATATTACATAAATTGCATCTTTTTACTTTTTTAAGAGTTTCTTAATTCAAAATTTAAATCAATAAAAATATTGTAATCTTGGTTCAATTCCATATGTAAAATTTAAATCTGACATCTTATTTAAAATTATATTATATTCTTTAAAATACTATTCCATAAATTTTCAATAAATAACTATACAGAAAATAAAATTCGCAACATTTTATCAAAAGTTATATAGTATAAGTAATCATATATAAATTACTTTGTGACTAACAACACTTAGGCAGCAAACTATTTCTAACTCTGTAGAACTTGTAACAAGTAAGAAAACATTCCAAGGACATTCAAAAATTCGATTTTTAGAGCTATTTGAAGGACATTTTCTCCTTCAGAACGGTCTTCGCAGAGAATGGTTTCAAATGGAGACCTCTGAAATTATTTTTATTTAATTTTTTTACTCTGCAATAACTTAGAAATGATTTCTTACTTCATTAGAAAAAAAAAAAGAAATTTTTAAAAAATGACGTATTTACATATATAACTAAACTTCTAAAATATTTAAATATCTGTCTATAAGTTAAAGAATAAATAAAAATTTTAAAAAAATTAAAGCAAGGAAAATATTCTAGAAAATTGAATTTAATAATATACATTTTTATTGAACCCATCTATCTAAAATATTTTTATTGAAAGTATATTAATTTATTTAGAAAAATTTTTTAACTTTTAAAAATGGCGTAATTATTTTGCAAAATGATTGCATTTTTATGAAAAGAGATATTTTTTGGGTTAAGATTTCATGGTCATATAGGAATTTATAATTTGTGCTTGTTGTACATATTTGAAAAATTATGTGCAGCAATCTAAATTCTAAATTGATGCAAATGTTTGAAAACAATTTTCTGTAACATATTCAGAATCATTTACTTTAGTATATTGTTGTGAAAAATAATTTTATTTAGTCATCAATCATGAGACTAATAATTTTATTCACTAATTTTACTTGACTTAAAGTTCATTTAAATATTTCTTTAATCACAAAGTATACAGAAATAAACGCTCTTGTATTCTAAAGATATAATTTTCCATATTTACCAAGGTAAAAAAAATTCTGATATGTTCTATAGAAATTAACAACTCGTTAATGTCTTTTAACTATCAAGTCATGTGTGTGTTAGCTCACGTATCGAACTCGTCACTTGACGGTGTTTCAAAATTAAAAAATAACTTGCTGAGTTAAAGGTTTCAAGAAAATGAATTAAGTTGCTGAAAAAGTATTGCAGAAATTTGAATTGTAATTTTACAAATTATTTTAAATGTTTTTCCTTAGTTTCATGAATATTATATTTCTAGGATAAAAAAAAACAATAAATTACGTTCAGTAAGATTTTTTTTATTGAAAAAAATTTCAAGTTAAATAACTCTCAATTAGGAATAGTGTTATTTTATATGAATTTTTTTATTGATGTACTTAATTGATAAATAAAAAGTATAAATAGTTTCGCATCTAAAATAGTAAAACCAACAAGTTTACCAGAGGAATAAATAAATAATTTTAATAGGTAAACTCTTCTTAAAAACTATAGTTAGCAAGACACTAAATTTTTTTAGAAATAATTTATAAATATGAATGCATGAATAATTTTGAACCGAACAATCCAGATTGGCAATATTTTTTCATAAAATTTTTATAACCACGTTTTTTTAGTTTTAAAAGTTTTTCTGTGGGTGTTAATTATGAAAATTTCGTAATTTAAGTTGTATTAGTAATTACTTTATAATAAATAGGCTTGAAGCTATATATCTCATTCTAAATACCAAATTTAATTAAATTAAATAATAATAAAGGATATTTGTTTATTTTTTCTGAAAAAAATTATTATTAAATTGATAATACCGTTAAAACGCATAGATAAACGAAAGTATCAATTAGCCATTATTTTGATTATGCAAAATGTTTATCTTTTTGAAAGAGAAAAGTATTAGAATTTACCTAATTGATCTCCATATAACATTACTGATTTTGTTACATAATGTATTAGATTTGATATCGATATTGTTTTATTTTTTTTACCCTTTTTATAATTCATTTTTAAGAAATATTGTATGTATATTTAAACCATATTTTAACTTTCCTTTCCAACATATGCAATAATTTAGTGTTTGGATAAGGTATTAATTATTTATGATATAATTTATTAAAAATTTCATTTCTCTAATTCACTTGTAATATTAACTTAGCTTACAATTTGAAAATAATTTGAGTTTATTTCAAGTAAAGTATTTTCAAATGGGAATATATATTTATATTTTGATAGTACACATTGATAAAAAAGATCTCCAATTTAAATGTTCAATAATTTCAGCCAGTTGTAAATAATTATTGGTATTATTACATGTTGTATTGTAATCTGCTACAATAAAAAAATTGGCATATTTATATTAACTTAATATTTTTAATACAGTGGTAGTAGGTAGTGATTTATTTTGTTAAGGCATAATTCCTATTATGGTAGTTAAATGGTCTCTATTTTATCATTAATTTTATGGTATAGTTTTTATGTTGCAAGGTAAATGGTCTTTATTTTATCTTTATTTTTAATAACATAATTCTTATGTTGGAAGGTATATATAATCTTAAATAATGATAACTGAGATCACGGCCTAGGAAAATACATTATGATTGCAATTTTCTGTATGTAAAACGATTTATCTGGAATGGTAAACTAACCAGTCACTGTTACTAAATTACGAGATCCTATTTATTCACATTCACACACCCTGAGTTATTTCCATAACAAATAGTCATCCTTGTAAGGTCAAGCAGCTTAAAACTGTCAAAAATAGACCGGTATTACAGACAGCAAACGATACATTTTTAAAGCAAAACTTAATCCAATAATTTAATAATTTCTGATAATAGACTGTTTCTGTTTCCTACATTAAAACCGGAGAAAAATTTATTGAAATTTAACAACATAATATGTGAATTATTTTTTTCATTCTTTTTTTTTGTATTTATGGCGTAATTTTTGACAATAACTGTAAATTTAATGTAAAATAATTCATCTTCACACAAGCGAAACATATGTGTCAACTTGTACCGAGTTGTTAAGGTTAACTGCAGTAGACTTTAAAGTTATAAGAAATGAGTACATTTTTCAGAGAAAAGGAGATCAACATTTTTCAAGGGAAAAATTACAGATATAACTAATAACTGGAAATTTAATAAATATAGATTAAATTTCAAAAATTGTATTTAAAGTATATATATATATATATGAACATATATCTATATATCTATGGAATCTACATTTAAGTACAACATTACTTATTTTTTTGTCAAAAAAACTTGTTTTAAATCCTTGGAAATTTAATTTAATATCATCTTTAAAAAGTAGATATGCAAACAAAAAGATCACGCTTAAGCGTTTTAAATTATTTTTGCAAAATAAATTTTTAATCTCTCTTTTTGATTAAAATATAAGAAAGTTATCTTTAATAATTCCATATATTCACATGCTTGCAAAAGGTAATATTACATGAAAATTATTTTTGAGACATGTAATCTTTAATTACTGTTTCAAAGCAACTTTTTTAAAAAATTCTAAAAAGTTTTACTCGTATTTTAAATATAATTTAAGTAATAGTTAACTTTTATAAATCATCATGCAGTTATGAGAAAGTTTCTTTCATAAATTTATAATTTAGTTTAAATAATTTTTTTAAGCTTAAAAAAACTATTTCTAAGTTTGCATAGAAGTTAATAAAACCTCCATCTAATGAAACCAGCCATGAATGTGTACATTTTTATTTAAATAGTTTTCTGCAATTTGGTTTAATTTTCCTTGCGTTCAATTTGTGAAGATTATTTTTATTACACTGCATACTTCTAACTAATAAAATGAATTTTTATATAAGCATGTAATAATGTAGATGTTTTTAATTATGTTCTAATTACAAGTAGACATACAAAACAATACAAGTTTAAAAGTCAATGAAAACGATTTTACCCGCAATAAAATAAATAAAACAAAAATGACATCGAATAATTTTGTAAAACTTTATACATTTTTAAGAAAAGCTGCGTTTCTCTTTTCCCTAGTAATCTCTCAAGTTTACAACTATTATTAAATAAATTTATAATGCATAACATATGGTCGATTTAAATAGGCATTCATTCCAAAGCAAAAGCAGAATAGTTAAAAATATCTAATTTGTTATTAAAAATCATATTTTCTTGAGAGTTTTTATAGTAACAGATTTGTGTATTTGAAAAGTATAATTTAAAGAAATGAAAGTATGCATATTTGTTCATATACAGTACTCAGTTTCTAAAAGTAATGTCCAAACTTTACTTTACTTCTAAAAGTAATGTCCAAACTTTTTTTTTTAGTTTCTTTTGCTTTTGTCTAGATGAAGGATTTGTTGGTCGCTCAGTGGTAATTTTTTGCACGCATCTTTATGAATGATTTATTTAATCACATTTTTTTCTCTATTTAACTTGAAATACTGGTATAGTGTATGACTACAGTGACATCACGTCATAATGGTCTAACAAAATTAATAAATATGTAATGATAGTAATATAATCAGATAATCATTCATTCTGCAAAAATAATTATATAATCTTCAACCTATTACGCACACAACTTCATTCATACTCTAATGGTTTTGCTTGAAAAATAAATTTGCATGGCTTACTAATTTCTTTTGATACTAATAATATATATATATATATATATATATATATATATATATATATATATATATATATATATATATATATATATATATATTATACATTTTCAAGCTTAATATGCTTTAATTTTGTGTCATTTTATTCTCAATTTTTTAAACTTAAAAACAAATAAAGACCGTCTTATATTATTTAAAAATATAACAAAGCTACCACAAAACCTAACATCCAAGATGAAATTTGAACCATTAAATTGTTGACATAAAGGCTCGAAATCCAACCATTCATTTGCCAGCTCAGATCCTGACAGAATATCAAACTCAAAATTGTGGACTCAGCGTTAACATAAATTGTGGACTCAGCGTTAATAGAAATTGTAGACTCAGTGTTAACATAAATTGTGGACTCAACGTTAACATAAATTGTGGACTTAGCGTTAAATTGTTGACATGTAGGCTCGAGATCCAACCATTGAGCTGCCAGCTTGAAACCTAACAGAGCATCAAACTCAGAATAAAATCAATATATCAAATCTAATGTTTTTTTTTCTCCTTTTAAAAGGACATAATCAACGTTGAGTGAAAAAGAATGTACAAATGCACTAGCTAAATTTTTTTTAAACTTTAAATGGCTTATTTTAAAATCTTTGTATCATACAAAAAAATTGACTGTCAACCACAAGCAATTTTAAAGTTGGATATTAAGGTTTCTAAAATTGTGTGGGTTTAATTTCATGTTTCAATGAATGTGAAGTTTTTTTTAACTCTGTTGTATCTTGAAACAGTATATTTAACAACTATGTTCCAGCTTAAAAGCACATTAATTTTCACAGCATTGAATAAGAAATTAATTCTGAAAAGATTCTAAATAAGGAAAATGATGGTTTTTTTATGTCCAACTAATCTGTGACAGTGACAAAACCAGCACTACTTTTGCGTTAAATAGATACTATATCAATCATTTTAAAGCAATAAAACTCTAAGCAGCTACTTATATACCTTATGTATATTAACACCATTTTGAAGAATAATCAAATGTAGCTAACAATGGAATTTACAATTTATTATCTTAGATTATCAAGTATGAAGTTTTTTTTTCCAATTATGTGTGGTTTAAATTTTTGTAATAATAATATCAATTTATAATATTTTCTCCTGATATAATAATGATGTCTCATATCATAAAAAACACTGATTTTTAAAATTCTCGATTATTGGCGTATTTAACCCCTTATCACACACAAAAAAATTCATTCTGAGTGCAAATTAAGATATTTTTATCCTCATTAAGATATAAATTTTCATACATTATTCAATTATAGTTCTTCAAATTGAAACTTTGCATCACATATACATTATATTCTTTGCATTTTATAGGTCCATATTTGTTAACTATCATCATTCATATTAAGATATTACTTATTAAATATTTTTGTAATAATAATACCAATTTATAATATTTTCTCCTGATATAATAATGATGTCTCATATCATAATAAACACTGATTTTTAAAATTCTTGATTATTGGCGTATTTAACCCCTTATCACACACAAAAAAATTCATTCTGAGTGCAAATTAAGATATTTTTATCCTCATTAAGATATAAATTTTCATACATTATTCAATTATAGTTCTTCAAATTGAAACTTTGCATCACATATACATTATATTCTTTGCATTTTATAGGTCCATATTTGTTAACTATCATCATTCATATTAAGATATTACTTATTAAATATTTTTGTAATAATAATACCAATTTATAATATTTTCTCCTGATATAATAATGACGTCTCATATCATAATAAACACTGATTTTTAAAATTCTTGATTATTGGCATATTTAACCCCTTATCACACACAAAAAAATTCATTCTGAGTGCAAATTAAGATATTTTTATCCTCATTAAGATATAAATTTTCATACATTATTCAATTATAGTTCTTCAAATTGAAACTTTGCATCACATATACACTATATTCTTTGTATTTTATAGGTCCATATTTGTTAACTATCATCATTCATATTAAGATATTACTTATTAAATATTTTTGTAATAATAATACCAATTTATACTATTTTCTCCTGATATAATAATGATGTCTCATATCATAATAAACACTGATTTTTAAAATTCTTGATTATTGGCGTATTTAACCCCTTATCACACACAAAAAAATTCATTCTGAGTGCAAATTAAGATATTTTTATCCTCATTAAGATATAAATTTTCATACATTATTCAATTATAGTTCTTCAAATTGAAACTTTGCATCACATATACATTATATTCTTTGCATTTTATAGGTCCATATTTGTTAACTATCATCATTCATATTAAGATATTACTTATTAAATATTTTTGTAATAATAATACCAATTTATAATATTTTCTCCTGATATAATAATGATGTCTCATATCATAATAAACACTGATTTTTAAAATTCTTGATTATTGGCGTATTTAACCCCTTATCACACACAAAAAAATTCATTCTGAGTGCAAATTAAGATATTTTTATCCTCATTAAGATATAAATTTTCATACATTATTCAATTATAGTTCTTCAAATTGAAACTTTGCATCACATATACATTATATTCTTTGCATTTTATAGGTCCATATTTGTTAACTATCATCATTCATATTAAGATATTACTTATTAAATATTTTTGTAATAATAATACCAATTTATAATATTTTCTCCTGATATAATAATGATGTCTCATATCATAATAAACACTGATTTTTAAAATTCTTGATTATTGGCGTATTTAACCCCTTATCACACACAAAAAAATTCATTCTGAGTGCAAATTAAGATATTTTTATCCTCATTAAGATATAAATTTTCATACATTATTCAATTATAGTTCTTCAAATTGAAACTTTGCATCACATATACACTATATTCTTTGTATTTTATAGGTCCATATTTGTTAACTATCATCATTCATATTAAGATATTACTTATTAAATTTGATATGAGTAATCTTACTTTTTATTCAAAATTAAATATTCTGTTCCCAAAATACTAACAGCTGTTTTTCCAATTACAAATATTCAAGTAGTATTGACATTTACAGATTGATTTTCCCTATTTCTTGCAATCTTATTAATAATCTTAAGAAAAATTTAAAACTTACAATACATTATCAGTATCAGTTCAGAAATTTACACAAAATACTTAAAAGTGATGTTTATGCAACTAAAAGTGAATTGGCATCCGCAACCGCTATTGAATGACGTTTTACACTTCATGCTCAATTAGAACAAAAAGCACTATAACAAACTATATACTAAATCATTCCCTATAGTAAACTGCTTAAACAAACTTAGAATAAATATATTTAATATGATAGTGTATCGTGATTATATAACTTACTACACATATTGTGTACTTCTGTAAAAACCTAAATTAAAAAGTTTTTTCTCTCATTTTAAATATAAATTTATATTTCTTTTATTTGCACTACAATTATATTTGTAAAGTTATTCATCATTTTTTAAGTCACATTCCTAAATATTTATCAATTTATAATTTCACTGCTACATGTAAAAACTGTATTAAAATTATTTTAAATTTTTTTCTTCGTAAAATTACATCTAAATTTATTTCTATAACTGATGTCGCTTATATTATTAATTTTAAAGGAATAAATATTCGTTTAGCCAAATGAGCTAAGTAGATTGTAATTTTTCTTAAAAAAATATTAAGTTTTGAGAAAACACATTATATGCAGTTTCGTAATTTGTAAACATTTTAATTAAATACATACATTATCAACATTAACATCTTTTGTAGCATTTCATGTTTAGTATTATTTGAATTAAGATTTTTAACTGAAAAGTTTTAAACCTAAAGCTGCTTTTCTTGGATTAAAAAAGGACTTTATTCAATAAACAATAGATCAACATCAATAGAAAATTTTTAAAAAGTAAATTATTCATCCAGGTCAAAAATGCAATTGTCTTTTAGTATTCCAATAAATCCATTGGATTAATAGAATGAATAAAGTAAATGAAAATATATATTTTTTGCCTTTTGTTTGTCATAATTGCTTTGCATTTGAAATTCTTAGACTTTAATATGAATTTTCTAATTTTCCTCTAATTACAATGAAAAGAATCATCAGTACAAAGTTATTATAATTAAAATATACATGCAGCGAGAAATAAAATATTTACGTTTCAAACCTAACTAAAAGAAAATACCAGAAGGAGCTAATATAGATGCATAAATAAACAGTTTCCAGAAAAAAAGATAAGATTTAAAATTAACCTTTTTAAAATTTAAATTAAATTGAATTGAATTAACATTTAAATATTTGACGAAAGTTAAGGAAATAACATAAATAAAAAATAATTATATCAAAATGATTTTGTACGTAAGTGAATAACCATAAGTATTCATTTATATTAAGAAGCACTTATGAACATCTCAATATCTCTTTGTTTTCTGAGGTTAAATAATTGCCCATTATTTCACTTTCATAAAAACTACTAAATTTGCCAATTAGTGTTTCTTACTATTTATATAATGATGTGATTATTTGAAAAATTATTGTGAAAGTATTTAGCGTGTGAGTCATAGTTATTTCTGCGCTTTTATTTAAATGTCTTGTGCTTTATAAATACAACTAGCATTCAGATATTTCAGATTTTAAAATTATTAAGTTTGAAAATTTTCTACATGTTTACATTGGAGCAGTAAGTTCAGTGAAAACTAATGAAAATAATTTTACTTATGATATTCATTTAGTAATGAACCGCATAAAAATCATTGATATTTGTAATGAAACAATTGAATTTAAATGGTAACATTAAAAATGATTGTTTTTTTTTTTAAATTTTGTAATCTCCATTAAAAATTACAAAAATGCTTATTTCAGTGAACATAAACATTGTATTCATGTATATGAAGAAAATATACCATAAATCTATCTGGTGTAATTTTTTTGTGGTTAACACAATAAAAAATATTACAGAATAAGAATGGAAAATCTCTCATTCAGCTAGTTTATTTTAAATGATTGACATTTACAACAAGCTAGAACAAAGTAGTAACATTTCATAAGTGACTCTTCCATTTATTCTTTATACTTACTTTATCACAACATGATTCCTTAATTAAAAATTAAATAATCTAATGAAATAAATGGCTTGCTTTATTCTAATTTGCAGATTACAGGGATTATGCAAATTAATAGATTTTTCACTTGCAATTGCAAAAGAAAGAATGTAGTTAAAATCTTCAACATCATAAATTGTTGCACCCAAAGTCAAGCACCTTGATGAAGGTATGCAAATCATAAGAAATTTGTATCAAGAACTTGCGGTTATGATACATACAAATCATTACCACTGCATAATATACACATTTCAAGGGTAATTAGAATGCCACCTACAAGCACTATATAAAAAGGAAAGGGATTGCCACTTTAAAGTACTTCAAACTATTTTTGAATCAGGTATTTAATTATACCTGGAAGAACAGCTTCGAACGTATTTTTAGTAAATTTCTGAGTTTGACAAATTAAGAATTATAATATATAGATTGCGTGTGAGAATGAAGATTACTTTCTTGGAAATCAGTGGTCGTGTTGAACGAAATGAACCAAATATGAGGAAGATTTGTGATCGTTTGATTTAGAAAGAAAAACCATTGACAGAGGTAGAAAAAGAGATTGATGAGGCCGATGACAGCTGTTTGTTACACCACTGTATATGACAGGTCACACAAGCATATTGTGACAGGATAGCTCTCACAGTCACATCTCGAATCTTACTCCTACAAATTCAATCTGTTACGCATCATTCGATGCTCTCTCACTCCATTAGATACCTTTCCCATTTAAGTGGAATGTCCACAAGGCGTTCACTTACACTTGACTCAAAACTACAGGCATTAACGCAACGATTGTACGATAAATGATGATATACATTGGCAATGGATTGTAATGACATTGTATTTACTGTTTAATCCTGCTTTTGCCTGAAAAACTACAAGGGTCAGTTTTGTGTCTAGAAATTTAGATATAGCTGAACTGTTGAGTTATGCATTGCCAAACTGGTCCACATCCGATACGTTAGTGAAATTAAATACTACCCGGTTTGGAATAGCCTTGGATTTCAATGCGCCTTAACTACGCATAGTCACTACGCCTCTACTACGCATAATCACTACGCCTCAACTACGCATAATCACATACGCCTCAACTACGCATAATCACTACACCTCATCTACACATTATTGATTCACAGAGCATTCAGCGTGCTACATCACTGAGATATTAGAACTTTTTTTTCCTTCTATAGCTTCAACACTTCACAGAAGCCATGTCTCCCCACTTAAATATGGTACATTTGGAAAAGTGGAGCAGCGTTCCCCTTATTGATAGCCTAGCTGGCACACGACAACAACAACAACATTAATTTAAAATAAAAATATTTTAATCAAATGTTTGGAAGGAAATTATCACAGTTTTTTCTTGCCTTTGTTCTCTCAATAAAAGTAAGTAAAAAATAATGAGAAGAAAGTGCTAATATATATTTTGAAAAGGATAAAAATAAAACTTTTAATATTTGTTTTATTCACAATATTTTAAGCTTCTTGTGAAATATTAAATCGTAAATACTATATTTAGCGTTTAATATCTCTAATTTGCGTTTCCCAAAAGAAAAGGATTAACTATATTTGCATATGATTGTAATTAAGGAAACCGCACCCATGACTAACTCTATTATGATGTATATTTACTTTTTCTTTCTCATTATAAGGCATGTTAATAAGTTTGCTCACATATGTTTGCTTGAGGATTACCTTCAACAAAATTTATTATATTTATTTATACATCAATAGAATATAACTTTACTTATGTTTAGGCCATAATACTAACAAGAAGTACAAAATATTTATGGTAAAAAGTATTTTACCAGTATTTTACACTAATTCATTATCAATATTTATTTGATTAAAGTTATTAGTAAATATTTTTTCATTTACATATTATTTAGCACTGAAGCAATAATTTAGATAATGTTAGATGAAAATAGTGATTTATATTTTCGCTTTAATTAGATATATCTTATTATAATGATATCAATTTGAAATATTTCTCATTATAAGAGATGAATTGAACAAAACTTTAATGATGATATAATATGGATCTAAAGTCAAAACAAAACTATTAATAGCTTTTCAAATTACAAAAGTAAATCTATTAAGCTATAAATAACAATAAAACATGAGCTGCAAATATGTAATTAAATTATATGGCATTTACTGATGCAAACAGATTCACATCATAAAAAAATATTTCCCATAGACATGTATTTTAAAAATAGCGTGAATACCATTTTTTACACCTTTCTACACATCCAAGCATAGGACTTTAAGTTTGAGTGACTATGACATTCAAATATTTAGCTATAAATCAATAAACATCCATCGGTATTAAAAATAATAAATGATTTAGCATAAAAAATGTACCCTTAAAACAAATCCAAGTATTTTTTTATCATATATATAGTTTTTTGACAAAAACGGGATCACGTCCTGTTGGCCTATTATGATATTATGAGATTAAACTAAAAAAAAATGTGTAATTGTGAAATTCAAACATTTAGCTGTAACTCTATTGCTTTTATACTTTATATTGAATTTAGTATAAAATAGAATCTCGATGTTAATATAGGTATTTATTATATTATAAGAAATAAAATTTTGGCGAAAAGTGTCATCAGGTACAACCATTCATGATGTATTGGTAGTATATGTTAACCATGTTGCCAGGAAAACTAATTAAAGTAATAGATATATTATATATATATATATATATATATATATTTAATTTACTAGATATCTAAATGCACAATGTTCATTGTCCCTTATTAATAAACCTATTAAATGAAATTTCAAATAAAATTTTCAAAAATAATTTTTTTCACGGACAAAAATTTCGGAAAGATAGTGCGTTTCTTTCCCGTTTTTACATCAAAATACAAGAATTAGAAATTAGCGTGATAATGGAATTCTAACATTTAGCTATATTTCAATAAATATTCAAACTATATTAAAATTAATACTCGCATTTAGCTTAATATGTACCCTTAAAATAATTCCAGGCATTTATTTTATAATTTTGAGATAAACATTTGAGGAAAACACATCCATCATATCTCCTATGTCTTATGATACATGGGGAAAAAGTGCTCGCTTAGGAAATTCAAATATTTGGTTATAATTCAATAAAGATTACACCTGTATTAAAATTAATGGGTACTAGTAGTATGACACGCATATCTAAAACCATATTAAGTATTCATTTTAATATATTATTAACATTTGTAGAAAAGCGCCAGGTCACATATAAACTCCTTCCAGGAAAATAGCACATGGTTAAAACATGGTATATAACCTTTTAGATGTATGCAAAGACATCTCTTACGAAGAAAACGATTTTAAATGTAGACCAAAAAACAGCAAATGAATTGCGTTTCTAAGCTCTCTATAAATACTCAAGCAAGTGACTAGGAAATGTGCACGGATATAAAACACAAGCATTTATCTCTAATTTAATAAATATGCCATCTGTTTTAAAAATTAATAAGTGCATTTAACATAAAATGTACTTCTACAGCTATTACACATATTTATCTAATTAAATAAATGTTAGATCAAAACTGCCATCATGTCTGGTACGGATTATGTGATATCATAAATAGTACTTGGAAATTTAAATGACAAAGAAATTTAAGCATTTAGCAATAAATCCATAAATATTCTGTCTATATTAAAATTGATATGGACATTTGGTATAAAAGATATTTCAGTTATTAATGTGACATTTAAGGCCATGGTAGTCTAGTGGTTAGGGTATCGGCCCTCCATCCGGAAGGCCGGATTCGATTCCCAATGCCGCCAAAGACCCACCGAGTACATGCGATATACGTGCTCGTTAAATCTGTCCTGTGGTCGGTCGTTGGGCAATTACATTGGGTGTAATGGTCTGGAGAAAATTTCCTCCTCCTTCAGATCAATGTAAAATTGAGAGAGTGGATCCTTTGGTGGTGCCATCTATCGGAGGATTTAAAAAGAGTAAGACGTACTTTCACCTACGTGGTATTCTGATAAAAACGAAAGACGCTCCTTATTGACTTAAATTTGCATTGCCAAAGCATAGCGAGCTTGACTTGCCCAAGTGTCATAAGAAATAACTACAACAAGTGACATTTGCCTTACAAATCTGTGCACCTTGGAAATTTAAACATTTGACTATAACTCTAAATATTCCTTCTGTATGAAAATTAGTGGGTGCATATAGCATAAAATGTAAAATATATATTTGAAAAAAAAAACTCCTCTATTTCTGTTTGTCTGATTCATTATAAGATAAAGAAATTTGTGCTTCTTTGAAAATCAATCATTTGTCTGTAACTGTATGAATACTTTATCTGTATAAAAATGAACAGGAAAGACGCATTTAGTATAAAATGCATTCATAACACAATTCTAAGTATTTATTTTATTATAAGAAATAAATATATAGATAAAATTTACAACATATCTGGTTTGTGTTCTTACGCCAAAGATTATGTTTTTGTTCTTTTGTGTCACACATAATACCCGTCCACAAAAAAACTTATTAATTTTTTTCTAGTTCTTCTCTTAATATTAGTCAAAATTTAATTTTAAAATCATTAGCATTTCTTACATGTGCAAATTAAAATTCGTGCTCAACATTTAATGACATAACACAATGGGTGATTGTTTAATGAACATAATCCATTACAAATCTATGTTCATTATTCGATCATCGATTTACCATAGACTTTTTGTGAAATCGGTTAATTCTTTCTGGTGACTAAAAATTAAATTTGGAAAAGGATGTACAATTTTTAGTATGTTTATTAAATATAATACATAGCCTTGCATATTAACAAGTGCTTTTTATTTTTGGTTTATGTGGCATTAAAGAGCATGCCAAATGTTGATTGCTTTACTCTCTTTTTGCTTTCCGGAAATGATTATAGGCATTGATATGGTAAAAATTTCCAATCTTACTGATATCAGCTTGGTTTGAGCGTCATTTTAAGACCATTGTTCTGACATCCTCCCACTTCTTCTTCAGCGAATGAACAAAGGGGGGTCTCAAAATGAAATTAGTTTTTGTTTTTAATGAAATCAAAACTGAAACTGATCGTCTACTTTTGCTACAAATATACTATTGGAAAAAAATTTCCAGAATAGAATTGACAAAAATAATTATTTTCCAGTATAGAACTTTGAAATTTAATATGCAAAAAACATAATTCAGGAGAAATGAAAAACGACTTTTGGTCCATTGGGTTTCGCCACTCTGCACATCATGTTAAAAAAATAAGAGTTCGTTAGAATTCTTTTTTTTTCCAGTATCCGTACACAAAAATATTTCGTGAAAGTGTTCGTTGAAGCGTCCACAGTCCGAACTGTTCATTAACCGATCACCAACTGTGTACTTCTTTTTCAACTTATAATTTCTAGCTAAAATTCATAAATAAAACAAAAAATATTTAAGAAAATATTGGTAGAAATATATTTAAAAAATATTTAAGAAAATATAATAATCACAAACTAATATCCAATAAAAGAAGTACATACTCTTTTTCTTTCACTAATTCATTTCATATTACAGCTGTATACTTCAGCAAATTTTACAAAATGTACATTATCATATAGTCAAAGAAAAGTTATCATTTTTGCAAAACATATAAATGACTTGAAATTTCTACCCTACATTTTTAATGAAATATACATTCTAGTATAATTAAAGTTAAATTATTTTCCTTGACGTATAAAAGTAAATTCATTTTACCCTGAAAAAATAATGCTCAAAAAATAAACTAAGATTTTTATAGTAATATATTTTAAAAGGTAATACGTGATTTGAAATCAAATATAAATACATTAAAAAATGTATGTTAATTTAAAATTATCTTTCATAATTTAAATTAGTGTTCCACTACTCTTATTTGATGTTTAAATATATTTTGAAATCAAAAAGACTTACAGTAGAAAATTCAAATATTTCATTACTTGATTACTTTTGATCAAGTGATGATGCTTTTCCCAGCAAAATATTACTTAAAAAATAAAAATTTACTTACTATAACATTCATAATTCCAGTATAGGATATAATATATTTCCTAGAATTTTTTGTTTTAGAGAAATATAATTACTGTCTTTATATATATATACATATATATATATATATATATATATATATATATATATATATATATATATATATATATATCTGTTCATCTATTAATCAATCAGTGTCAAAGAAATGACACATCAAATTTTAAAAAAAGGAGAAAAAGTAGTTTTTTTTAGTTTAATCATACAATATAGATGTTAAATGTATAGAGATTTCGAAAATAGTTAACGAAATAATTTAAATTTTAAAGAAATGCATAGAATATATTTTTAACTGTTGAAACATGTAGTAGCTATTTGTATTATCTCTACATAGAAGAATATCACGTCAATTTATTAAATTTTTCTTCATTACTAGCAATAAACTAATACTATCTTCCGCTCATTAATTGTAAATCCTAAAAGCTCACGTTACTGAAATTGTTAAATTTTTTGTTAAATTTACAATATAACTGAGAAAACAGAAAAATGAGCCAATCTACTTATCAAAATCTTAAGAGCAACTTTGTGCTATTTATTTCATTTATGCGTTTCTTATTAGTATTTCAAACAGAAAATTTGTGGAAAATATTATTATAAATTAGGAGTATAGACTTTATAAATTTCCTTTTTCGTTAAATTCGGCTGGTAAAAATACCTATAATTCCTTCACTAATAACTTATTAACTTGTTTCGATGCTTTGTAAATTCCAATTACACGTTTGAAAATATTTACAGCATTATGCTTAATAATTTTGTATCTAAAATACGAAAAAAATTATCAATATATAAAAATTACCTCAATTTTATGATCAAAAACAGTGCCGTGTATAAAATTGAATATTTTATGCAGTAAATGTAATTTTTCTATTACCGTTAAATTAAGAATTATTAAGAAACATCATTAATAGTTTTTTTTTCGTTTATTTCAGAGAAAAATTGCTTTTCAAATCACTTTATTATCCATGTTATTTTTAAATTCAACTTTTTTTACAATTAAAATATTTAAGTAGAAATAATTGCTATATGACAAGAAATTATATATATATATATATATATATATATATATATATATATATATATATATATATATATATATATATATATATATATATATATATATACATATATATATATATATATATATATATATATATATATATACATCTATATACATATATATATACATATATATATATAAAGATATTATATATATATATATATATATATATATATATATATATATATATATAAATATATATATATATATAATATCTTTCAGTACCTAATAATGTTTTCATTCAATATATCTTAAAAGAAAATTTGCTAATAGAAATGTGATTTTCATTTTTGACCATGAAACCATGTATTAAATTGCAAAATAATAATTTGCCTTATTCTTCACTTTAAAATAATGAATTTTTATGTAAATTATTACTTTCGTTCACGCAATTTAATACATAAATACATTTGTTTGTCATCGAAACAATAACTTTATGATAAGCAATTTTAAATATTCAATTTCTAATTACCAAGAAATTTGCATCGGATCTTCTTTGAATGAGTACAATCCTTTATAAAGATTCTAAATTCTAAAGTAGTCTCAAACCACATCATCAGATACATTTTTTAATCGAAACGTTTTCTTTATCTTATATACAAGACATGAATTCTCTCCTCAGATGATCACTTCATTGAAAAATCTTTTCACGAACATATTTTAAAGTTAATTATTAATTTCTAGAATTTATAAATTAGAAGTAATATGTATTTGACAAGAAAATTGTCTAAATTGATCAGCTCTCCGAAAATTTGACACTCGATAGTTGTGCTGAAAATTTTATAGAGTTCAATTAATACAAATTTTATATAATTTTTGCATTAAAAATTGCGTTTAAATGTGTTTATTAGATATTTAGTGATCAAAATTTGAATTTTTGATATTAGCTCTACAATTGAATTTTAATTTGAAACAAAATATATTACTTTATTCTATATTATCTTTATTAATAAGGCAGAGTGTTCTGCAACTTAACAAAGAAACATAGGGTTATGTAATATCCACAGTGAGAGAACTGAAATAATCAATAGGCAATTATTTTAGTTAGGGTTATGGATTGAACATTAAGGTGTAAATTAATTTATTGAACAGAGTTCTTTTCATAATAACATTATATTTCTTGATAGAAATATACATATAAATTTTTTTAACTTAAATAATCTTTCTTTTTCCCATTTTATAAACGTTTTTAAGTGTAAAAATTAATTAAACCTTTATAATGGAAGTTGGTGGTTGTTTAAATTTCATGTTCCATATGGGGCGAACTCAAAAATAAATCTGGGTCAATTATTTTTTTTTCTTCTTTCAAGCAGCAGCAGCAGCAGAAAGTTTTGAAAGAAAAAAATCTAATAAAAATAAATACTAATATTCAAACATTCTTACGTCCGTTAGAATTAAGTATGGTCAGTATTGACGAGTCTTCCATAAAATATAATTTAGATAAAAATCAAACATTCTTATAATAATGAGTAGTTCCACTGAATTTCAACGACTTTCAACAAAACATGTTATGAATTTTTCTTCATAATGTACATGAAATCCGAAGAAATATTAATATAAGAATGGTAATTGGAATTATATACTGAATGCGTGTACTTTCTAACTAGCATTACATAGTAAAAAAATCACTTAACGCATTTGCGTTTAATTTTTAATGATGGGAGAATAAAAGATGAATTTTTCAGGTATTTACATAAAAATTAAGTACAAAACTTGGTTATTTTAATCCATTCACTAAGATAATATTCCAACAAGTTCTTTGATTGTGAATTTTAATTGTTAAAAAAATAATCAATTTATAACTCATTTTCTCTTTCTTTTGGAGATTAATTTCATACATATTTATTTATATTCATTAATTTTATTTGCATATAATTCATTTTAAAAATTAATTTTCTAATATTTTCTTTAGTTAAAAATTAATAAAACGGAGAAAAATTAAAAAAAAGAATTAGAATTATAATTTGTATAAAATGTATTTGAAATAAAATTTAATTAAATTTTACATTTCATTTAATTTCTTTCCGATTTCACCTTCATTGAAATTCAACAAAATTTTGAAACATATTTTATTAAATTTTTATTTTATTTGACTTTTGTATTTTAATACAGTCTTCTTTTGAAGCCATTTTGAAATTTAGAAAATGATATTTTCTTTTTAACGGTTCCTAAAACAAAAATTAATGTGAAAAAATAATTATAATTTTTGTTCTTATTCAATCATAGTTTTAAGAAACACCTTTACTTTTTCCGTATTTTTTCTTTAAATTCTTAATATCTTACTCTATCGAGTAATTACTCTTTAACTATATTTTTTATACTCTAATTTATTTGTTTTTTAAATTTTAGATTCTAATATATTTGTTCCTATAAACTAGATTCCATTTAATTTAACATAATTAAGTCACTGGATTTGTATTTTATTAAAAATCAATGAATTCATCTGTTTCAAAATATTTCCACAATTTTTACAGATATAACGCTGGTCTCTACCTGCAATAATTTTGCTCTACTTTTTTCATTTCTTGTTATATTATTGCAGCTAAGCATTGAACTGTGAAATAAACGAATTTGTAGATACACAAGTAACACTAAATTTGGAAAATCTTAAATAAACTCAAAAAACAAAAGCGGCAGAAAACTAAAAACTCTAAGCGAAATAAAAATTAATAAAAACAAGTAACAAAAATAAATAATAAATAGCTTTTAAAATGTTAATTAAAAAATTCAGTGATTTTTCATATAGTATAAGGAAAGTTTATTCAATTTAAATATGATATTGAAAATTTAGGAAACTATCCATTTTAGCTCAACTAAAATCTATATATAAGAGAAATTTGTGCAATAAGCTTGATTAATAATTAAAAACGGAATACATTTTTTGTAAAAATAAATTGAAAAAGTAAATTTAATAACAAATCGCACTTTAATATACAAAATATAAGTGCAATCTATATATACTTAAAAAGTATATATTTCTAATGTTGTTTCTACTAGCAAAAGGATTATTTAGCAAATGACAAATTGCTTAAGTAATGATTTCTATTTTGTTTACTTAGATTCGATCATTTGAAGAATTGTATCATTTTTTAAATTATTAAAAATTTGTTTAAAATTATTTATAACACTTTTATTCATTTTAAATGAACAAGTTTAAAAATTTTCAGTTTTCTTAAATGATTTAATATCATTTTTAAAAAGTATTGTGACAATTTACAAAAAATATTTACAAAATATAATCATCAAATGTTATAAAAACTTTTATTCTAAGTTTTAATAATCCTTAAACTATCATAGAAATAATTACTAACTGAAAAAGTCTTACGCTCCATTTGCAGTTGCATAATAAAAATCATTTTCTCTGTTTAATATTGTAATATTACGCTATTTATCCATAATAGATTCCTTAGCAAAATGAATGATAGTAGAAATCTGATAAACGTCATTTAAAAGAAAATTATATTCATCAGTTTTCAATTAGTTATAACTTTTTATTAAAACTTAATTAGATAAATTCTTAAAATGTCTATATTAACTTTTGAAATTTTCACCGTTCGAATTTTGCTACCATATGAATCTTTTTTTTTTTTTCTCATTTAAAATTTGTAGAAAACTGAAAGTTTTCAAAATTTGCCACTCCAATTACTATCATTGATGCATTTTTATATACTCTGAGATAAAAAAAATTAAGCAAAACAAAATTCTAATTATTTACTTTTTGTTTTTTATTATCTTCTAAATGATAAGTTACAGTATCTCATATATCCAGTTTTCTTTTACAATTTAAATATTTTAAAATAACTTAAAAACGTTTTATGCATTTTTTTAAAAATAAAATCAGAATAATATTTAATTAATCTTTTTTTAACAACTATAGGGATATACATACTCTATTTTAATAATTAATCTATTTACTAAAAATTCCTGACATTAATTTTGTGTTCGTGCGAAAAAAATAATAATTCCTATTTCAGTAAAATTTATGTTTTATTTTTAAAAATTAATTCTTTACTAACTTAATTATTCTTATTTTATTCAATTCATTATTGCACTAAAATTATTCAAAAGCATTAAATAATTTCATTTTTTTTTCATCACTGTAAGAATATTTAAGTTAATTATCAAAATAATTAATTTCATTATAATCGTTTCTTTACAAAGAATAAATCAGTACTTATTGTAATATTCTATAGTCGTGACTATTCAGTTATGTCTGGCTATCGTAATAGCATTTTTCTTATCAACAATAATACTACAACATACAGGTTTTTTCATTATTTGCTTCCGTTTTATATAGATATTGATTTAAAGTTAGAGAGGCAGACTGACCGTCGTATAAACGGACAACTGTCTAGACAAACCGATGGAAGAAAGATAAGCGGACGAACAACGGGTGCATACACAACATGAATTTGAAGAAAGATAGAATAATTGCTTAAAATGAAATCCCACGCATGAAAAAGAAATAAGATTTATTTTTATTTGTATAAAACTATTAGCAGTATTCAATATCGATCAAAATACTTTTATTGATTATATGTTTACTAATCATAGTCTGCATGATGATGATGATGATGATAATGAGCATGATTTAGATCTAAGGAAAATTTTGCTTTGATTTTTAAACAAAAAATATTTAGACATTAAGTTTAAATAAAGTTGTATTTCATATGCCGAAATTACTATTTAACGCTTAAAAGTGTTACGTGTCACAATAAAATCGATGCATATTTTTACTAAAAATGTGAATATATATTTATATTAAACTTAAAACATACATATAAATAAATTAAGGTGTTTAAAAGGAATTTTTTTTATAAATATTATTTATCCATTATTATGAATTTATTATTTTTTCTTGATTAATTTAAACTACATAGGTTTGCTCTATACCATACAATACGAAGATTACTCTGAAAATATAATACTATTTATAAGATTGTTACATTGACATTTTCTATAAATTTTCATAATTTTGTTATACTTTTCTATTATTTAGTCACATTATTTTAAACATACAATGAGTGAAGAAAGTTTGAAGACCTCATATGCAAATTTTGACTGGATGTAAATAAATATTATTAAAAACCATAATTACGTGGAAAAGAATAGACAGAAATGACATCCTCTCCTGATAAAGAGATTTTATTTTTCCATTGCATCTTTTAAATGCAATGAGGCTGCAAAACAGAATATAGTGTAAACTCATTTATTATAAAATAAAAGATTACGTTGTATGAGACTTTCACAATAAACATAACAAAAAGTAATTGAAATTGTTCTTACTGAAAGTGATTCCGGCATGCAACAAACATTGAGAAACATTTTGAAAGATATTTAGCTTTTCTCTTATTTTAGCTGTGATGATGGAGATTCTTGTCATTAAGTCCAATCTAAAATTTATGTCAGGCATAATACTCTTCATGACATTTTAGAAAAAAACATGATTAAAGTCAACTGGGTGGCTAAGAGCTGAGACCACCAGATTCACAAACTTATCGTTTCCAAATGTTCTATATAAATGGTTGAGTACACGTCTTTTGTAGGAAGATGTTCCATTATAGTGAGATACCATTCAGTGGCTAACATTGTGTAAGGACATAGTTAAGTTTTTTTTAAAATATACCTTAAAGACAGTAGAGAGAAATATTTTGCCGAGGTGATAAGTTGTATGGTGCAACTGAATTTCTCTCATAATATTTACTCGCACAATAAACACTGTAATATTACTGTGAGTGCCATGGTTAGCTTTTGTATAGATAGCTAAAAGCACACATCCCACGTTGTTTATGTTTGATAGACAATTTGAGACCTGTTGGGATATCTTTTATGAAACAATCGAACAGAAGCGCGTCCATTTCTGTCGTCTAAAAAGGAGTGGATTATCGTCAACTCAGCATTTATGAAACAATGCATATTTATCGCACAAAAGTCAACTTTACAAATAATTAAACTATTCATATTTATTTAAATTACAAAATCAACACATGTAAATACTGAAAAATTGTTAAAATATAACATACTAATTAAATTAATTAAAGCAAGCAAAGCCATGCTAATTAAACCAATTAACTTACTTCTTAAAAAATATATTTTTCTCTCAATAATTCCTTACTCTCAAAATTTCAGTTATTTCATAAAAATATGAGCAAAAAAAGTAAAAGTAAATTTAAAACACTTGGGCCAATATTCTATCGAATCTTAAGAAATCTCATTGTTTTATTATGACTTAATAAATAATTAGAAAAAAGCTCTGGTTAGGATGAATTAATATAAATACTTTTGAAATGATTCGATTCATTTCTCTCCTTTGAGGACATCAATAAAAAAATTCATTAAATGAATTCAATTGAGGATTGTCATTGCATAATGAAATATAAAATGGGAAAGCTACATTAATGTAATTATCCAAGTATTTTTTTGATAATCTGAAAAACTTTAAAACAACTCATTTATTTATCTTATAATGAACTAATTTGCATGCTCAAATTTCTATTTTTTAATATATAATCTATTATATTATATGATAAAAAATTGTTAATAAATTTCCCATAAGTTTTAATTTTATTAAAATTTATCCGTTATATATTTTCATATTTCTGACTCTTATGTGTTAAATACAATTATAAAAAAAATCTTTTTTGGAAACATTCCCTTTTTTTGAACAAAATATATCTCTGTTAATTATAAAATATATTATTCAAAGTCATCTATTTTAAATAAATATAATAATTTAAATAATTTATGCAATAAAAATTTTAAAATTTTGATATTAATCGAATATACACAATTCATAGTAAGGATATAATTCAATGATTTGACGTGCATTAAAAAGTAAATTATAATATACTTTAATTGAAAGTTTTTTTTAAGTATGTAAGGTTATATTAAAAATAGGCATATATATTTTAACTTTTCATTTAGTTTTAGCATTTTCTACAGTTGACTCACTCATTAAACTAACACAATATTAACAATACTTAACAACGCTGCTGTTGCTTCGTTTCCATCGGTAGCTTCGGAATTCTTCCAGGAGTCCTCTCCAATGACACTTGAATAGGGCCCTCTATACCTGAAAAGTCTTCCCTGAAGGCAATTTATAAAGTAAAGGCTAAAATAAATTACATCGGCTCTAGGCTGTTCCGGAGTCGTAAATACGATGCTTATGATGACTGGTTTTAAGCCCTTAAAATCTGTAATTCAAGAGAGGTGCTTAATTATCTGGCAAAAAACATTATATAAAGTTCCTATTATGAAAAAAGTTCCTATTATCTATAGAAGTTCCTAAAGTTCCTATTATCCTATTATGCTCCAGAAAGTAAACTATATAAAGTTCCAGGATGTCTTTCACTCTGGAAAGAAATCAAAGAAGATCTGACTAGAAATCTAAATACCCAGATGGATTTTCTGCAGGGAGTTTTTCAATAAAAAAAATTCACTTGATTTAAAACATGAACTAAAATTATTTGTTCCAATAGAAAATACAATAAATTTTAAGTCTTTCTTGATTAATCTTGACCTGGGTCAAAAAGTAACTAAAAGTAATATTGAGCTCTCTATTTCGAGAGCATTCGCTCTCAGCTATTAAACATTTTTCTCCCAAATAAAAGCGTATTCTTTACCTACGAATCCCTCCTATTTGATAGACCTAACGCAGGTGAGAGTTGTCTCCGAAATTTTAACTTTTTATATCTCTGTGTACCCCGATACTGCGTTTGTCAGTGAAATAGTTGCGATTCGCACAGTTCTGTTCTCATCTGCCATGTTATTTGAAAATATTTACAAGAGCAGTCATCCTCGGTAATTCCTGAGCACCTCTGTGGAAGATCCTCCAGAAAAGATCCCATAAAATAAAACATTTATAATTGGTATTAATAATAATTAACATTGAAAAACTTGGTCTTATTCTTTTGAATAAACTCATTGGACGACAACAGATTTTTTAATCTGTTGTCGTCCAATGGGTTACCGCCCCATGTGGAGTTCCAACTAATGAAAAATCCGACTTCCTTGTTTATCTTAATCAGAGAAAACAAAATAATAAAATACATCATTTCTTTGAATCAAAATTTATTTCATTATCTTATTTTGAAAATGAAACTCCATTATTCCAGAAAGTAACTTCTAACAATGTTGCCTTTCAAGAAAATTAAAGTTCTCTATACAAATTATACTATTCAAAAATTTCTTTTGTTAATATTTTGTGATAACTCTGTCGTCTTACACTTATTCCCTTCATTTCTCATTTACTTCCCTACTATACAAACACTGATATGCCAAAATATTCTCTTTTATTAAAATACTTATTGAAACTATTTCACATAATAAAATCAACACCAAATCAACACCACATGGGTGTTTTAATCCCGCAGAATATTTATCATCCTTCATATAATTAAAAATCATATAAAAAAAATCTACCAATTACGTACTCAGGAAGAGCTCTGTCATATTTCTTGTAAATCCTTGAAGAATGCTATCCTATATTTATGTAATAGCCCATGGCAAAGAGCGATAGCTGAATTCCGCATCCCCCCTGATGACGACTGTCTTCAAAATTATCTCAATAAATTCAATATTGTTCTTTCTCCAAGATGCATTCTGTGCAGCTCCAGAAAGATGATTTTGACTCCACATATCTTCTCAACTGTTCTTACTTTGCGCAAGAATTTTCTTGCAGAGTTTTACTAGAAGGCAAGCGGAATGTTAGAATAATGAACTCTATCGTGGATTTTTTTTTGTTTGTTGTATTCTTGTTCTTCGATCTTTATTCTTATCTTCTTTGCTGTATCGGTTCATAATCTACCATAGAAATGTAAAGAAAAAAATATTTCAAAATAATAATTTAAAACTATATTAGAAAATGTTTCCCGCCTTTAAAGAAACAGATGTATTGTGAAAACTAGAAATAAATTTCTAAATAGATTTTTATTTGAGTCAGAACATAAGTAAATATGTTTTGAGCATTTTTTAATGAAATTATTTCCTAAAACTACATACTTCCTAAATTTAGATAAACCATTTTATTAGACCTGTTTTATCATTGACGTTCAAAACCTTCAAAAATAATAAAACATTTCAATTTACAGTAAAACTACTTGAATAATCATTGACGTAAATTGATTACTTTCAAATATTTCGCTGTAAAATCAAATAAATCTATAAAATAATTTATTTAGATGGGAATAATTAAATTCAAAAATAAATATGAATAAATAAATTCAAAAGTATAAAGTTTAAACACTAAAATAATGGATTTTTTTCCTGCATTTAGTTAACAGTTTATGTAAATCAAAAATACAATAATTTGTGGCGGTGTATCTATAACTATATATTCTGTGACTGCATATAGAATTGTACCATTTTACAAGATGCTAATTATACCTTTTACAGAATATTAATTCTCTTGCATTCGTTTGCTTCCTGTAAATCTAAAGAAAAGAATTTACTATGCAAAAATAAGCAATATTGTAGACGGTTTGTTAAAATTTCTCTCTTTTCATGCATTTTTGTTCTTTGTAGCTTTTAAACTAGATATTTTGAATAACTACAGAATTCGATATAACTTTTCATTTGTGAAAACTAAGATAGAATTTGAATGCAATATAGCAAATTAAATCCTATATCAGGATTTTATACTATTATTCCAGCACAAAATCTGTTCTTGGAATTGAAATTTACAATATAATTGAACACACAAAACAATAATTAATTCGGAAGCTCTATTTAGTCAAATTTAATATAAATATAAATGCATAATTATTGCTCATTTTTATCAACAATTAAAGATATTTTGATGAAATAAACTCCTAATATGTAAAAAGAAATATGAAAATTACCATTAAACAAATTTTACTTCATTTTTTCTTGTTCTCGTGTGCCAGCTAGGCTGGCAAATTGGGGTGCGCAGCTCCACTTTTTCAACTGAACCGCATTTGGTGTGGAGTCTGACTGCTTCAGTACACACACATGCCATAGGAACACGTTTATAGGGTAAACAACATTTTACACCTCATTCACACACAAGGAAAGGATAAAAACAAGATAGAGAGAGAGAAAGTACATCCATGCCTGAACCGGTATTCGAACCTAGGTCCTCCCTACCCATAGTCAGGGACGCTGCCCTCAAGACAAATTGGCTAGCGCTTCATTTCTTAAAAACATTTTAATGAGTAATGGAAAATTTGTCATTTAATTGTTTTCCTCATTCCCATATACTTACCTGGATCTGGAGTGCAAGTTGCATTTTCAAAACTGTGCATCTGATTATTTAACTCAAGTCATGAAATTTATGTAAACCTAAATATTATCAAAAATATATGTCTCTTTCCAATTCTTTTACAAAATATGTGTTCAATTAAGTTACAATATAATAATTTTGACAATTTTTAAATGATGAAGACTGTATTAATATAAATAACTAACAACCTCTATATACAAATTAATTTCTTCTTGAAATAGTAGTAACAATTAATTCAAATAATTTTTTTAATCATAACATAATAAAAGTGTGTGTGTGTGTGTGTGTGTGTGTGTGTGTGTGTGTGTGTGTGTGTGTGTGTGTGTGTGTGTGTGTGTGTGTGTGTGTGTGTGTGTGTGTGTGTGTGTGTGTGTGTGTGTGTGTGTGTGTGCGTGCGTGTGTGTGTGTGTGTGTGTGTGTGTGTGTGTGCGTGCGTGTGTGTCTCTGTGTCTGCGTGTGTGTCTCTGTGTCTGCGTGTGTGTCTCTGTGTCTGCGTGTGTGTCTCTGTGTCTGCGTGTGTGTCTCTGTGTCTGCGTGTGTGTCTCTGTGTCTGCGTGTGTGTCTCTGTGTCTGCGTGTGTGTCTCTGTGTCTGCGTGTGTGTCTCTGTGTCTGCGTGTGTGTCTCTGTGTCTGCGTGTGTGTATGTGCAAGCGTGAGCGTGAAATATCTATAAAGTAAATTAATTTCCAAAATTACTCATCCAGTAAAATTATAAGAACAAATGAAACATTATGGAGATATTTTGTGCCTTTATAAAATTCATAAAAATATATTGGCCTGTCAGTCATAAATTACAAATTTTATTTTTTATACTTTAATCAAATATTAGATTTCAAAACTCGTAATTCCGGATAAACCTATCAACAGAGAAGGAAACATTACATGCTTTCTTTCGGTCCATTAAACCTGAAGATCCTATGCTCTTATTCAAAATGATACTACATGAGCTTTGTGCTTTTCTTTCTTGTAGAAGATATTCCTACTTTTCAAAAGGAACCAACTCAATGAGGAAAAAGAATTGTAGATGGCATAGTCAGGAGAACAAAAAGACTATAAAAAGATAAAATATAATAGATGTACGTATCCAATAGGTTTGTTTATAGCTACCTGTATAAAAAAATTAGTAGTTATGAAACATCTCATTCTTTTCTTTCATTGATGGATTCCTACCTTTTTTGAAGAAACTGCTCAGTAAGAAAGAGAAAATACTTATTGTGTGTTGCAACGGTGACGACAATTCTGAAAACATAAAAGGAAATACAAAATTTCTGGGAAATTTCTAAATTTCCTGGAATTTCTCATAATGAAACTTAGTATTACTTTTTGAATGAAAGATAAATGTTTCTGATAATTAAACTGCAAAAATAATACCTTTATTGCAGAGTTGATAGTTATCTATTTTTTTTAGAGTTATGAACTTAATTTTCTTTTTAACAACAAATTGCAACTAAGCTGTGTAATATAATGTAATTGACAATTTTCTTCACACAAAGTTTAAAATCAAATTAAAGAATTTAAATTTAAAATAAATATTTCATATATTTTTGTATCCGTATTTATATTGTATGAGAGATGTATATCATATTTTCTAACAGAGACACTTTTAACAATAATGCAATGAATCTTTTTACCATGTGAATCTTACCATATGAATCTTTACCGATAATTTAAACAATTCATACGTTTCAAGAAAGAAAATTTGGAAAACACCCAATCTCTTACAATAACAGATGCGCACACAGAAATATAATATCCTGGTGTTAAATACTCATTAAGATCGAAGATTTTAATCAGTTTTAAACATCAGGTTTAATACTTATTCGGTCGATTCAGAAAACGGTCCTTTATTGTTCTTTTAAAAAATACCAATGACCGGCCATTTTGTCACCACCTATTTTTAACACGGACACGCACTGATACCAAAAAGTCGATGACTTTCATAAGATCGTTTAAAACTTCGTCACCTTTTAATCAAATCTTTCATTGTAAATAACATTAATAGCATACTATATCCCCATATTACCCGAAAAGAGAATAGGAATACAATAAAATAGTAAGAAGAGACCTAAGCCAAAATCATTCTTACTTTTACAGAAATCTGAAATGAGGCCTAATACAAATTCAGCTATTATCTTGATCTATTTTAAAGTATAGTAAAAAAATAAAACTTTACGCTTGAACGCAATGTATGTTTTAAAAAATTTGAATTTATGTTTTATAATTGTTTTTAGATTCTGTGTCCTGAAAATAGGAAAAGCTTTCTAAGGAAAGCTTTGTAAAACGCAGTAGCAAATAAAATAGGCTTTTTTGTTAAAATTTTTCATAAATAATCAGTTTTCAAATAAGAATTTTAAAAATACTTCAAAATATAATTTAAATAAAATCAACTTTAATTATTTTCTTTATTTTTATATTATAATGTAGCCTATTAAATAAATGTAGTTATAACTTATTTTAGGATTGTCGATTTGATATAGTTAATTTGACATACGAAGGATTGCTAACTATTAAAACATCTATCATATCTAACAATTCCAAATGTTTTAAGAATTCTAACTTTAAAAATTAAAAATATAAACGATTTTTCAGAATATCGTTTATTCGAAATCATTGTTTTTGTAATATAGAGACATGGAAATCATAATACCCAAGATGATATTTAAATAATAATTATTTAAATATCATTTAATTTAAGAACTATAATCATTTAATTTAAGAACTATTACTAAATTTTACATAAATCAACAAAATTATCAACCAGTTCGCCACTTCAATGATACAAAGAATCATATAATAATTTATAAATTATATAATAAAGAAAGCTATTTTTATAGAGATTTATAACTGACAGAAAAATCTAGGAAATTAGATAGAAAAACATATCACTTAATTTACAATGATATAAATACTTTAACAAAATTTTCATTTAAGGTTTCTCAACTTAAGTAAGTTATCAGAATAATATTCTATATGTATAATGTGTTTATTGATTATTGCATGTTAATTTTAAATTTCTGATATGAATGATTGTTGAAAAATCCTATATAATTTACTGCTATAAAAGTATAGTCCTAATTTCGTGAATTTTAAATTAGTGTCAGTGTTAAAAATGATAAATCTATATTTGAATAAAGTTTCAGGAATACTTTGTTTTTGAAATCTGTAATTTTTCAATTTAAAGAGTTTCTTTAAAATAGATCATAAGATTATTTTTTCAAAAAGCAAATTTCTTATTTCAATGTGAGAAAATTACATATTCCGAAATTTTAATTCATAGTTAACAATTCATATCTGTTAATAAAATTTACTTTAATAAACTATTTACTATTTATATTGGGGAAATAAGTACTTAAGCTGAAGGAAGTATTTGTAGTTTTGTTTAGAAATATGCCTTAAATCGATATTAATTAATAAATTATATATATATATATATATATATATATATATATATATATATATATATATATATAAGTAATGGGGAAAAAAGTTCTTTGCCTGTATATAAAGCAATTAAATGCTTTATATATATGCACATAATAATTACATAACTATGTTCAATACAGAGCTAAGAGATAAACAAAATATATCTAATTTAAATAAAACTTTAACTAGAATTTTCAACAGACATTGACTGTATTCAATTAAGGGTTTTTTCCTATGTCACGAAATAATGATGTAATGTTTTAAACGAATTATCCGTGCCATTATTATAAACATGTTATATTCTCTCTCTTACAATAACTGAAAAAATATAATTAAGTAAGCATGCACATTTTGATACTTTTCTTTACCCAGCAATATTTATGAAACCTTAATTTTTATTGACATTCTCATTTATTAATTCAAAATAATTGACTATTAAGTTTAAGTTGCTAATCTATATTTCGTAAACTGTAATGTTTATCGTGAAACCAATATCTGTTAGAACATTTGCAACTGATAAGAGATAATGCCTTAATTTCACTTTGCATTTAGGCAGGTAAAAATCAAATTAGCAAATCATTGCATATATTTTTTCATCATATCGCAAAAACCCATATAAATTCAATTAAAAAATCTATGTAAATAAAACTGAAAATCATATCATTTTATTATTCATATTTTTATTTCCAATATGTTAATAGTGAAGAAGTTTAGAAATCAGTTTGTTTAGCATGCTTTGAGAACAATTTTACTCTCATAATTTAGAAAGAGTTTTACGTGTATATATATATATATATATATATATATATATATATATATATATATATATATATATATATATATATATATATATATATATATATATATATATATATATATATATATATATATATATATATATATATATATATATATATATATATATATATATATGTTTGATTAATTGACAATATTATTTGAATTATTCACTCTCAAGTCCTATAAACAACACTACAATAGCGTATTTCAAATATGAACAAAAGAAATTTTTATTAGTTTTTTTTTTTATTTTTATTTAAAATGTGACCTTTTTCAAATGAAAAACATTCAGTTTCGTACATTACAGACAATTTCAAATGCGTCAAAAAAAACTGATCATTACGTGAAATATTTTATGGAAACAAACTTCATTGTGTAAAAACGTTTTTAGCATTTTTTAAACATAACACTTGGCGAATATTTTGCAATGATTTATATTTACATTATTCATCAGAACTACGGAAAAACTTCATTGTGATGCAAAATTAATTTTAAAGACAATAGAATATTTAATACATACCATTGTTTTATTTTCCTTCTGAATTTGAGAAGATTTTTAATATATTCAAATATTTTTATCTTAATCAGAGAAAACAAAATAATAAAATACATCATTTCTTTGAATCAAAATTTATTTCATTATCTTATTTTGAAAATGAAACTCCATTATTCCAGAAAGTAACTTCTAACAATGTTGCCTTTCAAGAAAATTAAAGTTCTCTATACAAATTATACTATTCAAAAATTTCTTTTGTTAATATTTTGTGATAACTCTGTCGTCTTACACTTATTCCCTTCATTTCTCATTTACTTCCCTACTATACAAACACTGATATGCCAAAATATTCTCTTTTATTAAAATACTTATTGAAACTATTTCACATAATAAAATCAACACCAAAAAAATAAAAGTATAAAATTTAATAATTTTTGATAAATGTTTTTCATCTTGAGTAATTTTAATAACATATTAAGCTTGATTGCATTAAATTGCCTAAATATTTTTATTAAAGTTGTTGTTGTCGTCACGTGCCAGCTAGGAAGACATATTGGGGTGCGCTGCTCGACTTTTCCAACTGAACCGTATTTGGTGTAGAGTCCGATTTCTTCAGTACACATACATGCCATAGGTACCCGTTTATAGGGTTGACAACCATTCACAACTCATTCACATACAAGGAAAGGACAAAGAAGGATAGAGAGAGAGGAAAAACATCCATGCCTGAACTGGGATTCAAACCCAGGACCTTCCTATCTGTAATCAGGCACGCTGACATCTAGACAAGTTGGCAGGCATACCTTAAAGTAAAATATTTAAAAATAGTAATTGTATAAATCCTATATTAACAAAAATTAATTATTTCGTTTATATTCAATTAAAGAAAACATGCAATTTTTCAACCAAAGTTTTATTAGAATTCAAATTCTAAAAGTTTTACGCATAAAATAAGTCTCAAGTCTAATCACTTGTCCTAGAAAATAAAAAGCAACACTTCAATGTAATTGACTTGTATCAAATATAAAACAACAAAACAGTGTTTTTCATGACAATGGAAAACATTTTTTTATTCGTTTGTATTTGATCCATGCATTCATTTGTTATTTTAAAAAGCTTCTAAATAGAAAATCATTACAAAACCACCAACCCTGAATTTTTGGTTTACTATTTTTATAATTGTTAAAACAAATTTTTAAATCTTAAGTATAAATAAATTATAACTTTATACGCTTTCTATATTATTTATAAATGTATACTTTAAAAATTTTATACATTTTCAGAAACAGAAGAAGAAATTTTAAAAATGCTAAAATCGAATATTTAACATTCAAGTAGATTTAATTATAAGAAAATGTAGACTAATTAGAAAATTACTTATAGGACAAATTGGTTTCGTACATTTGGACAAAGCTTTGTATCGTAACTATGAAAATTACAATAAAAATAAAAGTAAAGTTGAAATAAATGAATACATCAAATATAGCTGCGAAGGAAAAATATAATTTATTTTTTCAAAATTACTCTCTTTAATTTGGACAACATTCACGAAACTAACAAAATTTAAATTAAAAAACAACTATTTATAATATTTAAATTATATGATATTTATTTTTTATTAAATTCAAAGTTTTAATTTATTTGCAACATCTTTTTATATATAATTTACGTATTATTATAAAAAGATGTTGCAAATAAATTATTTTTTTATATATAATTTACGCAATTTTAGCTTTAATGCACCTGATTTAAAACCATTATTCCATATTTTAAATTAACACTTATTTATTTTACCTTGAACTTGATTATTTAATTTACCAATATCGATTAGAAATCAATTGATATTTGATAAATCGGAAATGAAAGCTACCTAGAAGCGCATTCAATTGTATCTTTCACAATCGATAACAAAACATTCAGTTGTATCGTCCATAATCGATATCTTCCCCTTTAAATCCGATTTCAGGTGTTGTATTCTAATTGATGAAGCAACTTGGGGAACATGTTAATCGATAAAGACACGTGTAAGCGTCATCACGAATCAAAACAAGCTTTACAGTTGATTATATTCTGAAATTTCACTCTCAAATTACTTTGATCTGTATGCAAATGTTCAAAATGTTTGGAATCTGATAATGAGTTGCATTTAATAAAGTTACGCTTCTAATTTCAAATGCTACTATTTATTTACTGTACAGAAATGTAATTTTACTAATTTATTCCTGATATTGTTGGGAAGAATATTTTGTAAGAAAGTGTAAATTTAAGAAGATTTTTACTTTAAATCGTCAAAATTAAAATTATTTTGTAGAAACATTTACAATTCATCTATATACCGAACCGAAGAATGAAAGTTTTAGCTGCTAGTTCAGCAGCTAAATTTTTAAGGCTCTTCCATTTAGTTTTCTAACAGCTTTCTTGCCCATAAAATGTTATTTCTGTAAAGAAGACACAACGGTAGATTTAGAAAATACCAACCGTTTATTGGTTATCGAAAATATCAAAGTTTTTGTAATATTTTAAGTGAAAAATAATTAAATATAGTAAAGGGGGGCTATATATATATATATATATATATATATATATATATATATATATATATATATATATATAATTATATTATATCACAACATTCGTTTTCCTCGATATCGTAACTGTTTTTTTATTTATGCTTAAAAATAAATTTTAACTAATCAGTTAAACATGAAAAAATTAATTTTAATTAGGAGAACAAGTATTAGTTAATAAAGTTATGAGAAATAATTGACATATAAAATAAACGTTAATAAATCTTACTTAGTACTAAGTGCGTAATATTTATTTGCGTTTAAGTACTACGTAGTGCTAAATGTGGAAAATTAGGAATTATTGGAAAATCAATTAAACGCAATTAAATCTTCAAGTAATAGGTAAGAGTAACTCCGTTTTTAGTGTTTAAATAGTACGAATGACTAAATACAGGAGATTTAATTATCTTGAAATTGAAATCCCCCTTTATAAGTAGTGCTAAATAACTGACAAATATTAAAAACTTAAATGTAAATAGAGAAGTTTATAAGTGCCTGAAATGATTTTAATAATTTAACTTCTTATAATAGGTTTGAGAATAAGTTCGTAGAGCTTTACCAAAGACTTTTATATTTAAATTAAAAAAGAATACAGTAAATTAATCAATTATATATTCGCCGCGTGTTGCTGTTTACAACCTCTTACTACCTCTCGATCAATTTTTCGATGCTATTTCGCCAAAAATCACCTAATATGGTGTCAAAGAAGTTGTTGAGCCAGTTTCTAAGGACCTCTTGGTTCACTGGGAAATGCTCAAAAAGAATGCCACAGTCAAGAAGGAGCTCAACATTGCCTAGTTACACCGCGTGAATGAGGCTATTCGACTGAAAAGACCTGATCAATATGGTCAAACCATATTCTTTCACGACAGATCCAAGCCCCATGTTGCAAAAGTCATCAAAGCCACATTCCAAGAGATGGAATGGGAGGTCCTGCAGCATCCGCCATATTTTCCGCACCTTACACTGATCCATAACTATCTTTTCCGCTCCTTGTCAATCCATATGAAGGGCGTTATCTTCGATAACAAAAAGGTTCTTAAAAACTGGATCTGCAACCTCTTTGACACCAGAGCAGGAGATTTTTGGCGAAACGGCATCAATAAATTGGTCGAGAGGTGGGAAGAGGTTGTAAACAGCAAAGCGGGGAATAAGTAATTGATTAACTTATTGATATAGTTAATTTTTGTTCAAATAAAAGTCTTTGGTGAAAACCCTACGAACTTATTTCCCAATCTAATACAAAGATATTCTATATATTTAGAAGTACAATGGAAATTTTACACTTTTTTGGATGGACTGAATAATTGGTACCTGATTTCATCATAATGAGAGAATATTTTTTATGATTTTATCGTGCTTAAAAATGTTTCTGTATAGTGCTTATCTTTATATTATATCACAAACGTGATTAGAAGAGACTTTTTGTTATGTATCGTAACTAAACGGTTTGCTAAAGAATTTACGTAACTTTCCCCTTTTCATTAATTAACTAGAAATTAATAATGCTTTGTTCAATTAGAGATAAATTATCTGTAAGCTTTAAATAATATGAAAATAGACTTCTTTTATTTTATGCTATACCCGCAAAAAGTGGCCCGAAAGCTTATTGCGATACATTTCCTGCAGGTATTTTCTACCGACTAATGTCTCTAAACTTGAACCAACCATTTTATTTTTTCAAATTCATAGTCAAGTGATAAGATAAACACAAGAGATAATATCGTCCTTTTCTCTCCATTGCAACCAGTGGTTGAACATTAGACTCAACAGAAACCTCAATATTTATATGTCCTTCTAAATCGACAATCTTCGATTGGATTAGTAATTAACCGATTACTTCTCAGCAACGAAAAGGATGTCCTTACAGGACTCAGAGACCAGTGGAGAATAATTTATAGGCGCTGATATATTAAATGCATAATTTTGTTTTTGTTATTTATGACACTTGGACAAGCTACCCTTGCCAGCCGAAGACTATGCGAAATTAAGTCAGAAAGGTGCGTGTTTCTTTTTAATCAGAGCACCACAAAACTGAAAGTACGTCTTTACTATTAGACTACTCTGATATTTGGCACCAACACATGAACCACTCCCTCAATTATGACATTGATCTAAAGGAGGAGAAGAAAATTTTCGCCAAACCATTACACTCATGCTAAATACTCAATGACAGACCACAGGGCTTGAGACTCCACAGATTTAACTAAGACGTAAACATAAAATAAACATACCTTCGGAATCGAACTCAGACTTCCCGGTCCGAAGGCCAATGATCTAACCACTTTGCTACAACGGCCCCAAAAATTTTAAAACAGTTATGTCAGTAAGATTGAAAAATGACTTATTTGGTGTGCGGTTTTAAAACATAGTTAAATTATGTAGTATTAAACTTTGGAACAAATAGAATCTTGATTTAAGAATTGACTCAACTGAACAAATGTAGATATTTTTGATTTTACCCAATTCAAGCATGCTTTTTACCAGAACAAACAAATTCCCATAGCAAGATTTAACATATTTTGTATCCTTTCTTTCATTTTCATTAACTTGGTTAATAAAAGTGCCTACTTTCTCATTTCACATTATGTCCAAATGCTTTTTGGCATATATATAATTTACTTATTATATCTTGTAAATATTTGAAAAAAACGTGAATTTTTTAAACAATTAAAAAGTATGATTGTGATTAAATTGTCGATTTATCTTGCTACGATATATTACAATGGTTTAAAAATTTACTCTTACAATTGGAAACGGAGAACTTTTTCAAAATTAAATCAAAAACTAGAATGAAGCAACTTAAAAGAGTATGATGTTAACCATGAAGCGAAAGGTTTTTTTTGCGTATAAATTCCTCAGGCTCTAAAATATTTTGAACAAAATCGTATTAAATAATTACTTTTTCATTTTTTCAAAGCTCTCATTCATTCATTTACTCAAAACTCCTAATGCATTTTTCAATTTCTTTTATCTATTTCAAAAATATATGAACACTTTAATGCATTTTAAAAAAACTCAAATTTATTTTTCAATAAGATAATTACTATAATTATGCAGAATTGGAAATGTTTAAAGTAGTTAATTGTACATACAATTATCTTGCGTGAGTTAATGGATTTTCAAACATTTGTTTTAATTCCACATTAAGGATGTAATAGCAAAACTCTTGATTATTTAGCCAAAGGTAACTGAAAATTTAGAGAAATAATTTTGAAAACGCACTTACGTAATTTCTTTTCTTCAACTTAGTGAAAATCGACAATTACCCACAAAGTGATATTTACAGGTAAACTTCATCTCTGGCTTAGTTTTCTTATATATATTCTCTCTGCCAATCTTCGTTTCTCACGCTTTATTTTGTTAGCCTCTATTTCCATTAAATGTATTTATTCAGTGAGAATTATCAACACTCTGATCACATATGCAGTAAGAAAATTACTTAAAATAAATTTTCTTTGTAAAAATGATCAACAAAACTTAAGAGAGTATCATAAAAAGTACAAATGAACTTTAAAATTTCCTTAATATAAATAATATAAACCAACAATATAAAAATTTATGAATAATATTATAAATTTTTTATTTTTGGTATTGATTTACAAACTTTTTGAAAAAAAAAATGTAAAACTTCTTAAAGACGAATATTTCAAAACAAGGTTATATGAATAAATGAGGTATAATTCTCAAAATATAAAAACTTGAGAAGTACTGCTATTTATATAAACAATCATATAATTTCTTCGCACTATTGAAATATCGGAAGCTCGTAGCTGATAACAATTGAGATATTTGGCAATATTTTTGATTATTCGTATTTCTCATATAAATGTAGTCCTACTTGGGGTTCTTTAAATATTATCATTTTAATTTTCAACAGAAAGTTTAGTTTTAACTTTTTTTATTCAATTTCTTTTTGAGATATTAATGCGAAATTCTGTTCATTAGAAATTTTATAATTCTTCTAATTTCATTTGAAATTTTTATTAGTCAACAGAATGTTTTAACCACCGTTTTATGATATATATTTTTAATATTTTTTCTGGTTAAAGGTTTTTTTTTTATTTTGTCAATAAAAAGAATAAGCAAACAGAGAATATATAAATTTTCCTTGCGTACTCTGTTATTTTCTTTTCAATCATTTTCATGGTTAGAAAGTTTATAGGTATAACATAAAATATAAATTTCAAATTTAAACTCGCATTTATTCTATACGCTAAAAACTAATAAAAAGTATATTATTTCTGGAAAAAACTCTTTAATTACTATTTTAAATGCACTTTTTTTAATTTTTGAAAAGATTTAATTTTTAAAGAAAATTTTCATTAAATTTCTCTTTGTATACTTCTATATTTTTATATGCTTTGTATTCTAAATATCATTCATATATATTCATACTTTTATATTCTATATTCTCTTTGTAAACTTCTATTCTATATTTCCTTACTACTACTATATTATTTTCATTTTAAAATAATTTATTTCTTTGGAATATTTAGAAAAGGAATCTGCATAAGAAAAATCAAGAAAAAATTTTCCTTTTTAAAAAAAAAATTATGTTTGTTTAAAATCATTATAAGTGGAATATTAAAATAGCATTATTAACTCACAAGCGATTATAAAAACCTTAGTATTTAATTTTTGGTTACAAAAAATCCATAGTCGCTTATTTCTTACAGGTATTAAATTAACTTTTGTTTTATTTCAAATATTGCTAACAACGGTATTTTAAGAGAAAGCTAATTCAATCAATTGAATTTTATAAAAGTTTACATTGCGTCTACACTACCTTTAGGAGTAATGTAAGCATCTGGCTTTAGTCAGATCCAGGTTAAGGATAAGTACAGACCATTAGATAAATGAAGTTGTGGCTTTACGAAAAAAAATATGTTAAAAATTATTTGATTTTATGTGCTTTTTCTCAAAGTTTAAAAGCGGAAACAGTTTTTTTTTTTTTTACTTTTGATTAAAATTTATGAAAAATTAATCAAATATTTAATTAAAGAACTTATTAAACATATATTTCATATTTTTAATATTAATAATTTTCAAAACTGATATCATACTATTTTAAAATTTATTGCTTTGTATATTAACAAACAAATGCAGTAAATACATAAAATACGATTTAAAAAGTCATATACTTTTGTAATTTTCAAGTGAATATTCTTTTGCAATATTTTTTTCTATAATTTAAAAGTATATTTTAAATTATCAATCAAGTTCAAATTTTCATCATTATAACCTCATTTTACTGGATTATTGCATAACATCAAAATTATCTGAATAAAAAACCAATTCATTTTTTTTAATTTATCAAAGCTGTATGATATTTATTACAAAAAATTTATTTCAGGATTATTTTAGGATATATTTATCTTAATCTTCAAATCACATGTTGATTTCACGGAAAAATCTATTCAGAAAATATGATTCTGCTAAAATTAAATTTCACTTTATTTGCAAATATTAGTTTCATATAAAATTGAAATGTTTTATGGAAAATATTTTAAGCTTGTACCCACATGTACATGACATTTTATTAGGTTTCTTAACTGTATTATTTATGTAAGCGATCATTCCCCTTAGAAATATTTATATATATAATCTAAATATTGTCAAATGTTCCCAAAAAACTATTAGCATGAATTGTCTGATGGTATATCTTTATGTTTTAAGAAAATTTTGCTGTTCAGCATAAATAAAAACAAATTTGAAGCTAATTTCACTTTTTCCATTCAAGATAAATTATATATGTATTTTTCCATAACTGCGGGTATTTAGGCGAAAAATCCTATGCCAGAACAAGGCCAGAAACTGCTAATCATTTGTGGTTACCCAGCGAGCACCTGCGAACCAAGTTACGAGGGCGAGTAGCGTTGCCCGCGCCATACCACTACAAACCCGTTTATAGGATTTGCAACATTCATACAGCATCACAGAAGAAAGGACAGAAAAACAGAGAGGGAACAAAGAAAGAAACATCCATGCTCGAACCGGTATACGAAAACCCGGGTCCCACAGCGCAGGAGTCAGAAACGCTAACCACTCAGCCATCGATCATCAGTTAAAGTATATATTAAAATATTCAGAAGGATAGAAGAATATATATATATATATATATATATATATATATATGTGTGTGTGTGTGTGTGTGTGTGTAAATATATATATATACATATGTATATATATATATATATATATATATATATATATATATGTATATATATATATATATATATATATATATATATATGTATATATATATATATATATATATATATATATATATGTATATATATATATATATATATATATATATATATATATATATATATATATATATATATATATGTATGTATGTATGTATGTATGTATGTATGTATGTATGTATGTATGTATGATGTATGTATGTATAATTTTCTTAACATTTTAAAAAATCTTTTTGCAAACAAATAAAAATTTATTTGCATCTTAAAATTTAATCAAAACTTTTTAAGCTTGCTTGAATATTTTAATATTAAATGGAATAATCAATCATGATTAGGAAATAATTGTAGCAATACTTTTTTCCTTAAAATTTAATAAGATTATTCATATGAAGAAAAGATTATATGGTGCTCATTTCTATCCTAATAGAACTGATGCTGATATAATATTATTTTACATTCAATGATATGGAAAACTACTTGTTTCACGAAACCTTAAATTTTATAAATAAAATCTCAACATTTTTATTTACGTGACTAAAATCTTTGCATATTAGTTATTCTTTTAATACGTGTGTTTCAAATATTTTTCATAAAACTCCTAAAAACAGCACAAGAAACGTAGAATTTAGTTCCTGAAGAAATACCGAAATGCAAAATAAAATATATCCACCTCAGAAACTTTCAAATAAATTCAATCTTGATATATCGTCGCAGTTTATTCATGTAAACACTATTTTTCGAATAAAAAGCCATTAAATTCAAATAGATGTGGATCTAATTAATTAAAATTAACAATCAATTTTCGCAATGGTACATAGCTACCAGAGTTGTACTTTAGTGGGATTTAGAAAGGGAAGTTATTTTCCTTCATCAATAAAAGAATAAAAACTAACCTCAGCAGACAGCAAAATTTCTCTGGTAAAATTAATGAGCTACTTTCAAGTTTTGATTAGAAAGTTTGTGAGATAGAATTCAACTTGATAAATTCCAAAGTCATTTTAGGTATGTAATTAAAATAATGAAGTAAGAAAACGTATTCAAAACAAACTTATTAAGTTGTACATTAATTAAAGTGAAACTCGAAAAATATTTCCTAGGCATTTGGGAAAATCTCCTTAGCAGTTTTGTGAGAGTTGTTATATTTATCAATTAAACTTTCAAACGAGGAATATATATTTAACGCACAACTAATATAATATTTGTATATTATTTTAACACATTTGGGACGTTTTTATTTTAATGTATTAGTTTAAGCAGTGATAAAAATTAAATTTAATTACTGAACTGTAAACATTTTTATAATGTTTAATTTATTTTTATATCCACTTCTGGACAAATTTACTCCCCTTTAGATCAATGCCAAAAATTTGAAAATTATATCCTCTAATGCTGCCATCTATTGGGGGATTTGAAAAGTAAAAGTCGTACTTTCACCTTCAAGGTGCTCTGATTAAACGAAGGATGCTTCCAATTGACTTAAATTCGCGTAGCCAAGGCATAGCGAGTTTGACTAGTCCTAGTCCAAACATATTAACATATCCACCTCGATATTACATCGAAAATAATATGAAAAGTTCAAATAAATGTTGCATTGCAAACCATTGATTTTGCCTATTTTACGAACGCAGCTTCTCAAAGTGGATTTTACATTATGGACATTGGCTTAAATATATACTATACATGTAAAAAAAATGAATTTTATATGCAATATTAAACAATAAATCTAGGGAAATTAAATTCCTATGAGACTAAGAATAAGAGAGAAAAAATGCAAGACTTTAGGAATCACTCAGAATTTTCTTGGGCGAAATCAAGATTTGTTTGAATGAAAAATGCTTCAAGTTCATCAAAAACAATTTCCTTATTTCCATTCACAAATAACACTGTATATTCTCTTAGAAGTTATGAAGATGTCATGTTTGTAACTATGATATGATTTAATATGACTAGACTTTCTATAGAAGACTTTTTACAGATTATTAAATGTGATAAAAAATAGGCAGAAAATTAAACATTATCTATATTTCACCTTGTTCAATTTAAAAAAAAAATTCTTGCGGTGTAATGTGTATTCAGAATGTATGTAGACATTTATTTGGAAAAATATGCATTTTATAATAATTAAATCATGACAGTGATAATTTTAAAAAATGGTATTCTTCAAATAAATTTTAGGATACAATGCGCGTCAGTGCCCTTATTTCAAACAGTCAAATTATTTATTAAATTATTATCATTAACTTATTATTATTATTATTATTATTATCCAATTATTATTAGTAACTTATAAGCTTTCCTTGAGCTGAGAGGTCAACTAGAAAAGAAGTTTTTAATGTATGTATGATCGATAATTTTATATTTGTTTTCATTTTATAAAAACAGGTGGTTGTAGTTTCAGCACTATATGTTAATATCTTCCACAGTACATTTAAATAATTTTAGGCTCTGTTAGACTTACTATTATATTTTTAAAACATAATTTCAATAACTTTGAATTAAAATGTTAAATGAATAAATAAATTATTTCTGATATTTTTTATTTTAATTTAATATTTTGTAATGGCTTCATAAATATGCATTAAAATTATACTTCTATTGAGAGTATAATTTTAATGCATCGCTCCAGGAGAAACAAAGCCAAAAAAACTATTTATTCTACATTTACTTCAAAATAATTATTTCTGAACATTTATTTTAAAATAACTTAGTGTACCAATAATAATCAAATTTTAAGTTATTAGATTAATTTTAATTGAAATTGCATTTCATTATTTTACACATTTAACAACATAAAAGATTTTTTATTAATATATAAATATAGTTAATTAAAACAATCAAAGGGGACAAAAATAAATAATTTCTTTATACAATAAATTAAGTGGACTATTACTTAATTAATAGACTTGCAAGTATGCAATCTAAATAATAGTTATTATTAATTATATATATAATCTAAGTAATAATTATTATTACTTAATAGTTTTTGCATAGCAACAGTAAATACATGTGATATTTATTGTAAATGGGTTTATTTTGTAAATAAATTTATTTTTCTCATGTCTATTAATGCATTTTAATTTGCATAGCTGAATAATTTTATATTATAGTACAATTAAATTCGTTTCAATCATTTTTTAAATACAGTGAATTAATAGGTTAAAAGCGAACATACTTTTAATGAATATTTCCGTATAATTTTTATTTCTCGATTTGTTTTTGAAAGAAAATTATACTTAACTGTTAATGGAGATCCTATAAATCTTTTTAAGAAAACCTTTTTAATTTCAATATTTTTCGCTTGCTCTTACAACGTTTCTCTCTTTCAAAATTTGGTTTATTTTAAGAAGATGCATTCTAATATAAAACTGAGGCTATCACTATCTAACTTCAAGTAATAGCTAATTTGTAATTAAGTAAGATAACTACAGTTCTTTGTAATATATATATGAAAAATACGGAAATTCAAAAATGATTTTTTTCATAAATTATCGCTAAAAGTGTATGGCTCATATAAATCTCTATTTAAAGGAAATATTTATTTTGTTGGTGACAGAGTAAAACAAAAATTAGGTTTACGGAGTCAAAATATAAGTTAAAAAAATTTAAAACAAATGCTATTTAAATAATAAAATCTCCTCGTTTTCTTTGCAAACTTTATTTCACTTTACATTATTTTTCATCATCCCAAAAATTGCTATTTTAATAATGAAATTTCCATTTTCAACCTCATGATGAAGTCTCTCTCATGTTTAATAATTTTATCAATTCATTAATAAGAGTACTATTCATTATTTTTATGTATAAAAAATGTCTCCTTAATGAAACTAATTGGAATTTATTGATTATTGAATTGGAAAATATGGATTAATTGATTAGAGACTACAATGGAGAAACAAATTTTTATAAATTGTAAATCTCATAAATAAAATCTTACGAAGCAAAAACTTAAATTAGCTGAATTGCCGAAATTCTGATTGTATACTTAGAATCATCAAACAGTTTGAATCTATTACTTAAATTCAAATAACACAAAATAATTTTTAATATTACCTATTTTACATCACCGAAATTTGCATATTAATAACGCTTTCTCTATTTAAAAAAATCATTGTTAGTAAAAATTTATATGAAATGTATAAAGATGTTTCCTGATTTGGATTTCACGCAGTGTTTTTTTATATCGACAAAATATTTCAAGTAACTAAATATTTAAATGTTAATGGTGAATTACTGCAATTTGTTCAATTCATTTTAACAAAACTATGTTTCATATAAAAAAATAAGACTCCAAAATATATGCACACATATATGTGTGCTCAAACACAAATATATTTGTGTGTGTGCGTGCGTGCGCGCGAGTGTGTGCGTGCGTGCGCGCGTGTGTGTGCGTGCGTGCGCGCGTGTGTGTGCGTGAGTGCGCGCGTGTGTGTGCGTGAGTGCGCGCGTGTGTGTGCGTGCGTGCGTGTGTGCGTGCGTGCGTGCGTGTGTGCGTGCGTGCGTGTGTGCGTGCGTGCGTGTGTGCGTGCGTGCGTGTGGTGCGTGCGTGCGTGCGTGTGTGTTGCGTGCGTGCGCGTGCGTGTGTGCGTGCGTGCGTCGTGTGCGATGCGTGCGTGCGTGTGCGTGCGTCACGTGCGCGTGCGTGCGTGTGTGCGTGCGTGCGAGCGTGCGTGAGTGCGTGCGTGTGCGATGTGCGTGCGTGCGTGCGTCGCGTGCGTGCGATGTGTGCGCGTGCGTGCGTGCGTGTGTGTGTGCGTGCGTCGCGTGTGCGTGCGTGCGTGCGTGCGCGTCGCGCGTGCGTGCGTGCGCGCGCGCGTGTGTGTGTGCGTGCGTGTGCGTGTGTGCGTGCGTGTGCGTGTGTGTGTGCGTGCGTGTGTGTGCGTGTGTGCGTGTGTGTGCTTGCGTGCGTGTGTGTGTGCGTGTGTGTGCGTGTGCGAGCGTGTGTGTGTGCGTGTGCGTGTGTGCGTGTGCGTGTGTGTGCGTGCGTGCGTGCGCGCGCGCGTGTGTGTGTGTGTGCGTGCGAGCGCGCGTGTTTGTGTGTGTGCGTGCGAGCGCGCGTGTTTGTGTGTGTGTGTGCGTGTGTGTGCGCGTGTGTGTGCGTGTGTGTGCGTGTGTGTGTGTGTGTGTGTGTGTGTGTGTGTGTGTGTGTGTGTGTGTGTGTGTGTGTGTGTTGCTTAAAATATTTTACGTTTCTAATTAGGAATGTAATATGCTTAAGGTTTATGCTTGATAATAAAAAATTTAGTATAAGGAAAGTACATTTTACTAAATGAGTTAAAGTAATTATAATATATATGCTGCATTATTGTTAATTCAGGTTTAAATATTCTCAATAATAATAATTATAATTTCTAAATAAATATATATTTGTGTAAATATAATAGTATAAAACAGAATAACTTTTCCTTATTTCTAGCAACTGCTCAGTTTGCGGAATCTTATATTATGCAAATATTTTAGTTTACAAAAAGTGATCATTATTCAACTGACTTCAAATCTTTCCACTAAATATCTCTCCTAATTCTTGTATGAAATATACCAATTGAAGAAAAAAAATCGTATAATAAAATATCTTTGTAATTATTATTTCGTATCTCATTAATTTGAATTAAGACATTTTCTATTTTTATGTCTTCCATTCAAGTAAGAACTACCCGACAATTATAAATAACTCCTTAGCTTTTACTTTCACTAAAATGAAATTTTTTATTGTTTTTATTCCTAAGAAATGAAATTTTGCATCTATTTTCGTCCTAAAAGAATCAATTCCATCTGGTGGAACTCAATAAAAATGGAAAATAAAGATTCCATATAATCGAGTATAATAAAGATAAAAAATATCTTAAATGTATGGTTGATATAAAAAATAAAAGAAAAATGCAGTACTTGATATATACTTTTTTTATTTTCCTTAAATAACACAGAAATTTATTTTCCTTAAATAGCACGCAATTTCAAATTCTAAAAAATCTTCAATTACAGAAAAAAAAAATTCATTCAATGCTTATTAAAAGGAAAATCAATTTTAGAGTGAAAACCGATATATTATTCTGCAATTGGTTTAAATGTAAACCTATCTTAGAATGAAAGTCAATTGTATCATTGAAAGTGTTTACATTGAAATGCAAATAATTGCTAATAAAAGTATTTTAAAAAAACAAAGTAATTCAGAAAATATTTTTAACAGGTGAGAAACATCACTTATTTTATAAAAAAAAAAAAACCAACAATATTTTCCCAATTATTTAAAAATAAAATACTCTTATAAATAGGTATGCATTAGCATTGTATCTCTAGTATCCTTGAAAGTGTAAATATATCTAAAGCACAAATTTAAAGTGAGTTACTGAGAAATTGTATCATAAAAACATAATAAAATTCTCTGATTTTTTTTTTCCTTCATTTTAAATTTTACCGCCTTAGAGAAAGTCTCTTTAAAGGTGACCAAGAAACTTTTATTTACGACTTTACGTAAGATAAAGTTTACGTGAAAAAATAACTTTTGCATAGATTTTTCCAAAATAAATTTGTTTTTTGCCTCAATAATTTTTTGATTATTTTAAAAGTCTGCTTTGTTTCCTATATCATTACATTGTACCCTGTGATAAAATAGGAATATAAGCACTTATATTTATCAATTAGCTGTGTGTGTGTGTGTGTGTGTGTGTGTGTGTGTGTGTGTGTGTGTGTGTGTGTGTGTGTGTGTGTGTGTGTGTGTGTGTGTGTGTGTGTGTGTGTGTGTGTGTGTGTGTGTGTGTGTGTGTGTGTGTGTGTGTGTGTGTGTGTGTGTGTGTGTGTGTGTGTGTGTGTGTGTGTGTGTGTGTGTGTGTGTGTGTGTGTGTGTGTGTGTGTGTGTGTGTGTGTGTGTGTGTGTGTGTGTGTGTGTGTGTGTGTGTGTGTGTGTGTGTGTGTGTGTGTGTGTGTGTGTGTGTGTGTGTGTGTGTGTGTGTGTGTGTGTGTGTGTGTGTGTGTGTGTGTGTGTTAAATTTATCATATTTAGAGTAAATCAAAATAAATTTGAATCGGACACGGAGATGTTATGTAATTGTCATAAATATCTAGAATTTAAAAGTATGTAAGGCTATGAATTTTATGATGTAGCTTTCGAGCGCGTAAAATAAACATTTCACATTTTGAATTTTTGAAGTACACAATTTCATTTTAGTTATATTTAAATAAAGCAAGTGTTCTCAAATATTTTCTTTTTGATCAAATGCTTCATGTTAATTTTTCGTTGGTCATATAAAAAAATTAATGACAACCAATGAATAAAAATGTATTTTCAAATATGTTGGAATAAATTACGGTTCTAAAAAATAGTAAATTCTTTTTGCAAAAGAGAATGCTTTTCAGTCTGTGAAAAATAGCTATTGTAGATGTTGTCGAAAGTTACAAAAACATTTATTCACATTTTTTAAAAAATATGTTATTAGAAATTAACTTGCATGTGGATATAAGACGGTATCTTCTAGATTTCGTTTAGATTTTTTTACCTCAATTACTTATTCAATGTATTTCAAATAAAAGGTATTTTCTTAATTTATTCATTTCCATTTAAAATGATAACAGGTACAGAGTGTTTTCTTGTTTACAAAATAAATGCATAACAAATTAATATTTTTACTTCATATTGTGTCAATGAATAGAGTTTTATTTGTAAACTATGTGATCTTAAGTAAAAAAAATAATAAAATCGTACCCTATAACATTTAATGATTTCATTCATCTGACATGTGATCTTCTAATTATTATATTATTTCAACTTTTGAAATATCAATAAATCTCTATTGGTTTACATTATACATCATAGAAATATAATTTTGAAACACTATTTACAAAGTCAAAGATTCTTTCTAGCAAATATTTAATCACATATAATGTCTTAATTCAAAAATTGGTTAGCAGATTAAGTGCAAATATGGTTTTAATGACATTACATTATAAATACAGGACAGTATTTTTACACGACTTTAATGTCAAAAACATTATAGCAAGTTCAAAACTTTGTCCAGTGTTCATACATAAGCTAATACTGTATTACAGTAAAAAACTGGATTATACTAATATTAATATAATATTTAAAAATAGAAACAACAAAAAACTGTGATAATTAGGCACATGTTTTTATCTAAACTTAGTACACTTTCCCTAACTGAATATGTCGATTAATACTACTATTGTAGCATCAAAGAAGAAAAATCCCGAAAATGGGAATTAATGAATTTAATGTATAAGTTGTTCTCGTGGAAGTAAAAAAATCAAACAAAAAATAATTAAATCAATTTCTTTCCATCAATAACAATAAACTAATTATCTGAGAAATGTTCTTCTACGCAAAGGAAATAACCCACGTAAATCACCGAATTTAGTAATTGAATACTTGCCTAAAATGAACTCTGTGTAAGCCACAACAGTTGCAAACAGATAATTTACCGTAGGATGATTAAAATGTGGATGAACTTAGTTAAGTTTTAGTTTCAAATTTAATGGCTGCATGACATTGTTAACATATGATTAAATGCCTGTCGTCTAAGAAATAATAACTGTATTCTGACAGTTCTTCATAGCAAAATTTGGCGGAATTATACCAGAAATTGTGTTAATATGGCATGATAAATGGTATGAGCCACAATATTTCCAAAACATATTTAACCAACAATGTACCTTAGATTTATAAACAAGATTCATCATTGAATATAAGTACTGCAATTAAACATTTGACTGCAACTTATTGATGCATAACAGGAGATCATCACACCCAGAAGTTGAAGGCCTCAGCTTTGATACCAGCAACTATTGCGAAATTTAAAATAATTAGTTAGTGCACATTTCTACATTCAGTATGCACGTAGACATGAATCATTTCAGTCATTAACCCTGCATTTAACTTGGGACACTTATGGGGACACTTAAGACACTTGTGGGGAATTGTGGGATACTTGTGAAGATCTCAACACAAGATGGACGTTTTGTAGATTTACAGTGCTTTCAGTTTTGTTATCTAGTTCATGTTATCATTGTTCAGTGTCCTATTTTTAACGTTCGTTATTCGGACTACAGTTTTCTTCTAATCTGCTATTGAAAATAAAGACACATTTTAACTGCAAATAAGACGAGAAGAATTTATAAGACTCATACTACTTATAGGTTTAATTTAACAATAAATTGTAATCTTTATCAAAAATGCACAATAAAGAAGGTGATTAGTTGATGAACAGTTCGGGCTGCGAACAAATCAGACAACGAACACTTTCATGAAACATTTTTGTGTTCTGACAACGAACACATATTCGGATAATGAACTAAAACGAATTCTAATGAACATTTCTCATATGACAGTTCTCACAGCATAATGTGCAGGATTGCCAAAATCAAAGGACCAAAAATTGTTTTTACCTTTCTTGAATTATCCTGATAGCCTATCAAATTTCAAAAAACGATATTGGAAAAAAAATTTTCTTGTCCGAATAAAATACTTATAGTCCAAGTAGATCATCAGTTTCAGTTTTGATTTCATTCAAAACCTAAAGTACTTTCATTTCTAACATTTCCACATTCTTGTTTATTCAGTCTTTTATAGTACCTTTATTTATTCAGTCTCTTATAGTACCCTTGTTTATTCAGTCTCTTATAGTACCCTTGTTATTTCAGTCTCTTATAGTACCCTTGTTTATTTAGTCTCTTATAGTACCCTTGTTTATTCAGTCTCTTATAGTACCCTCATTTATTAGTCTTGGATTAAGAATTCCAGACGGCAACAACAACGTTATTAATCACTTTACAACAACAATGCTATTAATTTCTTCCTGAAAATCCTGAAGAAGAGAGAAATCAAAAACAAAAAATGAAAAGGACTTATTAATATGGAACGCTATATCTTTATGTATTATTTTTTATAAACTTATTACGAAATTATGCATTCTGTTTTAATTTCATTTTAAGGATCATCAGAACGAATTAATCGATTTCACAAAAAAATCTATGGTGAATCGATGATGGGTTAACGAACAATTCCTAGCAAATATAGTCTTGTAATAGATTATGTTCATTTAAATATAACGCACTGTATATTATTTAAAACTAAAAAATAAAACTTTGAAATTGGTAACTTTGATATAGCAATATGAATATGTATTATTTCTTTTATGTTATACTTTATAAAAAGGTATTGGTCTCCATCTATAATCCTTTTTTGGAACTTAGCTATAAGATATTTTCAATATCGTGTAGGTCAAGAGTCTCCAAACATTTTAGCTTTAGGGCAAAGCTCATTTTCCAACTAAATCCCAGGGGTAAAAACCTAGTTAAGAGAAGGAGAAAAAAAAAACATTTTTTAAAAAATTTACGAAAACTGCTCACATTCTTAATGGCTTGAGGATTATTTTTTGTTAAGGAATTTCCTCAGAAGCTCTCATTAGTGAGTTATTTTTTCTTATTTTTCATATTCTCGAAAAGTTTTGAAATGAAAATGATGATATCTGTAGACAGTTCACCAAATCAAAATGTAATTTTTAATTACATTATTTAAAACTCACAATTTCATTTAGGAATTCGGTAGTGAAAAGGCCGCAACCCCGTTGTTTCCAGATTTGGATTTCATTTCTAGTTTCCTCCTGTTTCTGAGATTGCAGGTTCTTTCCCAGAAAATTGTATTACATTGATCGCTTACATATAATACACAAGAACACAAGATACAGATAAAAGATAAAAACTAAAAGTTGAATAGCTATCCATTTTTGTTTCATGGCAACAAACGCTATGATTCAAAATAGACACATGAATCTCCCTGTTTTAGATTAAAATATAATAGCATTCTAACAGTGTTAACATCCCACCTTTATTTTCATATCAACAAAAATTGTCAAATGAGAGCTTTATTTAAATTATATTATTAAATTTCCAAATTTCTTTCTTAGAATATATATATGCAATTCGTGAGTCCTTATTTCAGTTTTAACATTTTCTCTGACTTATACGTATCCAAAAAAGTGATTTGGCTCGATTTGGCAAATATGATTTATAGTCTACAACATACGAGGTTTACTCAGAAATTTTTGAGATACGCGCAGACGAGTATTTACAAAATAAAAATAACGGTTTAATTTTAAAATACCAAGTAATTTAACACAGAAGACGATTTTTTACTGACTTACTTCAACGTGTTTAGCGTAGAATAAATTTTAAACAGAAGAATAAATGTAGTTGATGCGAGAACAGTTTTGCGCTATGATTTTCTACGATTTTAAAGCAGGATTAAATCAAGAAGAATGCGGTCAACATTTGCAATTAGCATTTGGTGATGAATCTCCAGCTCGTGCTACTGTATTCAGATGGTTTAGAGAATTTAGATGAGGTCGCAATTTTCTTCAGGATGAAGAACACACAGGAAGGCCGAAATCGACAGTAATCCCGGATAATGAGTCTGCAATACGAAAAATGTTAATGGATGATAATCGCTGTACCTATCAAATGAAACAGAAAGAACTTAACATTAGAGCCGCAGCCATACACAAAATCATTCATAAAGAATCACATATGAAAAAGTAGTTTGCCGTTGGGTTCCCCACAATCTAACTGAGCACCAAAAAGAGGAGCGTGTCAGAATTAGTAAAGAAACTCTTAAATTGCTAAATGATGGTGGCGATCGCATCATTTCTAAAATTGTAACAGGTGATGAAACGTACATATCGTTTTTGGACGTTCCAACACGTCAAGAAAGCAAAGTATGGGTCTTTGAAGATGATCCCACGCCGACAATGGTGAAAAAACAGCGCGCATTGAAAAAAGTGATGTATGCCGTTTTCTTCAGAAGTACGGGATTGGTCAAAGCCATAAGGACAGAAGACAGTAACAGCAAACTGGTATACCACTAAATGTCTTTCAGAAATTCTACAAGAACTGAATGTTAGGGAACTAATATTTCACAATGAGAATGCATCTTCACATAGAGCCGGATTAACAGTTGAATTTCTTAAACAGAAACAAATTAGAGTGATCGGACATCTGCCGTATTCACCTGATCTAACTATGTGAGACTTTTGGTTATTCTTTAATCTAAAAAAGAACTTCTGTGGACGTCGTTTTCATTCAGAAGAAGATATTCATTTGGGTATAATTGCATTTTTATTATCTATTCCAAGAAAGGAATGGTTTGAGGCATATAATTAGTGGAAAATTCGTCTACAAAAGTGCATTGATGCTGGTGGAGACTACTTTGAACACACCTAAAATTTTGTAAGTATAATTTTAAAAACCTAGTTGTATCTCAAAAATTTCAAAGTGACCCTCATATAAGCTTTAAATTTTAGTTTCGTTTGTTAGATTAGCTTAAAATGTGTTTAATCCATCAAATGAAGAGACGGATAAAAGTGGACAAATAGAACATAAAATGTAGCATTATGTTTCAAATATAGAAAATAACAATATTATACTTAGGGTAATACTGATAATTCAAGTACTATAGCTTTTCTATGAATAATTCGGCTTAAAATTTTCACATATTTCTTAATCCAGAAGTATTGAATTGAACTCGAAGAGTGTATTTTTTCCTCTATCTAATTAAGAATAGATTTTTGATATATCAGCGCTTAGAATAATATCGATTAATCTTAACAGATGATATTTCAAGAATTTTAAATAAATACTGTTTGTTACAAGATTGTCAAGGTATACAAATCTACCAAACACCATCTTCTCTAATTCAAGTTTTCAATTATGTTTAAAATAATCAATATCATTTCACGAAATGAGCTTGTAAATCAGAATGACACAAAATATGATACCTGTGAATTATACCATACACTATAGATCATTTTCACCAAACAGTTATGCCAACAAATGTTCAAATTTGTAGTTAAAATATTCAAAGATTACTATGGATTTAATATGAAAAAACTATTTCACACATAATTTGCAGATATTTACGAGACTTCGATTAGAAGTGGTATATTTTCAAAACTTAGCACAAAATGTCTTATCAGAGTTGAGTGGTAATTAATATTATTTAATCAATTGTAATTATTTTTTTAAATATGAGGTAAATTCAGATCCTTAAATTGTATCTTCATTAAAACATTCTTATCACTAATTTAATTATATTTACATTTCAAATTCTAAGAAATTCGTCCTTAAGACTAATTATATGACGTATATAAAAAGTGTATAATTCCATTATTCATGAAACGATTCGTCTGGACAGAAATAACTTTGTTATAAATCTATTTTTTTATCCAGTGAGCATAAGAAAGCTTTCAATTTCAGTAACCACCTGTTTTTTCTCAATAGCTACCCTAGGGAAATATCAATATATAAGCAACGTGTTTTCGTCAACTACAATTGTCTTCTATTTGCTGTATTTCTCTTTGGATCTCATAAGCAACAAGCAAAATCTTAAAAAATAAAAAGAGCTGTAAAATGCAAAATTGATATTTCCTTTAAGTCTCATTTTGTCTCACGTTCTTATGGTATATTTCTTTTCCTTCTTCCAATACATTGATTCAAGTATCAAATCCAGAGTTTCCTGTCAGCTCAATAAGAAATAAAAGATTTTTCTTCTTTTTGAAACAAAGTGTGTGATTTTTGTTTTTATATTTTTATAAGTCAGAGACATAAATTTCTTGGGGTTTCTGATCAACTCTCTTTTTCTTCAAGAAATAAAGGGAAGCAATCTGGAGAAGATTCTTAAAGCCTCACATGTTCTTGAAAATAACGATTCTCTTCAGTAGAAGTCAGAGGATCACAAATAAGCATATTCGGCAGATTAAAGAAGGAAAAAAAAATGTTGAGAATGAAACACATCTTATTGTTTTTCTAAAGAAGAATTCTTTGAGTTTTTTTAAAAGTGGTCGACTCATAAAATGAATATTTATTAAGTGTTGCTATGGTGACCACAGAATAATGGTCACTGAATCGGTGAAATGGTCGGACTTCGAAGTACAAAGATACCAATATTTGGATACAGTAAAACGCTTTAGAAATTTTTATTTGAAAAAAGTATTCCTTGCACCAAAATGATCAGATGTGTTTTAAAGAATGTTAATGATTAAATAAGCTTAAGCTATATATTGGCTCTTTTCGATTAATTAATCCTTTCAATGTTTGAATTATAACCAGACAAATATTATTTTTTATATATTATATTTTGCCTTTTGAAAGCTCATATAGCATCTAGCATTCAATATTTTTAGATTAAGATTGTGACACCAACCCTGTCTATTGGGCAGCTTGCTTGACTGCAGATAGGAAAGTCCTGGGTTCGAATCCTGGTTCAAGCATGGATGTTTCTTTCTTTCTTTGAGTTTCTCTTCCTTTATCACTCCACTTTTTGGGAGAAGATGGCACACCCACTGGGGGCCCTACGATATGAGATACATTTGTCCATTATAGAACTGTTTAGGGCAAATATCTTTAGTGACACTTTCTCTGATAATATACTATAAAACCAAGCACAATAAAGAACGAAATACTCACCTTAAAATTTAATTTACAACATTACTCATATAAAAATAAAAAGGTAACTCACTTTTAAAATATGGCTGGATAAAAATTTAAAATTTTATCTTTGGAAATTTTCTTTTGACAGTGTTATGTTTTATGTAATATCTAATATGGGTTTTGAGCAAACATTTTGAATGATATAAGCAATCATAAGTACAAAAATATCATATTCTTCTACGCAAACTTAAAATAGTCTTATAAAATCATATAGTTCTACTCCTTTACATTTCTTCCGATTTCGTAACTGAATGGTTTCAAAAACTCATGTGTTCGATTCCCTTGTAGACCATGTATATTAAACATTTTATGCGGAGTAAATTTTATATCTAAGTTTTTGTTGATTTGCATATACTTTAAAATATAGTTCTACTTAAAATATGCTTGTGTGTGAAAAACAAGCATATAATCCTAAACAAAATCAAACCTTGATATTTTCCAGTAAGATTCTGTGTTCTTTAATTTTCTTAATCTTTTCATAATTATAGTTAATAAGTATGATTAATGAAAATAAATATTAATTAATATGTAGTATTTTGAAATATTATACTAGTAATTTAGAAGGTTTTATTCAACGTTTTAGGTACCTAGATAACTAATTTATAGCATTTTAAAATGACTTATATTTAATTTACTGGTATCATATTCGTACTTGAATCAATTATCTTATTCAGATTACATTTATTTACTTCTTTAGAAAGCGTGTATTTAATATTTAATCATGTATAAATATTTTAAACATACCCCTATTTAAGTGAAACGTTTTTAAATTTCGAAATTAAAATATCCCCTATTCCTCTAAAATTATTTTCTCAATTATTAAAATAACATATACTTTATTTCGAATTTCGTACATAAAATTAAGTTTTTTACTTTTGAAATTCACTTTTATTTATTTTTTTTGGAGAATTATAACTTAAAATATAAATATCTACTTATTTCATTTAATTAGTTCAATAAATTATTCATTAAAAGTTTTTTTAAAAATGATTTGTGACGAAGTTTTCCGCGAAATAATATATTTATTTATATTTTTACTTTTATATCCTTTCTTCAATAATGATAATGGGAGCTAGACATCAGATATTATTACCAAAAACCAATTAAAATACAAAATTTAACCTGTCAAATTATTTATTTATTACTAAAAAATATAATTCAAAAATATTTATTATAAAACTTAAATATGTAGAATTTACTAAACACAAAATGCACAGTTAAATATTCCATTTTCCAAAAGCGTTTTTATTAATTTTTAAAACATTCATTATATTTATGTTTGTGTTTATCAAAATGCAGAAATCCTGAATATTTGCTTTGCCCTTTTTGAAACAAATTAAATATTTTAATTAAATGAAATTTTTTGACAACAAAAATTCTAAGAAAATTTATTGAAGATAATTCGATGAATGTACATTCAATCCTATTGTATATTGCAATTAAAGTTAGAAATTAATTTATTTTTAAAATTTATTTTTAATTTCAATTTAAATAGCTGGAAATCATAAAATAAAACTATACTGAATTTATTCAATTTATTTGCTTTCAATAATATTTGCTTTATAATTTGTCGAATCTATTTTAAAAATATCCTTAATGAAAAAATATTAACATTTAGAATGGAGTTATATTTATTTTCAAATGCTTTAATTATGTTGTTGTCAATAAATTTTAATTTTTAAAATCTTACACTATAAAATATATGCAACTGAATTAAGAATGTGTTAAAAATTTTATAGACACTGGTTTTTAATTTTTGTTGATATTTTTAGTACACATAACTCCAATATCATAGGACATGAATAAAGTAGAATAAATATATACATTATAAATTAATTCATTTACCATAAAAATAATAAATAATTTCATTTTTAATACAATAATATTAAATAATTTCATTTTGAAAATGATATAGTAAAAAAAATAGTTTTCAACTTTACTTTTAAATAATTATTTTTTATTTAACTCAAATAAAAAATAATTATTTAAAAGTAAATAAAATTTTTCTTTTTTCATTATTCAAGATAATTACTATTTAGGGTAAAATTTCTTCAGCAACTTTTCTCTAATAGATACAGATAATTTTTCTTTTAATATTTGTCTTTAATTACTTTATATATAAATAATAATATATGAATATACACAAAATTACTCCGAATTTATCAATTATTTTAAAATGGAAATTTAATCCTGTTTATTTTCAGCAATGAGTTTTCTTAAAATTTTATTTAAACTATATATTTTTCTTTTATGCATAAATAAAAATTATCTTAGTTACATGCTCAGATGACATCTGAATTTTAGAGCGTTGGTTACTACTTTATTAATTTATGAGTTCGATTTTAACTTGAGTCATGGGTTTTAATATTGGAGATACGTCTACTGAAATTATTTAAACCTGATATTGTTTCTCACAATGCAAAGAATTATAAGCACTAATATTTTTTAATCTTTATCAAAAGCATAAATTTTAAGTAGGAAAAAAATTGATGAAACAAAATTAACATGAGATACAATGAATAATTAATTGTTATTTAATATGCATAACTAAATATTGTAATTAATCTGAGAATCTTATATTCTTTGACTGTATGCAAGTATTCTTACAATATTAACTTTAATCTGCTGAATACGACAAAAAATATTAAAATGATAGTTAAAAAAATTTAATTTTATAAAATAAAAAATTTGCTTTTGAAATACAGACAATTCAAAAAATTTGAAATCATCTTTTATTAAAAATAATTTAATTTAAAGGAAAATAATGATTTAAAATATGCTTTTAGGGAAACAGAATTTAGTAAAACAGTATTGAATGGCTACGTGAATAAAAACGTTAAACATTTTTAAATAACATTACAATTGTCTGTTTGGGTGTAAATGGGTTAATCTGATTAAAAACAAAATTCTCTGGAAATTAGGTTATTAAACTTTTACAGGGTTTTCACTTTTTAACGATTTAAGTTCTTAAAGAAAACTATAATATTCTATAATACTTCCATATTAAACTTAGAAAAAATCTTCTCAGAAGATAAGTTTAAATACAGAAACTTGGTTTGTTTTTGAAACATCTAGTGAAAAACAATATGGTAAACCTTATAGTTATTTCGCATAGTATTTTGTTTAAAATGAGCTCGCAAATGATTATTGTCAAAACCGCAATAAATATAATTTAAATGGGAATAAGAAATTTCCAAATAAAGTTTCCTACTTAGCACTTAAAATGATCGGTTAAAAAGAGTTGAACACTGCCAACTCATTAATAGACGGTGTATGTGCGAACTTTGCATAAGATTTCCGGTGGTAACTGAATACGAAAATTATTTGTAATTATAGATTCATCTTTTGAAGTGAATTTGCGCTTATATTACCTGCAAAATCAAACAGAAAAATCTAATGTCAACTATAGAAATTGATCCCACAAACAAACATCTGTTTAACTTAAGTAATGAAATAATTTTTTTGAATTTTTATTTTCGAATTTAAATAACAAATATATATATTTTTATAGTAAAAATAAATACTTCATTTATTCAACAAATAGCAAAAAGTATTTAAAGGAAAATTTTCTAAATATTCCTTACTTTTTAATTTATAACAATACTTGATTTCCAATGTCGGATTTCAAGTCATTTATGACAGTAATGATAAGAATCAATTGCTTCCAATTTTTTCATTAATTAACAAAATTAGGAAGACTTCTATGAATACGTATGATGCAAATTTATGTGATATTTCAAGTCATTTTTAATATAATAATAATACACAAGAGTATACAGTACCCATATTTTTGTATTTATGTACTACACTATGTAATAAAAATTTCTAAAAAACTATAATTTGCGAATTCTATAAATTACGAAATTTTGTATCATATGTATAATTTATGAAGGAATTATGATACAGAGAATGAAATTTTTTATTGATGCTTATAACGCTAAAAAAACCAAAATTGGTTATCTTTAAATAAACACACTTATCTTTCTCAAATATTTTATGTTTATACGTGTTCGCATTTATTTTATGTTTACCTAAATATTTTATATTTATGCAATATATGTGCTTGTTAAATCTGTGAAATCGAAAGTCATGTGGTAGGTCTTTGAGCAGTTACTATGGGTACAAAAATCAGGAGAAAATGTCTTCTCCCTTCAGAACAGAATTGAGGAGATGGATCCTCTGGTGGTGCCATCTATCGGTGGATTTGAAGCGCAAAGCCATACTTACACCTTCGTAGTGCTCTGATTTAAAGAAAAACGCACCCTGACTTAAATTGGCATGGACAAAACATCGCGAGCTTGACTGGTCCAAGTATCATTAGTAATAACAGCACTAAAGAAAGCAAAAGTTTCTCGTATTTAAACAATATATATTTTATTAAAAAGAATATATATTTCATTTTATGTCATCTATGTGATTTTCAAAATATATTCAGTCACACAACTGCCACAAAATTTATTATATTGCATGATACAAATCATTAAAAATAGTGATTTTGAAAGCAAAGTACACAAATTTTGTCTTACTAATTTAGCAGTCAGAAATATATCAGCAAAAAATTTTACTATGAACGCAAACATATAATTTTCATGCCATAAATGTTAATTTATGTTTAAAAAAATTGAAGTGAATTAATCATTTTGTTTTATGAAAACACATTGTTCATCAAATTCGCAGGCCTAACTTGTGAATAAATTAGCGTGAACATTTTATTCTGTAGGTGTTGTTGTTACGGATAAATCAATTTCTTGTGAATTAAATATTAGCTCTTAAAATTCCTTGCCTTGTATAGCTATTTTTCCACTAAAACTACATACATAATTCAGATTTTAGCCTTTCCAGATATCATTTCGAATTCATTGCTTTCGTCTTGCAACAAAGTTCTAGCTTGTAAATCAATATGCATAATTCCATACATTTTCTTTTAAGAAGCGAAACAAATGCAACTAAATAGCTTGTTGTATTTGCTAGAACTTATTTAAAGATTTAATTTAAATTATTTTATTATAAAAGACATGTATTTATTTAAATATGCAAATAAATTAGTGTCTGGTGTTACAATTAACTAAAGATCAATTTCACTGAAGAATTTCAAAATGTGGTGTATTTCAGTAATAAAAATCAAGTAAATATTATTTCATAGATTATAATCACTCTACCATAAACTATTTGTATATTTACCGAGAAACAATCTAGAAACATCGTTAACCATTAATTTAAAAATTAATTTAATATATTGGTTAGTTTCTCATATTGTTAATTGATGATAATGTGTAATAAAAATTTTATGGTGAAATAATGGAATATATTTGAAAGATTTTTACCGAGAAATATTACGACAGTTTATCTTCATAGATATTTATACTTTATATAGAAGAATCAGTTGTTTGTATTCTTTATCAAACTATATCTTAATCTAAGCATTTTGTATACCATATCTAAATCTAAACAGTGTATATTATAAGTCGATCTAAATACTTTGTATATAATATTTAAATATAATCACACTTATTACATTTATAGCTTCTAAATATTCATATTAGAAGTTTTAAGGGAAGATGTTTGTTATTAATTATTTTTATTGTGAAAATAGTTTCAACTGAGAAATTATATGTTTCTTTAAAAGTCACCGGTACTTTACATATTATCGCAAACATGCCAACCTCCGGGATAACTTGCCAAATTGGCAACCCTAATGTCACATGCATCTGAGGCGCTGAATTGGCAACCATTTACTTCCTTTCAAATTTTCCCGCTTGCCACCTTTCTCAGCCTATCCGTTCGTTGAAAATGGCAAGCCCGAATTCTAAAATGCGAATCTGGGATTTACCTAGACGTTAGGAAATGTACCAATATTTATTTATTATTTTCTTTCATACCCAATGAAGCTTTATTTTGGAAAATAGATTTTTTGGGAGTGAAACGTTGAAAATAGATTTTTTGGGAGTCAACATGCGGGAATAAGAAGTGGTAATTGGTTTGAGAGAAGCCGTATCCCGTTATTAACAGCAATAAGATTCATGTATTGTGACAACATCTTGAGTCTTACTTGGCAGAATTCAAATGGCGACAAGACAAAGAAAACGATAAAAAAAAATTGTTTTGATTCCATTTTAAAAACCATTTCGCAATATTTTCCACCAAAATGTAATTGCTATATCGTTAAATAAAGGTATAAGAATTATACATACAAAAATTACTTAATATTTTTCTCATATATTATTTATCATTTTCTTTCATACTGTTTCTATCACATTGTAGAATTGGCTCGGTCTTATATAATACCGCCAACATCACTTTTATTCATATTTAATTTTAAAAACTTTGTATTAAATATATTATTCAAAGCAGGAAGTAAATCATATATTTCTACGTTATTATCATTGTGATAGATAATTAAAAAATTTGTAATATTTTAATATTGAATTAAGATATAATGTGTAAAAGAAAAATCTTTTTTTAATACTATATTAATAAACCATCGTATATTTTAACATCTAATTTATACACATCAAATACTTAATCCTTAATTTTTTATTATAATAATGTCAGAGCGCATATCATTCTACCCTGCTCTTAAAATAACACTATTTCATACACAAGAGCATTAACTAGAGATACGAAATCTGATCGGAAATTTTAATTAGATAAAGTTTGTGTTTACTCTTAATACGTTTTTCTGAAATTTCTATATTCAACTGCTTAAAAAATTTAAACATTATCTTGAAATCCATATTTTTCACAGTGAAAAATTAAAAATGTTTATGTTGAATAAAGTACATAATGTTAAGGCTATTTTTCAGGCAGGTAACTGTTTCTAAGTATAATTTACAGAACTTTTAATAATACTATTTTATTGTATTGAAAATTAAAATAGATTCCTAGATTAATCTTCTTTTTATCCTAGATTATTTGATTCCTAGATTAATTCAGAAGGTTTCAATGATTAATTTTTATATGGATTATTAGAAAAACACCATTGTTATTTTATCAACTATTATTACCATCTACATAGCATAATTTCAGTGATAAAGTTGTTCAGAAAAGCACATCAACTAATCTTGAGACAATAAATGCAGTTGTCTCAAAATCTGGTTCCTAAAATAGAATTCTTTTGTTTTTGTTGAACATTAGTCATCTGAGTTTGCAAGCTATATATTGAAATAAAAATAATAAACCAATTAAATGGAAGATTTAGGCGAAAAAAAATGACAAGCATTTGGTTTCAGATAAAATTAATTAAGATAAAATTTTTTTAAATAATTAATGCTGAAGGTATTTTGTCTGGAAAGAGGGGGAGAAATCAGAATAATAAACACATAAGAACGAAGCAAAATAATTAGAGTGACAAAAGAATTTCTTAATATACTTTTATTTATTTTTTAATGTAATTTTATATACTTAAGAGTATTCGTGAGGCACGAAAAAATTAAAAATACAGCTTACTAAGAAATGGAAATAAGAAATTACATTTGTCTTCTACTCTCTTAATTTTCAACAGAATATTTATAGCTTATCTGGAAATATGTGAACTTGGATAACGTTTTTATGTAAGAAAATTTATCGTTACATAACAGAAATAAACTTGCATCTACTGAAAATACTCACTTTTTTACATGATATTTATAAAGAAGTTTTCACAAAGTACTTAAAACTCATAAAATAGAAGACCATATTAAGATATATAATCTCTTAAATTTTAGAAAGATTTGATAAAATACTTTATGCCCTAATTCTACTTCTATAAGCAACTGGAATTAATATTCACTATTAATATTAAGGCTTATATTTAAATCTGAATACCTTTCATGCAATAGTACACATTGCATGGATATTTACATTTTAAAATGTAGTAAAAATTCACAATTTCTGTCAGGATTCTGAAACTCACTTGAAATAATATTTTTCAAATGTTCCAATGAATGTGATTATAAAAATCAGTAATCAAAGGTAAATGTACATAATATCCCATAATGAGGAATGTGATTAATTTCGATTATTTCGTAGAGAAATACTATCTTTATTTAAAAAAAAAAAAAAATAAATGTTTTCATGTAATCTAAAACATTTTGTTCTAAAGAACTTAAAGAGCATCATAATCGCTTAGAATAAAACTGAAATTCAATTTAAGAAGTTAAAAAAATAATGAATCTTTTGTACGTTTATTTCAAAAGATATATTTTAAAACCGATGTGTTAGATAATAGCATAAGTCACATATTACTATTGGATATTAGACATATAACCTGACGTAAAATGAAATGCAAAATGATCGAAATTCCTAAAAGCAAAATATAGTCTAGTTAGTTATATCTGTAAATATTTTATTTTTAATATTAATCTAAATGAACCAGAACTTTAAATTAAAATTAAGTTATGCTTACAGTTAACTTTTATATCTTATTAACTAAAAACCGGGTAAAATAAAATAATTTATATTAGAATTCATAGAAATAACAATTCCATGTCAAATAAACAAATAACAAAATGTTTTCTAAATGAAAAGTATTTACTTTTTATTTATATACATTATACTATCATGACATTTATAATTACAGTTTTAGAGATTTTTTACATTAGCACTTATTAGACTTTAAACTTAACTAAACTTCGTGGCACAGCAGCCCATGTGGGCTAGGGCCTACAGTACCCATAACAGTTTTCATGACAGCGGTCAGCCTAACGTAAGATCACAGTGTTTGGTTCCCAAGCACTATTGGTACCAGATTTATCGATTCATTGAAGGGATAAAAGGCTGAATCGACCTTGCGCAGTCCGAGGATTAAACCTCGGACTTGTTCCTTAGAACCACCGGGCTTCACTTGTTAAACTACTCTGGAGTAATATTGCGTAATCTGGAAAATCTCAAAGCAAAATAAATTTTTCTTCACAAGTTTTGAGCTGATTTCCTTTATACCACTCAGAAATGTACATTTGCTTTGTTCATAAAAGTTAACAAAGACGAATCCATTATGAATGTCAAACATACCCGCTAACAAATTTCGTGATCACTTCTTGCTCTATCTACGCGTAATTTTGCATTTATCGACTCTTAATTTCATCATGTCACCAATATTACCAGAAAAAAAATAATAAGATTTAAAACCTTCAGTGACAATTTTTCCTATAATTCTGAACTTTCCTTAGCACTTTCTCAATATTTTCTTTTTTTCTTTTCACCTAAATAATGTGTGTGTGTGTGTGTGCGTGTGTCAGGAATAAGTCAAGTTACAAATTACCATAATATATTCAAAAGACAAAAATAAAGAATATGAAAATACGGCTATCCAGCGCGAAAGCAGCTAAAGAAAAGTAAGTTAGAAAAATAATTAGAAATACAAAAATATATTTAAGACAATATATGAAAAAGTATGGAAAAATAATAAAAAGCATAGGGACCATGACTTCTTCATGGGGGATATGGTCAACAATGCAAAATAAATACAAACTCTTCTCTGGCATGCAATAAGTAAAGGATTTAATTATCGCGCAACTCCCTCGAAGAGTGTCTACAAACTTTCAAACATTAAAAATCAAAATTATGGAACTTGAAAAATTTAGCAAAATTTCAAAAGTCAAAGTGTAATATCAACTAAATCAGAAATTCAAAGATTAAATGTAAACCTTAATGAGGTAGATCCGTTGCCATGAATTTAAAATATGTTTTTATTTATATTTTATTATTTGCCTATTTTTACAAATTTTATATATATATATATGTACCATATAAATTTTTTTCCATTTAAATTTGATAACTAATGGAGTTTAAATTTAAAGTGGTTTACAAAATTTAATAGTAGGTGTTTTCCAGATTCTAATAGGAGCTTCAGTTTTTGGGTGACTCTTCTGTAATTTAAAAACTACGCATTATGTTAATCTTATAAGCGTTCCCCTACTTCCTACATATTTTAAAGTAAATTTAATTGGAATATTATTGTTTTTAAGTATTAGAATTAAGAGCTTTATCTGTTTTCTAATATTCTGAATATTATTGCATATTTCATAAATGCGATTTATTTCACAAAGTATAACATTTTCATAGATTTTAATAGAAATATTAGGTATTTAAAATATTAATTCATTTAACTTAAAGTTGTATGCATTTGCTTTGTCATAAATGTCATTGTGAATCAAATTTAATATCAATGACCAAATCTAAAAATTCAGAATAATGACTGTTAATATTAGTTTTTATAAGAATTAATTCCTTAGGATAAATATTTCCAATCTATTCTTCAAATTCAGAACTATTAAAAATAATAAAATCATCAATATAATGAAATATAGAAGGAAGGGAGAGTTGAAAAGAAAAATTTGTTTCATAATGATGCAAAAATAATTTGGCAAGTAAACAGGATAATTTTGAACCCTGCAGTACATCAAATTTTGAATGAAAATGTTTCCTTCATTGTAAATAAAATTATTAAAAGTACAGAGTTTGACTAATTTGTTCCAATAATCGCAATCAATATTAAGCAAATGCCTTTATTCACAGTAATAAGTACTTAAAACATCATTCAATTTATTTAAAGGTATATTTGTGAATAAATCTTTAAAAATGGAAGGAACAAGTTTAAAAAAAATACTATTATTTGAAAGAAATTCCAAAACTGGCTTATATTTTTTAACTACCCAAGTTGCTTTATCCTGAAATATGTAATAAGCAATTAAGTTTAGTAGCTTCGCAAAAATAATACCCTGTTTGTTCATACAGGGTTTTCTACCACAGGTAAGGTACCGAAATTTTAAAAGTTTTTTTTTATGAAACTTAAGGGTTACAATTAAATATATAAGGAAAATCTAAACTTTAATTTTTAATATTTAAAGTTTTATATGAACATGAAATGTTTTCTTAAAAGCATTGACTGTATGTCCTTAACAGTTTGTAAGTATCAGAGTTTAATGTCTCTTTATCCAAAAACTGCTGATAAAATTTTTTACAAAAAAATGCATAATTATTCAAGGCTTTATCTATAAGTATGATTATAAAAGTATATTTTATAATCTATCTTTTAGATCTTTGATAGCAGATTTTAAATAAGAAAACTTTAATCCAAGAAATGACATATTTTGTTATTAAAAATGTATTTTTTAATTTTTTTAAAGTTTATGTTTCCATTAGGTAAAAAATTCAACAGGTTATATAAATCTGAAATTTTGAAAATAAAGGCAACCCAATCTTATTTAAAATAATACTTAAAACCACAAAACTGTTTAATTAAAAAATTTGTATTCAGTGCCCTTGCTTATAATTTCTCTAAAATTAATATCCCTAACAATATTGATATGACTTGTAACTATGTGTCCGTATTCAGAATTAACAAAATTTGTATATCAAAATTAAACAAAAACAATTAGCGATATATTTATAATAATAAAACAAATAGAAAAATAGAATAAAACAAAAGACAAAATGCAATATCAATCTCAAATCAGCAATTTAAAGCCAAAATATAAACCTTAATAAGATAGATCCGCTGCCATGAATTTAAAATAAGTTATTATTAAGGTGCATATATATATATATATATATATATATATATATATATATATATATATATATATATACATACATACATACACAGAGAGAGAGAGAGAGAAATAAAGATATATAGATACATACCTTCATATTGTACCCAATTATATATATATATATATAATTTAAAGGTATAAATGTTTTTGCTTAAAGGATATTTATTGAATTTTATAAAATACTATTTTCATATTAAGCATGCATATATAAATATTGATCTTAAATATTTTAAATCATTAAACTAAATTTACTTAAAAATCTACGTTGCAAATTCCTTATTGTGATTACTCACTGAAATTTAGAAAATCAGCTTATTATATTTATTAGAACTTAAAGAAATATAGAAATTTATATTTTTATTTAAATAAGAAAATTAATTTCCATATTTCTTTTTATGCTTGATTTATATTACAAATTTCAAAAATATATAAAGAGAATTTTCCAACAAATGAATAAAAAGAACAAACCAAACAAATTTATAAAGAGAATTTTCCTTCACAAAAACTTATTTTATATTTGCTACGAACTTTTAAAACATGGCTTGAACCAATAAAAATTGTTTAATAAAACAATATTCTTTTTTCCAAAAAAAAAATTTTTAATTGAGGTACATTTAAAAAACAAATTAAGCTAAATTATCTTAAATTAATGGATTATTGTAATTCTTTGAGTTTAAGGAATTATTTGATTTTTGATTTAATAAATATTTTTCAATTTAAATTTGAGTCAGTTATTACGAGACACCCATAGCAATTTAATATTCAATTTATCGCAAACTTTTTTTTATTGATGATTTCCCTCATTACAGAAATATAAAAAGAAATACATTTGGGTAGATTTATCGTTTACAAATTCAAAATTTTTAATATATGTGCACACATATAACTATTCAATTTTCAATAAATATTTAAAATAATTGACACATTACATCCTTTACAAATTGTAAATTATAAAAATCTTTACATTCTCTCTATTTTCCTTAAAAACCTCAGCTTTCAAATTCAGTGAATATGGGTAATAATTAAGGAAGATAATTTATATATATATTGATTGTTCAAAACTTAATTTCTTAAAATACTGTATTTTTAAGTGTAGGAGTTGAAGATGGACAAGATTCATTTCTCCATTTAGGTTTGCACTCCATGCATCCAACTTATGAAGACGCATCTTTGAAGATTCCTGTTTTCATATTGATTTAAAACCTTCTCTGAGATTTCTACGGAAAATTGTGTGTGGTAAGAGGATTATCCGTCACCCACATCTTACATGTGTACTGATGATATTTTCGAGCTTAAATTTACAAAAGAGAGTTTTTTTATTTAACAGACATTGCCAGTAAATATAATTATGGATGGAAATTGAAGATTACAATGTGTGGTAAAGTCGTATGTATGGATTGTTCACAAAAGAGATAATCGTTTTCAATTAAAAAATTCAGTTTTTGATTATGAAAAGTGTGAATTTCTGAAGTATGTGAAACATTCCATACTGCGGTGTGTAGAACATCGTGTTCAACTGATGCTTCTGACATATTGTAGATACGGAATCGCCAAATCTTTGTAGATATATTTCTTCCATTTTAGGAAGGACATACGTTAAGCACTTTCTTTAAATCAAGCAGGACTGAATAGATGGTTCTTTTTCTCGCGTACTCTACTCAATTAATTATTACGAAGGTAATATTGAACTGGTGATACCAAATCAGGTAGACATATTGGTAGATCACCTATGCGAAACACTCATCGGATTCTGCTTGACACTATATCAAATGCATATCAGCATATATTTTCTTCGTGTAGTCAGCCATTTCGATACATAATGAAACAGACAGCTAAATGTTGCATATGCTTTCTATATCAATGGTGTTAGTTCCCAATAACTATGTTGTCACAGGTATTTGTTAACAGATAAGTAGTAACTTATTTAACAGTTAATAAATATCTGTGGTAACTGCAAAAAATTAGAACTATCAGGTACGAGACAACTACTTTATCAAACCCCAGCAAGTGGATTCAACACGATTGATTTAGTGTTCAACAGGTATCCTGCTTTAATCAAATTTAGATTCGGAATTTGCGAGCGTCTTTCGCTATTTTCAGCTTTTCTACATGGTTACAATTTCATATTGAAAGAGATGTTTTCATATTTTTGAGGTCTCTTATTATCCCTCTGAATTTATTGGTTGAATTTGGAATAAAAAATTGAATATTCATTACAATAAAGTTTATTTTATTCCAAAGTATAAGCTAAAAGCATCAATATATTCATTCCATGGGTAAACCAGACTTTTAATTTCAGTCTCACACAAAGAGGTATTCCAGGACAGTTTCACAATTTCACCCACTCTTACATTTCCTAGTCTGAATGAAATTAGATACAAATAAAATGTGAGATTAATTATAATAAAATATGTAATACGATATCAGCAACTAAACTGAAACATTTGACTACATATTTTTTTTTCACGGAAATAGTCAACATATTACACAAAAACTTATAATAATACAGTATTGCTCCACATGAAAATATTTTCACTTACTTATTATTATTTCTTCTACTATAGAATTTTAAATGATTTTAACTTAGTGCCCATTAATGCTTCGTATTTCTACAGAAATTGCAAAATATGTGTTATACTAAAAAAATAAACATTTTTAATTATATTTTTAAGTTTATACAATCTTTGAGTTTTTAATACAGAAATCTTTTATAAAAGAATCCATAATTATTTTAATGTTTCACGGGTTAAAACATAAATACCATATAATAAATGCATCGAAAATTTTAAAAAGTTCTTTACTATTAGCCACAACAAATGTTTGAGTATGCAATGTATGCAAGATTTAAAAAGAGTGTATTTGTATAAGGCAAAATATGTTTAAATTTCTTATTTTGGTTTAAAAATACATTTGACTTAAAAAATATAATTTATAATGTTTAAAAATAAAAAGAGAACTGAATTTCATGTGAAAAATTCCTACATAATTTTATAATCATAAACAAATATTACAATATCCTGTCATAAGATTAATGAAAATAAATATTTAAGCTGTTTCATATAGATTATTGTTAAACTGCCATTTGCTACATAACCTTGCTTTATAGCAAACAAAAAATCTAAGAAAAAAGAGGCTTAAAACTTATAGTAACTTAATTCTAATAAAAGAAATTGAAGGTTTTAAAATTTAATTTTCTGATTATATCATTTATTTAAATAATAGATATAGCACATAAACGGAATTTAAAATGTCGTGGTCGATACAATTTTTATTTTTAACAAGGTAAGGAAACTATTCGAAAAATAAATGTGAATAAGACATTTCGATTTTCATTTCTTTGTATGCATGATCAACTGTTTACAAAGCTTTCCTAGCGATAAATTGAATAATATTACAATATACAATAAATTTATCATTCTTGATTGAATAGTTTGATAAAAAAACAACAATAATAAATGCGTATCTATCTTATATTTCTTTTGGTTCACAGCGGCCATATTGACTTCTCCACCATTTCACACTAATGGCTGACACAAGCACTTTGTAGTTTTTGACGTCAGACTGTCAAGTGGTATAAAGAATAAATAGTAAAAATCTATTTTCCCCAGAAAAGTAATTTTCAGCCTTAAAAGGTGAGAATTTATCTGTAAAATGTAATAACATCACAGTCAAAGACTAGTTTTGAGATGAAACAGCTTTTGCCAGTAAAATTAAAAAACATAAACTAATTGTCTTAATTTTGCTGAACAAAAATTTCAGGGCCAACAATGAACAAAATGTGCTTAACTTCTATTTATCAACTAGTTCTGGTCCGGTTCATTTTGGCCAGTCCTCACCCGTGTTCGTAATGGCGGAGACTGGTCATCCAACAACTATGACCGGTTTGCCATGACCAGCAAAGAACCGTTGTCGGTCTGGTATTTTACCAGAAGTTTGTGTTTGATGGGTAGCAAAATACCTAAATTATATTAATAATTACTATATTATAATGAAATAGAATAAGTACTCTTATGAACATTAAGAACATTAATTTAAAACAAAATAAGTAGATTACTTGGTTACTCAGTAACAAAACAATTACCTCAGATATGCTGCAGAATTTAGATAAATGCTTTCGATTTTATAGAATTATTGCAGTGATTGTTATTGTGTAATAACTACCTCTAAATTTTGAAAGAAATAACAAAATCTACTTACCGTATTTTAAAGTATATAACCCGCAGCAGCGTATTATCATCAAGCCCCTTATTAAGAGCGAAAGAAAAAAAAAGGCATCACATAATCTGCGGAAATTTTTCTGACGAATAGTCGAAAATTAAAACTGCTGATAAATTAGAGAGAAATAAAAAAATTATTCAATATAATTTATAAAAAATAATAAATTCTACAGGAAAAAAACATTTATAATGATAAAGATTTCTTTGAATCCACCTCAATGCAAAGTGCGATTAACTGAGATGAAAGCACGATACCGATCAATGTCCGAGAAGATTCTAGTAAAACTTATCAATTTTTAGGTTTTAATAACTTTTTAAACGAAGTTAGACGTATTCTAAAAATATACTATATTTGTTTCGTTAATAGTTAAATAAAAGAAATGGATTATATTTTCTGACTGCGCTTTTTTCCTTTTGTACCGCGTCTGCTTTGTTTTTCATCTTACATTACACGTTTATCGACATTTTTTTCATATTTCTTCCCTATAGCTTTCAATTTAAAATTTAATCAGTAGCTTAATAATTTTCACTTCCCTATGACAATATATGAATTTGAATGTTTTCTGAGCGAAACAGTTCAGGTCAAAACAAAATGTGAAATCACGTTAACGAATTACAACTGTAATAACCGTTCAGAGCTGAATTCCTTCTCTTGAATGTAATTGAACAATGCTGATTATAGTTAAAATAAGTCAACTGAATGTTGGCACAATTTATTCTATGAAACATAAACGGTATTTCTTTCTAAACTTTATTGTAAACTTCTCTGGTGAAAAATATATTTTTGCCAGATTTTCCGAGGCGGTGTATAATAAACACAACAAAATTCGGAACTTTTTAACACATAATCTGCGGATTATATACAGAAAAATACGGTATATCAAATAGTTACTTGTCAGCAAATTTAGTGTCATTAAAATAACAGCAGTGAAAAATAAATTATAAATCAAGGCAATCTAAAAACATCTAAATCATAAAATAATAGTAAGAGATGTAGCAAATATACAATAATATAATATCTCTGAAATTATAGATGTCTAGACAATACCAATAATCAGTTTGTTATGAATTTATCAATAGGAACTCAAGTAATGTTAGGCATTATTCAATTTCTATAAATAACTTGTTTTTATTTTCGATTGGGAACTCACTCAAATAACAATATACAAAAAAATGCTCAGATAAAAATTAATCGAAGCAATCCACAGGAATTCAGTAAAATGTCACATGTGCTGCAAAATAAAAAAATTAAAATAAGGAGTTTATATATTCTAAGTATAAATACTATTGATCTATGAATGTTTAAACATTGATCTATGAATGTGTTTTCTTTTTTATTACTTTTAACAGGTGAATGTGTGTGTTTTATCCTGAAAACAACATTTTTAAAATGTTGCCAATCCATTAAGTGAATATTTATAGAATGTTGCTATAGCGGTACAGAATAATACTTTTCAAATTAGCAAATAGTGACATTTAAGACACAAATATATTCAGGAATTTATAGTAATAATTATGCTATTTTAAAAAATTTTTATTTATAATTTGTTTTTCTGTGAACTAAAATTTTTAGGATAAATATATATTTATCCATAGTTAAACGCCAATAATTCGCTTGCTTTTTAATGTTTGCGTATTTTCGAATGCTAAAAAAGAGATTATAATAGTAGTATACGTATTTGTTGGAGTTAGTCAATAATATATATATATAATATTCATTTTAATTTTAACATGTATACACACATACACACACACACTATGACTTATTATTAATTTACCTTATAAATTTCGTAAAATTATTTATATTTTTATACAAACCAAACAATTTAAATATTTATTTGTATATTTTGTGATTTTAAATGTATTTGTACTATTTATTATAGTTTCTGAAATATGGTAAATGTCGATTAAACCAATTTTATTGAACTTTTAATAATAATATATTGCCATGTATTAATTTCATGCATTTATTCAAAGTAAAATAATCATTTTAAGAACACCCAAAGATACAGAAATGAATAAAAACAACTTTGTATTTATAAATGATATCGTATATGTTTCTTTCAACTGTTTTCAGCAATTATGAAACATTTTGTTCCTTGTCATTCTATATGAAACAATGTAAGAAAAAATATTCATTTTAAATGCATATCAAAAACATTTGCCTTGGTTTTATTCATTATACTCATGCATAAATATCTTATTTATGAACGTGTTAAAAATTATGAGCGTGCTGTATTTACAACAAATTAAATTTGTAACTATATTTTATTACATGACCTTTTAGCTGTTTGTTAGATTAATGATGAAAATAAACCTTTTTAGCTGTTTGTTAGATTAAAAATTCTTAATAAAAAGTTTAAATCTCATTTTTTTCAGGTTGTTTCGAAACAATAAGAGGATAAATTTTAAATTTTCTTTCCATGAGCTTGTTTTACACATTACTGTTTTTCGTCATTCAATATTTTTTATTATATATATATATATATATATATATATATATATATCGCTGCTGTTACTTCTGACACTTGAACAAGCCTATGCGAATTTAAGTTAGAAAGGTTCGTCTTTCAATTAACCAAAGCCCAACAAAGATGAAAGTACGACTTTGCTCAAAACTCCTCTGATAGATGGTACCACCAGAAAACCCATTCCCTCAATTTTGACATTGATCTGACTTTGACTCATTTGGTGCGTGATTTTGAGACGGTAAAATTACATAGTATTCAACGTTGCATCAAATAGAATTCTGTTTCACCAATCAACTCAATTGAACAAATACGTATATTTTTGATAATATCCAATTTAAGCATGTTTTTACAACAACAAACAAATTCCCCGTGCTGCTATATTAAATATATTTTATATTCTCTCCTGAATTTTCATTATCTTCATTTATATGAGTTCCTACTTTTTCATAACACATTTATGTCTAATTGCTTATAAGGATGAAACTTCATTTTACTTGATAATCAGATTTGTACTGAAAAGCATTTGAACCAGATATAAAAGTTTATTAATATATATATATATATATATATATATATATGTATATATATATATATATATATATATATATATATATATATATATATATATATATATATATATATATATATATATATATATATATATATATATATATATATATATATATATGACTATTATTATTATTTGTAAATATTAGGAAACACGTGAAATTTTTTTAACTATTTAAAGTGTAATTATGATGATTGAAAGCAGATTTATATTGCTGCGGCACAGTAAGTTGATTTAAAATCTTATTCTTACAATTAGAATCTGAGAGCTTTTTTAAAATTTAATCAAAAACTAGAATGGAGCAACATAAAAAAGAAGGATGTTAATCATGTGACAAAGGTGTCTTTGCAAATAAATTCCTCACATTCTAAAACATATTGAATGAAATCGTATTAAATAATTATTTTTTCATTTTTTCCAAACTCAAAACTCCTAATGCATGTTTCTATTTCTTTTATCCATTTTAGTAATATATGAACAAATACATTTTAAAAAACACAAGCTTATTTTTTAATGATACAATTACTATGGTTTTACAGAACTGGAAATATTTAAAGTAGTTAATTGTATCTACAATTATCTTGCGTGAGTTAAAGGATTTTCAAATATTTGTTTTACTTCCACCACAAGGATGCAATAGCAAAACTCTTGATTATTTAGCAAAAGGTAACTTAAAATTTAGAAAAATAATGAAAATGCACTTAAGTAATTTCTTTTCTTCAGTTTAGTGAAAATCGATGAGTAACCGCAAAGCGTTATTTACAGGTAAACTTCATCTCTTTCTAAGTTTTCTTATTATCTCCGCCAATCTTTTCTCACGCTGTATTTTGATAGCCACTATATCCGTTAAATATAATAATTCAATGAGAATTATCAACACTTTGATCACATATGCAGTAAAAAAATGACTTATAATAAGTTTTCTTTGTTAAAATAATCATCAAAACCTTAAATATCATAAAAAGTGTATGTGAACTTTACAATGTAATAGTTTATGATATAATTTATGTAAAATTTCTTTAACATAAATTATATCATAAACTATTACATTGTTGGTATTGATTTAATTTCTGTAACAGTTATTTGAAAAATTATAAAACATCTTAAAGATGAGAGTTTCAAAACAAGGTTATATGAATAAATAAGCTTTAATTTTCAAAATAAAAACATGAGAAATCCTGCTATTTATATAAACACCCATATAAATGCTTTCGTCGTACTATTGCAATATCTGCAGTTTATTGCAGATAATAAAATATTTGGCAATTTTTCAGATTACTCATAATTTTCATATAAATGTAGTCATACTTGAGGTTGTTTATGTATTATTATTTTACTTTTCAGCAATTTAACTTTGCTTTAACTGTTTTATATATTTTCCTTTTGAGATATTAATGCAAAATTCTGTTCATTAGAAATTCTATAACTCTTTTAATTTCATAAGAAATCTTTATTTTCAAACTGAATGTTTGTAACCAGTGTTTCTCAATGAGTGTGGTGTGTGTGTGTGTGTGTGTGTGTGTGTGTGTGTGTGTGTGTGTGTGTGTGTGTGTGTGTGTGTGTGTGTGTGTGTGTGTGTGTGTGTGTGTGTGTGTGTGTGTGTGTGTGTGTGTGTGTGTGTATTACGAGTTAAAACTAACTATTTGTAATTATATAATGATGTATGAGTTTCATACATTTTAATCTCTGTATTATCAAAGAATATGATGCTTTAAATGAACATTTCATATTGGTTACATGAATGGTAAAATACGTAGTTTCTTCTAGTTATTAGTGCATATCTAGGATATCTCCATGGTCTCAATATGCATATCTAGGAAATCTCCATGGTCTCAATATGCATATCTAGAATATTTCCATGGTCACAGTATGCATATCAAGGATATCTCCATGGTCTCAATATACATATTTAGGATATCTCCATGGTTTCAATAAGCATATCAAGGATATCTCCATGGTCTCAATATGCATATCTAGGATATCTCCATAGTCTCCATATGCATATCGAGAATACTCCATAGTCTCAATATGCATATCTAGAATATCTCCATGGTCAAGAGATAGATGCCCATTCCATGTATCAGTAATAACGCAAAACGAAATTTTTCCCTCAAAAATACACCAGCAATTCAATCTAATACTAAGTGATCGAATACACTTAAATAGTGAGAGAAAAAAGGGAAATAACCTACGAAATCATGGGTTAAAAATTCCGTTACTCATTTCAGGGAAGTTCTACAATGGGAGAGTTCTAAAACCCATATGAATTTTCATATCTTATTATCATTATTCTGAAGAAAGTTCTCTATTTAACTTTTTTAGTCAGTTCTATTAACAGAGTAGAATCAAATTAACTCTGATTAATTTTTATCACATTTATAAATGAAACAAGTATTATTTTTCGTTTTAACTATCAAATTATTTAACGATAAATAGATTATACGATACATAAATATCATACAATGCAGCAAATTATTTAACAGTAAATAAAAAGAAATTCAGAAAAAATTGTGGCAGCTTCTAATTTTTGCCCTGTAATACACTTTCAAAATTATAGTAATTATACTCTCTTATAGTTCGAATAGCTTTAAAGAAAAGTCTCTCAAAAACAGAAACTTTTCTCTCCCTTATGGAGGGTAAAAGTTAAAAAGTCGTTCGAGAAATAAAACAGTTTAAAATACACTGATCACTTTATAACATCTGAGCTACTCCAAAATTAAAGTCATTAATTAATTCACTGTTAAGTATTTGCAATCATTATGAGTTTATAATAAACGTTAACATTTAAATAACTAACAACATCTTCGGCATTAATTACGTTATACATTAGAAATGCTCTAACTGCATTAAATTTTAATGATTTTTATAAAAATATATTAAACAATTAATTTTTATAAGAATTAATAATTTTTTCATTAGTTTTATATTTTACATTTTAATAACAAAACAAATATTTCACATAACTGAAATACAATTTAACTGTTTTAAATGAAATTAATTTTGAAGTTGGTTTAAATTAATAAAAAATTATTGTTGACTGAGAGAGAAGAGTTATAAAAAATCACAATTTCTGTAAATTTAACTTTTTATATTTATAACTTATGTTGTAAAAATCTAATGCGATTTGTATACAGGTAAAATTTTCTTGTTTCAAAAGCAAAAATCAAGTAGTACCTCTTAAAATGGAATTCATAAATCAATATATTGAACATACACATTATATTATAATATTTGCAAAAACAATTGCAAAGTTAATAATTTGAGAAAATTTAATTGTGCTTAAGAATTTTAAAACAACGATATGTTTTTTGTTAAACAGCTCATTTAAAAATCTTAGTAATAAACGATAGAATATAAAATAATTTTTATTTCAGTTAAAGTTTAGTTTGAAGATCAAAATTTTTATATTTGATGTAATTACTATCATATTACATTCAATTGTGGAATAAAAACATTAGAATAAGAAATTTTCAAGGAGTCAAATGTCATTTCAGTTGAAAACAAAGTATATTTAACATCTATTAAATTTTTCATAACTTAGATCATTTCATTTGAATACAAACAATTAATTTGAATACTTTAAAAATCTATATATCATATAGAGAATACTATTATTGTTATATATATATATATATTACTCTCTATATATTATAAAAATAATAAATACAGAAAGTATAATAATAAGAAGTTTTAAATATTGTTTTAAACTTTATATTTTTACATTCTCACAAAGTACTATTTTTGTTGCATATTTTACAAATAATGCAATTTTGAATTAATAAAAAATTTTTTGTACTTCTTAAATAATGTTTTTAACTGATAAATTTAAATTAATCATACTGCAAATATACTATCTTCATCATAGATTTACATTCGCTTTCATAAATCCTCACACTAAACAATTGTATCTTTTCAATGTTAAATAATTATGTATAATTCTTCTACAATATATATTACTTTTATTTGTATAATAAATGTAACAAACAGACGTCAGTATATTTTGATATATTGTAAAGTGTATATAAATCAATTTACTACTTTATATTATATTTGAAAAACACACTATTTAAGTAATTCATATAAAAATTTGTATTACTTTTTAAAATCATGAAAAAAAATATTTTTTAGATTTTTTTAAAATACTGCTTTAATGAATTTTTTATTTGTGTGTTGAACATTATCAAACTTGCATTTCTGGAACAATATTTAGCTCTGATTGAATTATTTGCGTTATTTGGGAGTTTCAGGAGAAAGATATGGCGTTGATGTAACGCTTCAAATGGCCAAATAATTTAAATCAATTTCTTTCATGTAAAATTCATATATTTCAATAACTAGAATTCATTATTCAATTTTCGTAATTATTTATATAATGCAACATCGCAAATTTTGTATCTGATACCATATTAGACATTGATTTTTTTTTAATTTCATGTTATTTACATGCAAAATTTTCTACAGTTTCTAACATTTTTAATCTTAAATTTATTTTAGAATAATTAACATTGAATCTTGTTCATTGAAAATTGAATTGAATTGAATGTTGAAAAGTTGGTTTCTACTAAATGTAAATAATGATTATTTCACTGAATAACATAAAACTTAGTAATAGTATGGAAAATTATTTAAAATTTACTTAATTATAAAGTAAAATTAGTAATATTAATTTCTTTGCAAACAATATAGAAAGAATACATGCATAGCTATTACATTATGCTTCCATATCAAATAAAAATAATACAAATGAAAAGTTATTTTCACATTCAAACAAATCGAAAAGATATTTGAAATAATAGTGAAATTTCACTAGTTGTTATAAAATTGTAGAATACAGTTACTTACGTTCGGCATATGATACCATCATTGAGAAATTACAAAAATGAAAACGGAATAAGTTTACTTGAATCAAATAAAATTATTTATTTTGGCTGTAAAAATTTTAATAGGTGCTATTAGTTCATTAACGCTTCTCTTCACATTGTTTTATACAATCAAATATTTGGCTACTGAATAATTAATGAGATCTAAATCTGCAATTCATTGACAGGGCAGTTTTATTCTCCACAGACATAATTTAAATATTAACCTCCTCAAAACTCTGTTTTAATTTGTACCATTCGAATCGTTGCAAGCGTTCGGTCAACTTACAAATCATTATGGACAGAGTATTTTGTCTAGTGGATCTGATCGGATAAAATGTCTGTGACAGTCAGTGACGCCTTCTAAATTACTTCCCCCCTAGTGATGTGAGTTGATTTGTTTCATTATGTAAATAGATTGCTACATCTGCTGTTAAGTCATTTTCAATAGATTTAAACAAGGGCCGTGGGAATTGAATAAATGCATAATTTGAAACAACAAACTAAGATAAGTCAATAATGTTTACTCGTCATATCAGTCCAAAATACAGCATAGCATTTCATTAAGTTCTATAAAAAAAAATAATACAGAGATATATTGTTTCATAATGATGTTTTCTCTCTGTTTAATAATGATTCATATAATGATGTTATATACGATAATATTCCATTCATAATTTAAAATTGATTTTATATTTGTCTAATAATATATGAACTCTTAAATGGGAAAGAACGGCAATTTAGAAACCAAACAAAAAGACTCAGTTAAAAAAATGTAGAAATTCTGAAAACTTTACATTCTATAATATAAAGAAAGTAAATGTGAGAAAATTTATTTCTTAAAATAATTTTTAAAAACACTTTAAAATATGTTTTAAATAGTAAAAACTTTATGAAAATGCTTATCTTTTTTTTAAAAAAAATTAAATTGGTGAATTGGCTATAGTTAATAAGCGCGAATGTTACTCAAAATGTAGATTATATTTAGCGCTGGAAGGAGAAACACTGTGCGAAAGAAAACAAATTTGGTTGAAATAAAAAATAAGCTCAATTGCTTTTGAAATAATTCTGATTGTGTTACATTTGCGTGCATGTATTTTTGGAGGTTCATAATGGTAGTTATAATAAATTCTCGTCTGAAGACAAGTATGAGTTAACTACTTAAATTAAATAAATATCAATCAAATTGTAGCACCTTAAGCTGAACATATAATTCTTGGTCATTTACATGATAAACATTTGTATGAAACAGTTGTGATTATATAATTTAGATAAACAACACATTTTTAATTTAAGACACAATATGTTATAAACAGTATTAATTAAGAATAAAGATGTAAAAATAGCTTCATAAAACAGGTTACACCATGTTCACAGATTTCTCTCTTTCAGCTGAAAGAATAAACTTAAAAAGCACTCTTTCATAAAAAGCGTTTTTGATTGTGTGTGTGTGTGGTCGAAAACTTATTAAAAAGTTCAGATGTTACTTCACTAAAAACCCTTATTTCAAGTGGCTTTACTAGTGTTACAATAGACAAATTAATGTTGTTTTAAGAAAAAATCTACATAATATGAAATAATATTTTAAAGGGAAACAAAAAGCAAAATACATTTAATTAGGTATACAGAATTTGACTTTTGATCGGAGATTGGCATTCTAGATTACATAAATTAGAAATAGTAGAGTTAATTTAAATTATTAGGAAAAAATACTTTTTAGAATTTAAGATCTTCTAGAGGAACATAAAAGTGGAAAACAATAGCACTTGGAATATTTATTAGTTCCGAGGCCCTTACTTCCAATCCGGAAGTTCATTTGTACGCACAGAATTATGGTAAATCAAGTATTATGTGTTTATTTTAACTATACTAAGCAATATCTGCAGAGTTACTTCATATTTTATCAATCATACTTAACATAAATACAGAAAAATGTGAAGGGATTCTGAAATCTAATTATTCCTAATCAAATGACGAGGTCGACTACTGAGATGCCCTCCTTCTCACCACGCATTATATCAACTAAAGTGTATCTAATTCAGAGACCTCTCTTGTTGTGTTAATAAACTTCGATTGTGACTAATTTATTTTAAGCCTCATGCTATTCACAACATATTATGACATTCAGAAAAAAATCATTTTATCGCATTGAATATTTTTTTATCTTTAAAAGTCTCCAATAATTTTATTTTCAGAAAAAGCTTGTATTATTATTTTGACTATTATATACTTTAAATATTCTCACTATAAATATTTCTTTTATTTAAATAAACAAAGCTGTTCAACTTAGGGTTTGGCTGATTCTAATTTTGAAGTCTAATTTAGTAATCTAATTCATTGGATTCTGAAATTGGTCTGTCATATTTTCTTAAACTACCTTTCACCATCCAAATAAAATATTTCATTTTTTGTACTTTTCCGATAGTTTTCATTTTAATTTGAATACATATTCTCTAGTATTTCTCTCTTTATCTAATGAGAATTATATATCATGTGTATTTGTGGTTAAATGTCTTTAAAGATGGTTTATCTTAGGGTGTAAAATTAAAATAAACAGCATCCAGTTCTGCATATTTTTGAATTTAGAATATTGATGTTACAAAAACAAGTTAACATTTTATCAGTTTACAAATCAATTTACATGTTATTGATTCAAAAAATCAATATAAATATAAATGAATTCATAGATAAAAATAACATTTGTTATAAATCTAGGAAAGCAAAAATACTCGATTTTCTTATTTCCTGATTTACATTTGCAAAATCTGATTCATTAGGTTATAACTTACATAATATATTTTATATTTTAATTCTCTTTCTTGCTACATATCAATGGTATTTAACTTAACTTTTCTTTCAAACTGAATAAGTCAACTTACATCCCGCTTTCTTTCATTAAACTTTCAGATATAAAGCTGTTAATTTTCTTAAAAATCAAAGAAAGTTAAGGAATTTGTGTGAAAGTTTAATCTTGAGTGATGATTTTATTTCACAGAAATCTCTGAATAATTCTTAAATATTTGTATCAAACTATAAGAAAAGGTTTATTTTAAACTTTTTTTGATGAAGGTTTATATTATGAAATAAGTAATTTAAAAATAATTTACAACAATAAAATTTCATTTTTTTAAAGTATTTTTTTCAAAATTATGAACTTTTATTTTATATTATTATAAAGAAATACTTATTCTTAAATCACTATTTTAGCAATTATAGAAGTTAAATTTTACACAAATCACAGAATTTGACTAAAATTTTAATTTTAACTAAACTAACCGCAAATATTTTATATTTAAAGCAATGAATTAGTTATTCTCTAAAAAAGAATAAACATGTAATGAACATAGCCAAAAAACATCAAAAATAATTTTTGTTAACTGTGCAGATTTTCGAAAACACACATATCATACTGACATTTTTCTCAATTATGCATTTTTTAAATCTTCTAATTTCAGATCAATACAATTCAAAATTTAATAGAGGTAAATGCAATGATAATTTTACTATCATTTATCAAATATATTATTTAGCTTTATCTTTTGGTTTTTTTAAATGAATAACTTTTTTAATTCGTTAGTTTTTAAAAAACAATAATGTGAAACATTTTGATTATAGCCTTTAAAATTTTATATTAATTTTATATTTTATGTAAACTTTTAATTATTAATTCAAAGAGCTATAAGGACTATATATTTCGGCACAGTTCCCGTATAATCCAGGATGCCAAAGTCTGCGATTGGAGACTTTTACCGCATTTTCTTATGTATCTGGTAACCTCCTTTTTATTACGTCATACATATGGAGACCTATAAGAATTATGCAGAAAATTCTATTTTGGTAACCCTAGTATTTACATTAACACACACGTCATGATACGTCATCTTAAAAACATTTCTTCATCGCCAAAAATTCGGAATTTGGAATCCTGGATTATACGGCACCTGTACCTATATTTCAGACATTACGTGGTCACATATGAAATAAAAATTTTAAAAAAAAGGATAATTATATCAAAAATAGTTTAATCACTTTTTAAAGTATCTAATAATAATAGTAATAATAGTAATCGCAAAAATCTCCCACATATAAAACGCATAAAAGACACAAAAAACATTACCAATAGAAACTATATTAAAATATTAAAAATTAATAGTTTATTAAAAATTAAGAAATTATATTAAAGAGTTTATAAATTATGCTCATTTAAATAGGCAATTTGCTAAGTGACGCTATGTAAAAAGGAAACAATTAGGATTACGATTCATTTTCAATAAATTTTTATACTATCCAATAATACCTCACACTTTCTTTTCGATCGGCTGTAGACTGTCATTGAACGAACGATGTATTGTTCGACACGTTCACTCGTTATTTCTTTTCCCGGATTCCGACGTTTGAAAGACACAAAACAGCCTAGGTTGAACAATGAGAAAACTTATACATCGTCTTAAAATACCTTCTTTGGACATCTTTCAACAGACGTCATTTTTAAAATCTAAGATCAATAAAAACAGCTATCGTATATTGTTAAATACACAAATTTTTGTCTGCATTTCTTTCGCAAATCATCATTCAAATAAGAGGTGCTTTGTGCCAGCTTCTCATAATTAAAATTGAAATAACATATCATATTTTTTATATTTATTATCAATTAATAAATTCTTTTTATTATATATTATAATAAAAATATGTGTATAATTTTTATTATATATTCAATGTAAGATACTAAATTACACAAAAACTTCAAAGTGAATTCATTAGGACAAGCACAAACATTTTCACAAATGTGTTCCTTAATTGGTATAAGCTAATTTACATGCACAATGAAACAATCTAATACGAAATATGCCCCTATTTAGCTTAAATGAGACCTTGTACATGGTTTTGCATGGATTCTACTAAATTATAAGGTAAATTTTTGATCTCTTCATCACTACACCAAACTTTTATAACATTGTCAATGGTGTTTTTTCTTTGTTGAGCAGTCCATTTCGTTCTCTTTTCATTTTATAATGTTGCACAATTTTTGGTGGGATTTACTTCAGTATAATTAGCAAGCCAATCTAAACCCATTAATTTCTATTCTTGAAAAAAAAACTGCAAGTGCAGAAGTATAACATGGGAACAGATCGTGTTGAAAGATACTAACACCACCAGGAAGTGGTTACATCATAGGCACAATTTCTTTTTACTATAGAAATATATTTTGAGAGTTCTTGAAACATTCAACTGTTACTAAGCTGCCAAGTTCTCCAGAATTGAAACAACAACAAAACAAAAAAAAAAACCTGAATATGATTAACGGTTTATACAAGATGTTCTTCCTTGATGAGTTCTCCATCACTTCGCCTGACGAATCTTGGTAGATTTTTGAGAATCTTGGTTGAATCCCTTGAACAAAATAACCATTTTTGGCTCTTAATAAAACCTTTAATTATTGGACTGTCTAGGATTGATATTTACAAGCCCAACCCAAAAGTTTTCTTTTAATTGCACGAAAAATTATTTTTTGATCTGCGTTCCTGTAAATCTCCAGGACTCAATGAGTCTTTGTCAAATTGGCGATGAATCCACATTAACAACAATAGCTAATAACCCTCTCTGAAGATCTTTACTTGATTCGAAATGAAGCATTTTACTACTTCATGCAAAAAAAAAATTCTGTTCGAGGTATGGTTCGTTTTTGTCCATATTTAATCTTTTGTTTTGAAGACACTGTCCCAAAATACTTTTACTAATTAATAATCCTAGAAACATTGAACTTTCTAATTTCAACTGCTATAGTAATATCCCTCTTAGTTATAGAAATATGCTGACTAAAGATAAAAATTCAAGTCCTTTTCCTGGGAGTGATATTCATTTTTTAAATGCACGTCACAGAAAAGCTGATAATTCACACAATCGATCACTACTTACATAAACTGAAGTGAAACTGAATTGAAAATGTTTTGCGTGTTCTGATAACATATTCAAACTAGTTTAGACAGGTCAAGGCCAGTCATGCGAAGAACATGCAGTTGAAATTGATTTTAAGCAGAAAATTCCCAAGAAAGAATAATTTTCTTAAAAAATATGTTCGAGCTGCCGATTAATTTCCATAGTAATATATATATATATATATATATATATATATATATATATATATATATATATATATATATATATATATATATATATATATATATATATATATATAAAATACCATTAATAATATTGAAGAGATGCACTCAGTACATCGTAAAGAACTTACTTGAATAAAATAATTTTCACAAAATCAATGAATCATCATTTTTATAGTTCAATTAAAAACAATGAAGAATTTAATTTGAAAATATTTTTCATATAAAGTGTAAAAGTATATTATATTACCTGATAAAAAGAATTCATGAATCCTGGGAAGTGTTTTGATATTCTCTTTTTTTCTTTCTAAAGAAATTATATATTGATGTAAGGTGATGTTTTAAGTAATCTTTAAGAAAAAATGTGCGGTAAATTCAAGGGATTTTTAAAAAAGCATTTCAAAGCGAGAAATGAACAGCAAACAGGAATTCAGTCATGGAAAAGTTGGAAACATTTGTAACATTTGAAAAGTTGTGGCTATTAAAGAATCCAAATTTCTATGAAGATTTACATTTTATAAAATGCTATTGTTTTAAAAATAATCTATTTTTATTTTTAATGTGATTATTTAAATGTTGTTACTTAAGAAAAGCACGTTATAGATTTTAATGATAAAGCATTATGTTATTTCGCTTTGTTTTTCATTATAAAAATAAATGCAATGTGTGATTCTTCATTATATATAACAGTTTTTTTCGTTGAGTTTAGTAAACGCATTAAATTTATATTTAATAAAAATCGTTGCTTATAATTAGATTTTTAAAAAAATTTAAATTATTAATTTACAAGTAGTGTGGTGATCTTTCCTTAAAGGCTTTAATAATTTAGCTCTCGAAGTATTGATAATCGTTTCTTTTATTCAAATTTTGAATAATTTATTTCTTCTAAGCTCATTTGAAGCAATGAAATAATCAATTCGTAAGCTTATTTAATATGAAATATTCTTAATGTAAATATTCTTTGAAAAATTAAGGATTAATATATTTTAATCACTCAAAATACAATAAATTTCGGTTTATCATTTGTAACTAAAAGCTACTTATAATACGAATTTTAGATTTTTTATTTTTTATTACTCATAAAAAAGAATTTTTTTGTACCATTTTGTTTATCAAATAGAGAACGGGAACTGAATAAGAATGTTTATATTTTCTTTGAGTAAATCGAGTAGCAGACTAAATAAAAGTTTCTATTTCGTACATCATGGCCATCATGGTTTGTAATAGTTTTCCTAATGGAATTCGGAAATAAAGAGATTCAACTCTTTTCTTTCTTTAGTGGAATAAAAATAGAATCGAAATTTAATGAAATGGAAGCTCAGGTTATTCAAAATACTGAATCCTAAACAAGACAGTAAAATTTAAATGTCATGAAATAAATTTTCTTTTATTTGATAAAATATATAATATAAGGAATACAATTGTCAAACAAGTTATAAAGAACTTCAAAATTTTATATATGTATATATATATATATATATATATATATATATATATATATATATATATATATATATATATATATATATATATATATATGTATATATATATATATATAGTAATTATAACTTTCACACTGATGGTTAGTTCGTTTGCCGTTCACGCAAAGCTGATTAATATATTTTCAATTTTATTAATGGAAAGTCATTCAAAATATTTTTATCATTTAATAAAAATAGTTAATTAATAAAAATATATAATTTAAATAAAAATATATAATTTAAAAAAATTAAATTTTGATTACACATATCAAGAATTCCTAGCCACTAGGTGTTTTAAGCAAATTGTACTCGTACGAGATCATTCACAGAATATTGCTGTTCCTTATACTTTACTGCACGATGTATACATGGATGATTTGCTATCGGGATCAAATACTGATAATGATGCAAGTACTGATACTGATAATGATTAAGTTATTATCACATTTACAGAATCATAAATAAGGTCATCTAATTAATAAAAAGTATTTTATAAATATTTTATGAAGTTGATAAAAGATAATTCGTATTATTTTTTTTTCTAAAAAAAGCAAAATTTGAAAATGTAATACAGTATTATATTTTGTCAATAATTATTTTACATTTATTTTTTTAAAAAATCTGTTATTTATCAGAAATAATTCTTTGTTATTATATTTATGGAAATTTGAATTGATCTTTCAAAAGCTAAATTTCAAGAAATAACATTGAATAAAAGTACATCCACTAAATATGTAATTGAAGATACTAACCAAGTGAAAAATAAGAACAATTGAAGTACTATTGTTACTAATATTACTTTCAAAATACAAAAACTAATATTACCCCTAACTTTTCTTTTTAAAATAATTTTAAAAATGAATTTCAATATTTCAACTGTACTAAGATAATTGCTTTAATTAGGCAACTGAATAGCATATTCCTCTTTTTGTTATTACTTTGATCATTTGGACAAGCCAAACTGGCTATGCCGTTGGCTAAGCGAATTTAAGTTAGTAGAGCATATCTTTCGTTTAACCATAACACCACGAAGGTGAAAATACGACATTTCTCTAAATTCCTCCGATAGATGACAGCGCCAGATGATCCATTTCCTCGATATGACTTTGTTTTTGAAAGGGGGAGAAAATTTATTTTAGCCCTTTACCCCATGGTAACTGGGTAGAAGGATAACTGCTCGACGACCGACCACAGGACTTTCGATTCTGCAGATATAACGAGCAAGAATTTTGAATGTTCTCGCTGGGTGTTTGTCGGCATTGGCAATCGAACCCCACCCTTTCGGTAAGTACTCCAACCACTAGACTAACACGACTCCAAGTTTGCATATTGTTAAATAATAAAAGAACAAGCTAAATTTCACTTCGTTGTAAACATCTTGCATTATTCATTAATTATGCAAAGTAAGATTTAATGCTAATTTATTTTAAAATAATGTTTAAAATTTTTAAAGTACAAGACTTTTAACCCTTCATTAAAGATAAAAATATTGAATTTTTTATTTAAAAGTAATGACCTCTTTTCCTTTTTACCAATATAATAATCTTGTCGTTTTATAATAATATCATGCCTGTTACGGGAAATGTAAACTCACAAATAGGATCCATAATTTGTATAAAATTGCGAATTACACAATTTAAAATAGTTTACTGGATAACCAAATAAAAACCAAATGACCTTATTTTCTCAAGTATTAATGGTAATAATTACCATTCGAAAACTCTTCTCCAAATTAACTAATTTTCTTTCGTGACTTGATTTTCAAATGATACTTTAAATAAAAAGAATAGTCTGTGTGTGTGGTTCATAAATTATTAAAATTAACTTATAATTATTTATATTTTAAAATCAATGAAACAATTTATCATTTCAAAATTTACCGACATTGTCAAAAGTTAAAATGTACGACTGAAAAATTATTTGATTCTTTTGTTGAGACAAATAATTTACGAGTCATTCATAACTTCCATTTATAATGCCAATGAATAATTATGATTTATTATATCAATTAAAATACATTTGAATTTAATAAATAGATGCTGTAAATACTAATTTTCTGTGCTTTGCATCTCACCTAAAACTGCTTAGAATGATTTATGATTTGCTAGTTAACTTTAAATGAGTACGAATACAAATTCAAGGAACTAATTTTAACTTTCATAAAATAAATACAGTACTGATTAGGTGGTTTAAATATTAGCTATTGTTTTAAATGGATTTTTATTTTAATTGCTAATTTTTAAAATTTTTAAAATTAATCATTTCTTAAATTTTTATGGATTTTTATTTTAATTACTAAATTTTAAAATTAATCATTTCTTAAAAATACTATTTGTGATTTAAAAAAAAAATTATTTGTAATATCTGAATCGATACTAATCAAATATTACGTGCAAAGTGTTTTCGTAAATTTTATTCGTCCTAGTAACAAATCTAGCATTTTATCATCCATTTTAAATCAAATGAATACCTTATTACTAACATTAGCATCGTTTACCACGTTTCATTATTTTCATGCGTAAGTTACTTAACATAATCAGTCTTTTCTTCTAGTTGCCATTTTATTCTGAAAACGATTTTGAAACAGATAGACACTTTAAGCAGCTTTAAAGAGGTTTTTTTCAATTTCCGATTACATTAAATATACAGTTTTTCAAGATGTTTATTTTGAAATAAGTGAAATAAGCCAAGTATTTTATGAGAAAGTGCATGTTTGTAGTGAAAATGAGTAAGAAATTTATTTCACACGCCATCAATAGAGCAAATATACTTGAGAAATATGTGTGAAATTTAAACCTTTTGTAAAATCGAAATATCTCATGAACGCTGATACTTTAATTAAAATTTGCCTTTAAATTTCCATTTCATGTAAGATTATGGAATGAAATAGCCTATTTTGTAGTAAGTAAAATTACCTTTATAATTAAATAATTGGTCTTTTTATCTGATAATTTTCTCAGGTGTTTTAAAAATTGGTTTAAAAATGAGTTACTAAAGTCCCCTTAATAAAAGAAAGTCTATATTTTTTTTCCAATGGCAGATTGTAAACAGTTACAACTGCAACATAGTCTATTAATCTATTATTCCCTGATCCATAAATTTCAATAAGTTCATAAAAAATTTAAACACCATTACTAGTTTTGGAAAAGAGTTAATTTTAAGAATAGTTTTCTAAGTAGTCTGTGGAAATTTCTTACCATCTGCGGGAGCGTGGTTTGTAACCCAACAAAGTTCCAGTCCTCGTTTATTGAGATGAATCATCAACTTTGTGAGGAGTGATCTACGGTGACCATTATTCATGCAAAATCTCAGAAATTCCATGTTGGTCTGTTGGGAGTTTTTTTAGGAAGTATTTCTCAGTCTCTGGGTACTCTAGGACATAATGGAAAAGATCCCCTTGGATTCAGATGGATGAAGATACAGATGGATGAAACTGCCTTTCCGCAGATACAGATGGATGAAACTGCCTTTCCGCAGATACAGATGGATGAAACTGCCTTTCCGAATCTGCGGAAATGAGCCATAAAACATTAGCAGCTGGTTCGGATATGGATTATCAAACGTCAGTTTGATAGTAACTTCTGAGAGTAGATTTTTGATCGTTTGGCCTGTTGTTGCATTATCCCAAAGAGACTGCCATTTCTGAAGTTTAAAGTGCTTCAGTTATTTCATGAGGGAATATCTTGTATACAGAATCACTAATGCTTCCGATTCAACAATTTTCGTAGCTTCCTTTGCAGCAATGTCTGCATATTCATTTCCAACATTACCTCGATACGCTTTAATCCATCTTAGGTTGATATGCGAAGTTGTAGCTGCTAGTTTTTCCTGTATGGCACACATAATCAGTGACATATGTAGTGGGTTAAGTAACGCATGCAAAGTTGATGAGTTCAGATCAAAAGGTTACAGATCTGAGGCCTCTTACGTCAAAGAATTTGACAGCTTCGAAAATGGCTATGGTCTCTGCCTGAAAGACTGAGTTCTAGATCCTCAGCTTAAGTTTGTATTCTTGAAGTTGTTTGTCCTCATTAGGGATGCAATTATTAATTTAGATTACAAATTATTTTCAATTACAAATTATTAGGACCATACCTGTTTTTCGTCAACATGTAATATATCCGTATAGACATTGTAAGGTGGGGTTAGTTTGATTTGGCCTGGTGCTGTTGAGGGGGGTTTGGAGGGCAAATTCTGGATATGTATCTCCTTAAGTCTTCTGGTGGGATGGGCACAGTCCTTATGAGCAGGATATTCGTTGTCAGAAGCACAGAGGGTTTGGTATCCCAGCACAGTAGTTTCCGGCAGTTGCAGTACTATACCCTAGTTTTGTGTGCTAGAAGAATGCAAGTATGGCGAAGTGGTGTGGGCCTGCCAGTATGTTGAGGGCAATTGTGGACGTGGTCCTGAAGCTTCTCGTGATTAATTATGTTAAGTAACGATACAGAGTGTCAAATTGCGCTGTTTCCTATCAGTCATGAGTAGAGTCCTCAAACATAAGCTATAAGTAACCAAAAAAAAAACAAAGGATTGACTTTTAATAAAACATAATAACAACAAATATCACCAGAGCAATTAAATTTGAGTGAGGCAAATGTCAACAATTGCATTTGAAATAAATTATCACTAAGCTAATCAATAAAAATATCAAAAATTGCATTCCATTAAATATAATATGCTTCAACCTGCCCACATCATAAAAATATCACGTCATCTAGCTCATAATGCAATAGAAAATATGCATTTTGCATTCACAAATATATATTGACCCTAAATTAAAATCTTATATTGATCAGTATTTTGATATTAATCCTACTAACAAAAATAGTTTAGTTTCTGAAAGATTCCGGTCATAAACTGATTATATAAGAACACAAAATTATCATGTACCATGAAATTAATTCTGTATGTTCCATGGACTATGAAACCTGTAAAAATAAAATCTTTATTTATTTGAACTTTCATATTCAATAAAACATATCCTTTACACAATTGTTTATTTTCCCAATTACAAAGAGAGAAATACCGATGTACAAATACTATATTTACAACCTTTACAATTTTGTCTTCTATTTTATACTTCTCTTTAAATTTCATAAGCATCTTCTAAGATCTCAAAAACTGAAAAGAAATCGTAAAATGTGAAACTGTTTCCTTAACAATCATTCTGTCTCACTTTCCTCTGACATAAAATGACACTTTCTTCTTTCAGGACATTCATTCAAGTATCAAACTCAGAATTCACTGCCCCATCAATAAGACACAAAAAACATTCCTTCTTTTTATTCTATTGAAACGGGGTGTTGGCTTTTTGTTTTTTTATATTTTACAGGAAGCAGACATAAATTTTTCTTTTCTGATCCATTTTCCTTTTTTCAGAAAATAAATCGAAGCAATCTGGAGAAATTTCGGAAAACCACACGTGTGCTGGAAAATAAAGTAGTTAGAAATAAAAATTCAATACAGTATAGATAAGAGGTTCATAAATGTGCAGATACGACCGATTAAAGAAAGAAAAAGAATTGAGTGAAGCTACTTACTTCATCATCTGAAATTCAAAGTTTTTAGAAGTCATCTGTGTGACGGTTAAAATTACGCTATACTATAGTCACCACAGGAAATTATCAAAGATCTGGTAAAGCATCAATTTCTGTAATACAAGTACAACATTTTTAATGTAAGAACTCTCTCTCTTTAAGAAAATTTTACATAAGGGAAAATTTTTCTTAACGATAACCCATGCAATTTAAAATTAAAATTTAAATGTTTAATTCAAGATATTTCTCCTAAATTATTGACTTTTCTCATTCATTTAATAGTCCTGCAAATTTTGAATTGATACCTTGTTTTTCGGGTTAATTATTACACTATTAATTTCTATAGTTTTTAACATTCAATAATTTTCGAATTTAATTACTGTTCTACATAGTACTTTCATAGTGCATATGATAAGCAGAATGAAATATGAATATTTTTTTATAATATTTATAAATTTAGTTAGTTGAAACAAGAAATATTTGATTGCAACAGGATATTTATTAAACTTACATCTCTTATTACCAGTAACGGTTATTTAGATAATAAGAACCAAGCAAAAATTTGTGATTAGGAAAAATACCTTAATTCTCTGATATTAATATTAAAATGTAAATCTGATCTCCTTATTTATTTACGATAGGATATATATACAATTTTTGGGAGTTAGTGACCTTATATGTATATATATATGTGTGTGTGTGTGTGTGTGTGTGTGTGTGTGTGTGTGTGTGTGTGTGTGCGTGCGTGCGTGCGTGCGCGTGTGTGTGTGTGTGTGTGTGTGTGCGTGCGTGAGTGCGTGCGTGCGAGCGAGAGTGTGTGTGTGTGTGTGTGTGTGTGTGTGTGTGTGTGTGTGTGTGTGTGTGTGTGTGTGTGTGTGTGTGTGTGTGTGTGTGTGTGTGTGTGTGTGTGTGTGTGTGTGTGTGTGTATACAAGGAGTATCACTAATAAACTATTGTAATATTACTTAAATAAATTTTGAAGCAATTATTAAAATGAAATTAATATATTATAATTAAAAACGCAATCGTTAAAAACTTTTTTTTGTATTTTAAAATACTCAGTAATCACTCTTATTCAGTTATAAATGTATATTAATAAGCATAAATTAGATAGTAGAAAAAATTAAGCAATAATTGAGTTAAATAATATAACAGTTAACACATCACATTTTCTAAAAAAATCGTTCTTTAAGAAAATTTTTTTAAGAGTATTCTTATCAATATGTCATTAAAATTCCAAACTATTTTAATTTCTCTTCTTTTTTTTATAAAAATTATATTTAAATAGTATATTTGTGGCCATGAAAAGAAATAATAAAGATGCATGTACTAAAAAATGCTTCAATATTTTCGGCTATACATGTTTACAGATATAAATTCGGTTTTATAATTTCATTTATATTAAAAAGTGTCTTCAAAGGGAAAATATTCATCTATGCACAATGTAAAATTGGCATAATCCATTTAATATCGTCAAATATAAACCTGTTATTATTTTTTTTAATTTAAAACTTTTTTAGAATAAAATATAAGCAATTAACTTACGATTATAATATATATTTAATAAATTTCTATTTCTAACTTTTTTTTTACACTCTACATCCAAACTACTCAAATATCATTTTACATATATGTATTTTAAAACAAGTTTGTATCTCTGCTATTAAATTTTAATTAAACTATTAAACTAAAATTAAAGAAATTATGAAATGCCAGTTAAGAAATGTATCTTAAGTACCTCAGTAATTTATATAAACCATCAAATAAAAAAAATTTTTTGAGTGAAACCTGAATTAAATTTTTCAAATTTTATGTACCATTTAAACGTCTTATTTTTTTAATATGAATTATTTTTTCTAATGTTATGAAACATATTTTTGTATGTTTTAAATAAAAAGCTAAATTATTTGAGTTTATTAAGCAATAATTAATTACATTTTAATTTAATTTTAATTAAAGATTTTTCAATACAGTTAGTAAATACAAAATATAAATATTATATTATTAAGCCAGTGGATATAATTAATATGAATTCTTTGATTATTTTAAAAACTCAGATTTTTTTTTACTTGTGTTTCAGAATATAAAACCTGAATTCCATTCAAATTTATAATTTTCGAATAAACAGAAACTTTTTTATGTTTCAATATTCTGGAAGCACAAAAGAGAGTGCTTTAAATATAATAGAGCGATTAATTAAATTTTAAATAATATCATTCAGGTATATTAAAGTTATATTCGGGATTCTGTAACTAATACTTCATAGTTTGCATATAACCTTTTTATGTAATTTATTTCGTTTTAGTTTTCAGAACAAGAAAACATTTTTGCTTTTTTTAATACAGTAAATTTCAATTCCTTCTAATGCACACGTTAAGTATACTAAAGAATGTAGATTGTAATAATAGATAACCAAATTAAATATAAATCATTATTTATCTTAGTAGTTTATTTTATTAGTTTATCATGGGAATGTTGCAATGTATTCAATTTACATATAATACACTACATACTATAAATACAGGCACAAAAACATAAATGACATTTAAAGAAAATTATCTATTATGATGCATAAGATGTATACAAAGAAGCTTTATGTTGTATAAGAAGAATATTGAGAAATGGTCTTAAGCTTATTTGTTATTAAAAAATAAAATTTAAAATAAAAACTTATGAAATATTACATTTTAATACATTCGCAATAAATAGAAAAATCATAAAATTATGTAATATACATCCATTTTAATCAAATATTAAACTTTTACGGGAAATGTTATAATCGACGGATTAAATATAAAATTTGCTTGAACGATAAAAATAATTTTTAAAAATTACAACAATAAAATTTAACTAGGTTTTACTATCCAGTTCTTGAAATTCTTTGCAATCATTTTAAATATACAATAATATTTATGGTTGGGACTGAATTTATATTCGCAGACAAAGAGTGTGAACATATATTTAAATAAATAATGCTTGTCTTCTTGTGAAACATGCTAAACAAACACAATAGCACTATGAGTAACACTAAATTGCGTTATTGTGTTATTTGTACAAATTTAGCTCCAACAGAGCCAATAATTGGTTATAAATATACAACAAAAGTGATATATACCTGGCATGAAAATCTTAGAATAAAATTATTCAATTGTTCATTTTGTGAGGCAATATATATATATATATATATATATATATATATATATATATATATATATTTGAAAATTTACTATATAAATTTAATATAGGTTTTAAATTAAACTTAATGGAAAGATTTCCCCTGCGTACAGTGCCCATTATTGTTCTCTAGTTCTCTTGATCGAAAACAATTATGAAACAGAGTGACGTCAGCACCTAGGGATCGATGCATCCGATGGAAGCTGATAGCGGCTCCTGTAAGCACGTCTACTGAAATTCTGCAGCATATGCAAGATACCCTGGTTGCTCCCATATCGGACAGACGATTTGTTGACGATTGGCTACTAGTGGCCTACGCTCATGGCTACTAGCAACCAAGAAGACTGCCATTGACCCCATAGCATAGGCGCTTACGTCTAAAATGGTGTCTTATTAGAACGATGTGGACGACGGACTGGCACTGTATCGTCTTCTCAGATGAGTCACTCTTCTGCTTCTTAAGTGATAGTCCCCGCGTACTAGTGTGGAGTCGAGGTGAAGACAGGTCCAATCTTGTAACAATTGTGAGAAGCTCCGTTTAGCTCCAACGAGGCATCATGGTTTGAGGAATCATTGCTTACGATTCTAGGTCACTTCTATTTCGCATTCACTGCAATATGACAGCATAACGTTACGTGGAGGATGTGCTGTGGCCAGTGACACTCCTTTCCGAAACTGGTGTCCAATATGCCCTTTATCAGCAGGATAGCACCCGACAGCACATTGCTTACATCAACAAACATGTCCATCAAGGTGCGCAATTGATTCCCTGGCCACTGTGCTCGCCAGATCTCTGACCAATCGAACACGTTTGAGATGTAATTGGAAGCATTTGCATATCGTGACACTACCTGCTTCAGAAGACGCACTTTGGCAAATGGATGACAGAGAATGGAGGATCATTTCTCAGGACGCCATCCGTACTCGATTTGACTCTGTGCCTAGACGTGTATCACCGTTCACGATGGTTTTAAAACATAATTCTCGACCCTGTTCTCACTCTGCATTTTGTATATTATCTCAACTACAGTTCACGTACTTCGTGGACTGTGAAAGTTTTTCTCTCTCTCTGTTTGTTGAATTTTGTCACTTTCTGGCAGCTCCTTCTTGGTGTTGCACTTTCAATGTCGGTAGAGTACATTTGAAAGCCTTGTTAAAAACTCAAAATACGTTTCATATTAGTTTTTGTACTCCTAAATGTGTCGGCTAATAAATTCGTATTTCAAATACGACAAAAAGAATTCATATGCTTTCAAAGCACATGAAAATACTCATATCAAAGTTACGGCTAATTTTTGTCAAACATGTTGATTTTTTTAAACTTCTAAACACTAATATCAAATTACATATCACTATGCATTTAACACCATATAAATAAACTTTATACCTACACGAAAATATTTTTTCATTAATGAATTGCCGTAGTTTAAATGCAACGGAAAGTTATGCAAAGTGAGTTTGACATAAGCCGCCAAAGGGAAATGACAATGACCAAATTACGATGAAAAAAGTAAAAATATAATCAATTTATTAAAAAAAACTAAGTATTTAAGATTTATTTTGGATACATATATATGCAAAATAAGCACATAACTAAGAAAAAACAAAATACATTTTTGTGATGAAACCAGTTTCACTGTCATATTTTAGTTTTATTTCTAGATACAGGCACTTAAACGCTTACGATGTGCAGAATTAAATTATCGCTGAAAGTTTCACCGATCATTTCTCAAGTAACCTTATATATTGCCACGCAAGTTCACTTACATTAAAAACATGCTTAATTTAAGTATGTCCCATACAGTAAACTACAGCGGTTTCCTAGTATAGAAACTACGAGATTGCAGCTGAATGATTAACACTGTGACAGCGCGCGCGTCTATTCGGCAGTTCGTTGATTCAATTCCTACCACAGACATGTATCTTTATAGTATTTCGGAATTCACTTTAAGTTGTAGATTAGAATTAATCCTTGTGCGCAAAAAATAATTGTTGAATGTTAAACAAATCAAACCAAACCTAGTTTATAAGAGAAATTTGTAAATTTATAGTAATAAAACTTATCTTTGCAGCCAGCATTTATTGAAAAAGACTCGTAAAAAAATCGTAGTCTATTCTAAATTCACATTCATTCATCTCTAATATTTTATTTATTTTTTCTAATGCAAACTTCAAATCGTAAAGCTAAATAAGAAAATAAATCTATTTTTATGCAGTTTATGATTACAATGTGGAAGAAAACTTAACATTTCCTATTTGTTATGCAAAAGAAAAGATAAAAGAATAATGTATTGTATATTATTAAAACATTCATGAAATTTATTTGAGTTATGCGTGAAAATTACAGTTGCTCCTGAAACTCGTCTTTTTCGCTCCTGATACAGAGATTGAACTACTAAAGCTTCGGGAGAAAACTCATTCTTCAGCTTCACTGTTGCATCAAGTTGAATTCTTAAGTCTTCTGTGAGAGTAGCCTCTTATTTCGAGACACCTCACACACTCCTCTGTAATCTGGTTTGTATATGTAGGAAACTAAAAACGTTTATCTATGCCCAGAGAAACGTGGTCAGTGTTACGGTATAAATTCTTGAACTTCATTTGAAGAATATGTAAATGAATCTTCATATTGAGAAGAGTAATTTCTTATCACTATACCAGAGGAATTACATCAAAGTTTCAGTCATGGTCGCTTGGTTAATAAGGAAATCATTCTCATTATCGAAAGGTATAAGATCGAATACCGTCTTCGCCAAAGATACGTCGTGTTAACTAAAAGGGGCTAAGATATGTCAAATAGGTCGGAAACACAGTGTCCTCTGAGTGAAATGATGCTTCTTGAGGTGGCAGATCACGTACTTGTGAGTCTTGTTTGGTCCCTGCTTCTAAATTATGAAGTCTCTCCCCCGGCTGCTTTTACCTAATTGGTAGAGCCCAACTCAGGTCTAGGTACATGAAAGCATGCTGATTTAAAAGCAACTATTAGATATCGTTTGTAGCTGAGTGAAAAGTTTGCAATGCGTTCATTGCTACGTTTATCTTTGATTAAAAAACTCCGGCGATTAAGCAACCAATACGGCGAGAAAAATGGGCATCGGAATGGATTAACATCATCTTTTCATTGACCAATCCCGTGAAAATCACGATGATAGGGTTTTAATCTGATGACACCATGGTGAGTGTCTGCGTTACACACATGGTCTTGAAATCAGTATCATGGTTAAAATTGGTACTGGATAACTATCCCTCATCCCTTAAGTATGTATAGCCTATATACTGAGAATAGCCAGTGATATATCTCTGAGGTGTTGAAGTTAGTGATATTCCCATACTTACAGCGCTTGCCATCAGGCATATCACATGACAATATCTGATCTTATCTTATACACAGCATTAAAAAGTTCTCTTCTTTACCCATCATATTGAATTGCTTTCTTGGCCTGCTTGTTTTATCAATTTATCGCCAATCCAAAACGTGCAGTACATGCTTACACAACAATTGTCCTGTGATACAATATTCACTACTACATTAAATCAACAGATTCCTTGTCGAACCACATGCCCTTCACTGCGGCCTGAACCGTGTGAGGCTCTTCCCAATGTTCACTCCAATTACAAACTTCCTACGGCAGTCATCGAGAGAGAGTGTTTACCTGAATTACTAAAACAACTATCCTTGGAAATAATTAATAATATACCATCAAATGACATAAATATCTAAACTGATAGCAGCAAAATAGATTACCGAACTGGCAGAGGAGTTTTCATCGAGACTCCTCGTGACAAATTCTCTCTTAGTCAACGTCGGTTTTTCGTAGCAAACTAATTGCCATTAACATCGGATTGGAATCCATCATGATCGAAACTAATTAATGCCAATTGGGATGCCAAACAAGCCTTTCTATTCTACACAAGCATAAAATTACCCCCCTTCGGTATAATATCTATTTTCAATGGATCCCGTCTCACGTGGATATTGGAGGCAATGAAATAGCAGATACTTTAGCAAAGGAGGGCTTAGGTCATCCTGCTTCTCCTTCTTTTGCACTTACCTACCTTGCACTCTTTTCCGATTGGCAGGTACCTTTCACTCACCACTTCTAGAAGGGTAAAAAGCCGGGACTTTCTCTGGCTCTTTCCTGTGATAGGAAATCCAGCACTTGCCTTGCACTTTTTGCCTCTAGTCACCTGAAATGCCTCACTTTTGTAGGGGGTAATAAGACCGTATCCCCTCTGTCCTAAATGCCACGGGCACCAAGCTTTTGATGAGTATATCCTAGATTGTATGAATATACTATGGGACGATGTCTACTCTTCTCCCCGCCTTGTCATCGATTTCCTCTCCGTCAACGGACTCCTTGATTTGGTCTGACTCCGTCAGACCCCTTGGAGATAAGCAACAGTAACAACATTAAATCAGTTATGGGAATATATGAAATTTGCAAAGATTGATTTACCCCAAGGATATATCAGAAGCTTCTTTCTCATTCTATGATGAGGAGTGTATCAGCAGTCATAGCCAACAATGGCGGCAGCTTGTCACTATCCAAATTTCAAGGCCGGTTGTAATGTCAATCATCTCATCTATATATAAAGTGCTATGATCTAAATAAATTTTGCTGTGATATCTTTGGTTTTCCTTGGTGTTGCATTCTAGGTTCCAGCAGTGTACAAAGTTTAAGGGGAAAATTGAAAAATCAAACTAAGTTCATGTTTTATCGTATAAAATGGATAGATTTACAGCTATTTATGAGTGACGCGTTCTTTCTTTGAGAAAGGGTAATTGTGCTTGCCAATAAATTTGACTAATAAATAAATTTGTAAATTCCTATAACTAACGCACTCATAAAGATGCATTCAAAATAATTTTTTTTTGTATTAGCAATGAAAATAAGAAATTATCATGAGACAAATAAATAACTTTACACCTTTATTAGAAAAATAATCCTTATAATTCGTTTGATATTATTTGTAATCAGATGTAAAAAATAACTATAACAAAAAATATTGTGTTGTACAATTTGATCGTATTACAAAAAATAACTTTGTAACAAAAAATGACTATGAGTAACAAAAAATGACTATGAGTAACAAAAAATGACTATGAGTAACAAAAAATGACTATGAGTATAACAAAAAATGACTATGAGTATAACAAAGAATGACAAAATGACTATGACTATCATAAAATACTATGAGTATTCAATTTTTACTTTTAACATTTTTAAGGCATTTTTAAGGCATCATTTAAATTTTCAATGTTAGATATATTATGAAAATTTAAAATTTGTAAATTTTATATGAATTTCTTTGTATACTTTTATTGGTTTTTAATATAAACAAATATTTTATTTTCACTACCTTTCAACTGGTATTATATAAATTTTATTAATGAATTATCACTGGTTTCACTTAACATTGTGAACATTCTTTACATAACAACATATATATCACACAGCATTTGAAACACTTTTACTTTATATCTTTCTGTCATTAAAATTGTCTCTCTCATGCAGTTTAAACCTATAATATTTGCAATTCTTAGCAATCTTGTCAAGTAATTATACTAATAACTTGTCAAGTAATTATACTAATAAGTATCATTATGGACGATCATGAATAGGTAGTTAATAATAGTTAAAAAATTTTCCAACTGGTCGAAAGGAGACCTTATGCCTCATATATATTGGTTATATTAGGTAATGAAGTTCTTACTTTTAACTTTACAGATATATGCAATTAAAAAATTACTATTTCTTTCACGTAATTAAAACACCCGATTTTCTTTTCATTTGATTTTTATTTTAAAATTATTCTTAAAGGCATTTAAAAATAAATAATCTAAAAATCTCTAATTCATTTATTTTTTAAAATTTTATTAGGAAAATTACAACTAATACAGGTTAGATCCTAGCAGAGCCCACACCCTTGGCGCGAAGGATTTTGGTTGGCGATAATTGTGGCTTGCGCCAATCTTGATAGTTCTGCTTCGCTACACTAGATATGGTAGACCAAACTATTTCTGGCATTTCTTTCTGACTTGTATTTATTTATTTTTTTTTTTTTCCAGTTCGTCACAAGAGTGTGAGATCTCCTAGAATTTTACCCTGATAGAATTTATATGCTCATACCAATTTTTTCATTCTAAATAAATATTGTAGTTAAATAATAACAGAATAAATGAGTACTTTTTGAGGCACAGATGCCTTATAATCCATGGTGTCAAATTATGAGATTGGCGATTTTTCGGAGGATTTTCTTATGTATCTGGCAACTTCGCTTTTATTTATTTTAACATTTATGTATTTCAAAAATAATTAGAAATACTCATTCCACTATTTGACGAAGCGACAAAACTTCATATTTCAAAGGATGCAAAAACATATATAAATTTTTCTTTATCAGAAATTTAAGAATAATCACAAGTTTATCGATTAATAAAAAATCAATCTTCTATAATTTTACGCATGTTTAAGATATAGAATATGTCCAGAAAGAATCCTTTCACAAAAAAGGAAATAGCCTAAAGTCACATAAGCCAGAAAGCATTAAAAAAAACTCTTGCAAAATGTATTCATCAAGTTCAAAAGAATTATTAAACTCTCTTCAATTGATTACATCCTCTGGAAATAAAAATGTTTTCAAAACTTTTAAAGCAGATTTTTCGCAAACAGATTTTTTTTCTTTACCATAACTCATTGAAATTTAAAAAATACGTTCTTTGTGTAAAACTTACAAAAATAAATATTGCCACTAAATAATTTAGAACTTAAAAATGAATTTCTCTTAAAGTAAAAGCACGCATTATTTTTATTACTCATAGAAACTATTCATTGGCATTTAGGAAATAAATTTATAGCAGCAGATACGAATAAAAGAATCTTCACATTTTTTTTCATGCATTTAATCCGTCACTTATAATTTAGAAATCAAAAATACTAATAATGCATGATGCAAAAAAAAAAAAAAAAATTCGTGAAATCTAAGGGTGAAATTATTTTTAGTCTTTTGAAGAAAAAGCATTTTTTATTGTAAGGTAATTTGCGTTATAATAAATCACTTTTTATTTACGTAAGTTCACGTCCATGTGTCTGCGTTTCTTTATTTGGATCTGTGTCAGAGAATGAATATATGTGTGTGTCTATTGAATATACTTATATATTCCATTGAATTGTTATGACATTATAAAATTAATAGTAATGTAAAAAAAAACAAAATCAGCATTTTTATCTACATATATTTCAAAGATCTTTAAAAGGATTCTTTGCTTACATTCATGATTTCCAAGGCAAAACTATTCTTAAATTCAGTTGAACTTGTAAATTAATACTTAAATAAATTCAAAAGGAATCAAACTAGTTATTTTCTTCAACATCTCTGCATATATTTTTATGTCATATTTTCCAATAGTTTTTTTTTTTTTTTTTTTCAGTATTAATGTAGTCTTGGCATTGAAATTAGTGTACCAAAAAAGAGATATTTTACAAAGCTGATATTTCAAAAATAGATATATGATAAAGATGTAAATCATTATGATATATTCAAATTTTCATATTTAGTTCTCATCCAGTGTGATAACTACACATAGCTACCATTTTAAAGTGATTGGCTATATTTAAAATTTGATGGTTGGTATCTTCGATGATAATGTCCTGCTATTCTGAAATATTTCTATTCATTAATAATGAAAACTAGAAAGTATTGTCTCTATTTATATATACAACGCAATGACGCTTGAAATGTTGTTGTTGTTGTTACTTATCTCAGGTTGTCTAGTTAGGCTAGAAAACCCCATAAAACTAAAAGTATCTAAAATGTTTGAAAAATGTGATGGGTCCCGAAGGAAATCGTCTTTTTTAAAATTTAGGCAGGTTAAGATAGGTCCAAGGGAGGCCATATTGACGGAACACCAGGGACAGTGGTGTTGCGTCAATATGGCGTCTATTTACTATGACGCTTGAAATGTATTAAATATCAGACAATTTAAAAATATCTCGATGGTGACAGTATAATGAACCCGCAATAGCCTAAACAGTATATGCCTCGAAATTTATTGCCGACGTATAATTATTTATCTAAAAGAAAAAGCATCATAACCATCTGGATGATCAAATTAATGTACCAATAATTTTTTAAGATTTTTTAAATAAATTCTATAGAAATGCATCTTAAATTTGAGAGACATTAGTACTTCTGAGGTAAAATTAATGTCATTTTTTCAATAAAAGCATTTTGATAGTGTTAAGTGCGTGATTATCTTACAAATCTTAGAAAAAGTTGCTATTGAATAAAAGTTAAAACTTATTTAAAAACTAAAAAAATTGAAAAAAAAATTGTTGGCATAAGCAAGGTAATAGTTTTAAGATTCAAAAGAGATTGTTTGTAAACATTGAAACTGTTAATTTAAAATTCTCTTAATTAATGACTGTGGTCAGAATTCTTTGCTTCCATCAATAATGATCATGAAATTTATAATCTTCACTCTATTGAACAGTTCAATTATCTCTGCATAAATAAACTTCATAAGTTTCCAAGATGGCAGAAAATGCCATATTAACCTTATTCCCCATGGTGGTCTTCTAGATGTGGTTATCTCCTGGGCCAAAAAAGACGTCTTTGGCGTAAAGCTAAACGCACATATGTAATAAGTACGTTTGGATGGCATATAAAAGAACTGCAGCAGAACTACATCGATTACTCATGTATCTCTCTCGAAAATATTGGGACGAAATAATAATTTCAGCTGGAACATCAAAAAATATTTTAAACTTATTAGCCTCGGATCCAGTGGAACTCTGTACAGTGGCTGCATTCTGCGTAGGTTTTAGATCCGTCGTATATGATTTTCATACCCCTTATATGCCAGTACCCACTTGTCATAAAAGGGTTTGCCATTTCCTCCGGAATTGATGAGGTAAAAAACAAGATTAGTTTAATTTTCCACAAAATGACATACTCAGTGTTATAAATAATAAAACACATTTATACTATGCATTGGTACAATTCAACACCATTTATCCCTATTGGTAAATAATGGCACTTCATACTGATCGTGTATATATATTCTTTGTTTCTATTAATCTAATACATTTCATGCTAGAATAGTTTCTCCTTTTCGGAAATTTTAAGGTTTCTTCGTATTATTATAAGTTTATTGTATTAGATATAAATTTCTGTTTCTTTAATCGCGCCTCTTCAGATTATAGATACATTCCAGAAATAAGTTAATAAGCATTTAAAATAGTAGTAATTTAAACTTGAATAAGATATTTTAATTGAATTTTTAATATACAATCAACCCAACATTGAGATGCAGTCAAGAAATGATTAAAAAAACAGCATTTAGAAAGTGAAAATATAGGTATTTCACAGCCCTTGATATCTTATGGCGCTGAAGAAAGTGATTACTTTTAATTACAAGATATTATTTTTTTTAAGTAAAGATGTACTAATATCTGAAAAACCTACAATTAAATTCATATAATTGCCCTGCCATGTTGTTGGCTGACGTCATCTTCCAGTTTAGCAATGATAAGCTTCAATGATTCTCCCCAATCTCAAACAAATTTCAGCAGAAATTTAAATGCAAAGTTTGGAGTCACCCTTTTACATGGAACAGATTTTTTAATGAACAGAAGGGATTGTTTCTTTTTTTCCGAAGCTAATTTACCTGAGGTAAAAATGTCTTCAGAGCCTAGAGCCAGAAGTTACCGATCTATGAAATCTAGTATGGCAACTAATGAACAATTAAGGTTACTGATTCTAAAAAGTTTGCATACGGGACATATTATCATTTCAAGAGAAAATAAAATTTAAAAACCATTGAGTTAAAAAAAACTATATTGAAAATTTTATAAGGAATTACGCTTCATATTTTCTTATAAAAATTATTCTAATTAATTATTATATTTTTAAAAAAAAAAAATTAAATATTAATGCCCGATTTCAAAAAAACATCAACAGTTAAAAAAAATAGATGCATTTTATTTGTAATTTTTCTTACAATGCTTAAAAAGTAGAAGGACAGTGTTTTTTTGCCAATTAATATCTCTTATTTTCTCCTAATTACCAGATATTTATGCAGATTTAGTTTAAAGACTCTCTTTTTCATTTTAGTCAAAAATTAGACATGTACTCCTAATATTAATAATAAAATTATCAGATATAATTTCTGTTGCTTAAAAAAAGAAGAAGAACACTTGCTAATATATTTAACTTAGTGAGTTGTTCTTTAGTTAAATAGTGATTTTGTAGTTTGTTTTATCCTTTTCTCTAAAAAATTCTAATTTGCTTAAAAGTTACGCTGTTTCTCCGTTCTCAGAAATGCCTAAAGGAATTCCTTTGAATGATTTTCAAAAAAGCCAAATTTCCGCATATCAAAATGATGGTAAAAGTGTCAGAGAGTTGATTGTTTGCAGGGGAGCCCCTATACAGTTTCAAACTTTATCTGAAATCCTTATAAAAATGGAAAGAAAAAGAAGACTGGTAGGCCGAAAAAGTTAACACCACGTGAAGAAAGACACCTTCTCGTTTGCTTAAGAAGAACAAAGGAAGTGTTTCAAAGGCAAAAAATCAAGCAGTACTTAATCATGAGATGAAAAAAACAGTTTACAACTATATTAAAAGATCTCAAAAATCCATAATCAAAAAACAGAAACATTATCCTAAGTGGACACAAACTCACATTAATAAATATTTAGCGTGGGCTAATGAGCACATGTCCTGGACTACAGAATGGACTTCTGTGATATTTTCCGATGAAAACAAATTTAACTTAGACGGTCCAGATGGATATCAGCACTACTGGCATTGTTTGGAGAATGAAGAGGAATACTATTCAACACAACAAATGGGAGGAGCGATTTTAATGGTTTGGTTGGCTATTGGATACGGAGGAAGGACAAGTCTGGTTTCCTTAAATGGGTGGCAAAAAAATACAGACTACATTCAAGTGCTCAATTGTGAGCTTCTTCTCTATGGCTCTGACTTGAGTGGTGAAAAGTGGAAGTTTCAGCAAGACGGAGCTTCCATTCACACCGCGATTCGAATCAAACATTGGTTCCTAACAAATAATGTGGAGATGTTTTACGATGGCCAGCCAAAAGTCCTGACCTTAATATAGTGGAAAACATCTGGGTAATGCTAGTTCGTCGAGTTTATGCTGATGGAAGGCTATTTAATTCGCTAACTCAGCTTCGAGAAGCATTGAATGACTCGTGAGACAAATCTTGTCAAACAGAAGTTCAATCTCTATACAATTCACTTCCAAACAGAATATTTGAAGTTATAAAGGCCAATGGAAAGAACATTCCTTGTTAAAATCACTATTTTTTCACTCATTACAATGCTGTCCTACTTTTTTTTAAAGTTTCAAAAAAGAGACATTTTTTTGTTGTCATTAATATTTTATGTTGAAATATCATAATTCTGATGTTAAAATTGTATTTTTAAAATATTTGTAAAATAATTTTAATAAAAATATTAGTAAAAATAAAATATTTTTCGGTTATTGCTACAAAATCAAGTGTCCTTCTACTTTTTTATGTAGTGTACAAACATAAATGCAGTAATTGGAATAAATTTAAAATTGAAAACCATGAATGCGATGTTAAAGAATTTATTATACGAATAGGTTTTTTTCAATTATTTTTATATTAAAATAAAATTTTTAACAGAAAATAATTTCATTTGTGAAATTATGTAATTTTGACAAAAAAAATTATTTTATAAACTATTCTTTTCAATATGCAGAGTAAGTACACGAGAAATAGTATATTTTTTAATTAAAGTCATTTTTCTATATATGATTAAAAGATTTAATAAACAACTAAAAAAGGAAAAACTAATATATTTTAAGCTTTGAAAATTACTCGCGTTTTCGGGTAAAATAATAAAATATAGAAGGAATATTATTATAAGTACCAGTATAACAACAAAATCAAATTGAAAAAGGAAAAAAAAACGTATTTATTTCCGAAGATTATATTTTAAAGATCAGCTTCGTTGTGGAAGTTAGGCCCATAAGTTCATACTAAATTAAAATTTTAAATGGTTTCTTTTATAAAGAGAAAGTAATTATATTGTTGCTCCTCAGGATATTTTTTGACGTATACAACCTGTTAACATCCTCTTTTTGTTATTCAAATATCATAAAGAAGTCATCTAACTTCTTTTGAAAGAAATTTTTTGACGTGAATCATTATTTTTTAGGATAATTTTCTACTTTAAAGACTTATTAAAGATACATTAATATATTTTATTTTCACACACAGTCATGATCTCTTAAACTGAATTTTCAGTATTTCTTCAAAGTTTCATTTTAATTTTCAGACAAACATGGAATGACATATCAATCGTTATTTATAATGTAGTGATTGAATCTGAAAAGTTTTAAGAGAATGTAACTAACAATGAGATATTGTAAGAATATTAAATTTTTTCAGTTTTTTTATGTCTCTAAGACTTTGAAACATTTGAAAAATATTGCATATTCTTAAAAGTATAAAGTGAAATTAATGTTTCCATTTTGCTATATTCTTACAGTTATCATAGAGGCAAATTTCCAATATTTACTGTAAAATGATGAAATATAAAATTTATGGAAATATATTGCTTTAAAATCGTAGAATTGCTTATACCAAATAAAACCTTCCCGATGAAGTAACTTTTTCAAAATTACTTATTCTCTAATTAAAAAATATATATTCAGTAAAAAGCATTTTTTAATTAGATATTATTTAAAGTTTCATCAGTGCTAATTGATGTTTTTCATCATTCTCTACATTCAGTAATTTTTTTATAAATAATAAAACTTGAAATATTACATAAAACTCAAATATATAATAACTTAATAATATATGAACCTAAATCTATAAAACAATTAAGATATTAATATAGCATAACATATTATCATTATTATTATATTCATAATAATAATATATTAATTTATGTAATAGATAATAATACATATATTAATACACAGTATAAAGCATAAGGGGTCATTCTGTTAAAATAAAGTTTATATCAATTCATTTATTTTTGATTTTTTTTATCTTATCCATCATTTTATGTATATTAATTAAAAAAGTAAATCTAAGCACCTTAAATTGCAAAATGATTTGTCTAGTTTTTCTTATATATATATATATATATATATATATATATATATATATATATATATATATATATATATATATATATATATATATATATATATATATATATATATATATATATATATATATATATATATATATATATATAAATTAAAACATATACTTTATTATGCAATTTAAAATTCTGAAATTTTAAAAACAAACAGATAACTTATTCAAAAATTAAAATTTAAACATATATATATATATAATATATGCTCTTTTATAGATATATATATATATATAATATATATATATATATATATAATTTATAATAATAATAATAATAATGAGCATAAAAAAGAGAATGCTTTGTGTTGTCAAGAAATTATCGACTACTGCAGCTTCACAAACTACTTTAAAATAACCTGAATAGGGTTTCACATTTCTTTTTCCATTATATTTTAAACATAATTTGCAAATTTTTCACTGAAGTTTGTATGTTTTAATTTTATGAAGTAATATTCTGATTTCTCTGGACGAAGCTGTCATATTTCTTAAAATTTTACTCCTCGAGTTGATACAATAATTACAATAAAAATTTAATTTATAAGTTTTTCAATGAAATTTCAATAGCTACTAATTTGTTAAGTGAAATGTTAAATATTTAAAATTTTCTTTATATTGTAGTTTACTATTATAACACACTTTCAGTATCAATGAATAATAAATTTCTTAAGAGCAAAAATGTACTTAGGATATTAAACTTAAGTTTTTTTTTTATCTTAAGTTTAATACTCTATTCAAGTCACGATTTTTTTTTAATTAAACTCTATACAAATTAGTATTTTTATATACTACCATCTGCTCATAATTCCAAAAAATTTAAGTTTTCTAATTAAACAAAAACTTTCGGAGTTTCATTCTTAAATAAATACTTATCCTGGTTTACATAATTACATTCCGCGGTATTTTTTAAGATAGCTCTCCAACACAATAATAAATTTCTATATACATTTTATCCCAGAGGGATTAAACTTTCCATCTATAATTAGTTCTAATTCCTCATTGAGAAGATTCCTTTAAATGAAATATTTATTATGTAATTAATTTTTCAAACTTTGATTATTTACAGCGGAAATCTTTATTTTAATTTTTTTTTTCCAGAACTATAATTTTCTCAGACAGTTTTCTAATTTTTGGCATTAAATTGCAGTTAAAACTCGTTTATTGGAATAAATTGAGAACAAAAATTAAAATATTAGTTATATCCCAAATATACTTTCAGGAAATTTTATTTATAAAGTCGTTTGTAAGTCTAGATAGTTTTTCACGTATTTCAATGCCTGTTCAAATTTTGAAAAATTTAATCCTTCATTGAGAATATCTAAAAATTTTTATCAAAGTGGATTGCAAAAATTAATTTAATTATTTTAAAAAGTAAATGTATATTTTCTTAAATACAATTATTTCAGTTTCTGTAAAATACCAAATTTCTTATGATTTACACGCAAATATTTCAATCAATATCAATTTAAATAAATTTTCATAGATCACCTCTTTTGTAGAATAAAAATAAACTTCCTTCATTTTTGCCAAGTGATTATTATGTAGGTGACTTGACGATTTGAAGAATAAAAAATAAGATATTCTTTACTAGAAATATATCAGATATAAAAAAAAATTTAAAAGTAAGGCCAAAAACTCTGTATTTATGTAATAAGTCAATTATTCAACAATTAATGATATTAAAAGTAATGGTGAAAATATTTCACTTTCATGTCATAAAGCAAGTCTGTACGTATAAAAAATTAATCACATAATAACAATAAGATATAAAGAAAAAATAAGTTCGATTAATCTTAAAACCAGACGTCTAGACAGTGGTTATCCTCGGTCTCGTGTAAATCTTTTTCTTAAAAGAGAGTAATAGGACACATTATTCAATTCTGTTGACCACCTGTATTTTCTTTTTGCTACCCTAGAAGATACATCAATAATGATCCCGAGAATGTGTCAATTCACTGTTTACAACATATTTCTCCTTAAATCCTTTAAGCACTTTACAAAATCGTGAAAATTAAAAAGAAATCGAAAATATGTCTCCTTAAGCTTTGACTTGTCTCACTTTTCTCTTCTGAGCAAAATGTATTTTCTTTTTTCATGATATCCATACAAGTTTCAGATGTAAAACTCAACGTCTTATCGATAAAATATAAGAGATATTTTTCTTCCATCAAAACAGAACTTTTCCTTGTTATTGTTGTACTGCAACAAGCAAGCATGAATTTCGTATTTTCCGAGACTATTTTTCTCTTTTGGAAAGAATCGATTCATTTCAGAGAAGTTCTGTTCACCTTTCATGCTCTGCAAAATAAAGCGATAAAAACAAGGACTAAGTATAATAGAAAAGAAAAGACTATAGATCTACAAATGTTTCGTTTTATATTATTTATAAAATAATTTTTCCCCGATACAATAATTTTTAGTTACTAAGCTTTTTAAGCAATATTTAGTGAGTGTTGCTACAGTGGCTGCAGAATAATGTACATCAAATCGATAAAACGCTGATCATTAAAATATAAATATACTCGCATTTTTTGGTATTAATAATTCACAAAAGCTTCATTCCCATAACTTAGATTTGTAATGAAAGAATTTTTAGACCCATAAAGAAAAGTTTACTTTGAATTAAATAAAACATTCTTTATTTATTTTTTAATTTATGTAAACTGCCAATTCACGCAAAAACTACCCTTAGATTTTGTTTCGTTTTAAAACTTTTTATTGCTTATTTTAAATTTTCATCCTTTTAAACAAATCTTTATCGTGCTTATTTTGAGCGAATATTTATCTATTAGCTTATTTTAAGTGAATATTTATCTATTTGCTTATTTTAAGCGAATCTTTATCAATTTGCTTATTTTAAGCGAATCTTTATCAATTTGTTTATTTTAAATTAAGCTTTATCTATTTGCTTATTTTAAGTGAATCTTTATTTGTTTCTTATTTTGAGAGAACTTTATCTATTTGCTTATTTTGAGAGAACTTTATCTATTTGCCTATTTTGAGAGAACTTTATCTATTTGCTTATTTTGAGAGAATCTTTATCTATTTGCTTAATTTTAAGCTATTTTTTTTAAATTTATCTAACTTAAAGATTCATTTACACACTTTAAAACTGCATGATCTTTAGATTTGCATAATTTAAAGATTCGCTTAAAATAGGATCAATATGAATTGAACTTCAAAGTTTACAAAGATTTTTAGTAATAATATATTATGAAACAAAAACTCCTTATATGCAATGAAAAGTGAATAGTGTTAATCAGTTTGTGGGAAAATAAATGGACACAGAGTTTAATTATAATGGCATGCATTCCTTTTTAAATAATTTTTACTTTATATATTCGGGTTTCATATAAATTTTCACTCCTTTGCTATTACAATTTAACAGAATGATAGAAGTATTGCACATATTTGAGACAATTTCATCAATCTATACTTTTTTAATGTAAAGATATTATATCAACCAAAATAATAAAATTCAAATAAATGACATTCAGAGGGAAAATTGCTTAGAATGAAAGATATATACTCTTTAAGATGGCATATATTTAAGGTATGTTCCTTAAAATAAGATTTCCATAGAATGAAAATTTCTTTTGTGAATAACAAAATATGAAGAATTATCTCTGGTAAATTTAAAATTCTTAAAACACGAAAAATTCTAAGAAATGTGATAACTAGTCGGCAATGTTAAATAAGGTCAAAATTTGGACATCCAGATAGTACTAACGTTTCTCAGTAAGCCGAGTTCATCATACCTAGTGCCTAAGAATTGAAATGACTCGTATCCATGCACCGAAGATCATGTTTCTCATTGAAGTAAGATCATGACGAGTATCTTGCTATCATGGTGACCGATGAGACTTCCAATGATTCTCTTAAAAATATTTAACAATATTTGCAAAGATTTTCAAATAACTTCAACGAAACTTTTGAATTTGATAATACTCAATACACATTCTTATACTTAATTTCAAATTCTATCGATACTAATAAATCATAATTCAATTAAAACTTATTGTCTGCCTTAAAAAACGAATATAATAAAGTAATTATTTTAAATCTGATGTGCATGGCAAAACCTGAATGAAGTTTAGCTTTTTCTTTTTATTGTAACTGAGTTTCAACATAATTCTAAAGGTTCCTCATTCAAATTTGAAATTACTTGCAATTAATTAGTTAAATAATTTATTGAACATTCTTTTTATGTACGTTATGTCCAACTAGTATAGACACAATAAATCCTCGTTTTTACGAACTCATGTAGACAGGTAAAATAACTCCTAAACTCGGAAGTTTATAAAATAGATAAGTAATTGTTAGATTTTAAAACTAATTTCAACATGCACTAAATAATAAGTATACAAAATACTCAAATTTAAGAACAATTCTTATACTTTCATTTTATTGATGAAAAATCAAGAAAAGTAATCACTTTTTCCTTTTTCAAAATCATATTTTTTAAAACACATTTCCTATTTTTAAGATGTAGGAAAGCATTTCTCAAAAATATGCCTCAATCATGATCATTTCCTCAGTAACTTGTGCAGCGCTATTTCATTTCTTTCTCATCTGCTATCTGGAAGTTCATTGTAAAAAAATATTTTTTACAGAAACTTAGTAATAAATTAATATTTATAAACGAGTACAAATATTATGTAAAAATTCCATTAAAAATAAATGGTATATTAAACTATTATTTAAAATTAATAATTGATCATTGACTATAAGTTTATTTATATGTGATTGTGGTATTAGTGCTCATAATAACATTTCTAATGATTAGTTAAATGATATAACAAAGTTAATTTGAAGCTGTGTTTTAGAAGACTAGACCTCATTGGTGATATTTTTTAATTTGGGTCAGAGTTGCTTTCAGAATTCAGCAGTCAACTATATATATATATATAAATTTCTGTAAAAAATAGATTCATAGAAAATATATTTTACCATATTTTTCATAAAGTTTTATTAAAAATCGAATTTTCACATTTCTTTAAATTAAAAAATCGCAACTTTTAAAAATGAAATAGAGAAATTTCATATCCTACGTTTTTAATTAATCCTCCTAGATTAATCTCAATACTTTACCGCAGTTCCTGTTAAATAAAACCCCTTATTCCATCAAAAAGCTTAAATTATATAAACATTTATATAATAATATAACTTCCATTTGTTTAAATATTATGTTTATTATTAACATAGTGTGACTTTAAAATTTTTTCAAACATTGCTGAAGAACCAAAAAAAGTTAATATAAGAAATTCTACTCATTCAATTGTCATGAAGAGAAAGTAAAAAAGTATATTATCGTGAAAGTATGTTGTCAAGAAGGGAAGTATAAATATGGCAAGACGCATTGAGTTCTGCATTTGTACAATTTAATTTGTTCCCTAATAAAGAAATATTATTTTTGATTTACAATTGATAAAATCTAACACTAATATAAAGCATATGAAAAGATTATAAAAACAACTCAACTCTTTGTACGTTAATAAATTTTGCTGAACGAGTATTTTTTGTCATATTTTATTAATGTTGTATTTAGCGACAATAGCTGAATTTTAAACTTTAATACACTTTTTCTTTAACTTTTAGTATGAATGTATGCTTGATTTCACTGAGTTTCATTGCAATTTATGTTTCATTCCTCTATGACTTCCAAGTTATATTTCAGCTTCATTTCTGAGTTAATGTCAGAATTTTAAGCGAAGTTGAATCGATGAAATATCCTTTCAGCATAGCTGCCAACTCTTCTGATTTTATCAGAAAACTACTGATTATTAACAATTTTTTCCAATTTCCCGATAATGTACGAAAATTTACTGATTTTGGCAGTGAAAAACATATAAACAACTTAAAAACAGCCAAAATTTTGCCAGAACAAAAGTCTATTGTGTTATTTTAGTAGTTTAAATAGTCAACAGATGGCACACTAATATAATTTTTATAATTTTCTGATATTATAATATCATGAAAATTTGTTCCTCTGAATTACGAACCGCATCTGTCCTCCGTGGTAAGATGACGATTTAACAACTTATGTGCAAGAACTGAAACGAATTGAAAGTCATATAATTAACATTCAGAGTCACCAGGTGCCTCTGTTTACATTAACAGTTCAACTTACTAGTTATTAGTAATTTAATTGGAAAAAAAATTTGTCACTGAACTAAATTTATTATTAATATATTTTATATTTTTATGTAATTTTATAAGTTTAATATTTATAAATTGCAGTAAAAAATAGTAAAAGTTGCCCAATAAAATAAATTTTGGGATATAAACATTGATGTTTATTTTTTAATTATCTAATACTTTTTTATTTTTTATAATCTTCTTTATGAAGTTGATAAATATTTTATGCACATATTAAAATTATCACAAAATATGCTTAGAATTAATAATTCTCAGGATGTATAATATAAAGAGTAAAATTGTCTTTTTTGCGAAACTATACCGTTTTAAACATTCAAGCAAAAATGTCGCTAGTAAGGGTCTCCAGAATTTTTAATTGAAAATCAGTAGAATACATTGATTTTTTTTCTCCACGATTAGCAGGAATGCTTTCATTTATCATCCTTATGTCCAATTTTCCTTATCACACCAGAAATTGCATTTTAATTTGAGGGATGTTTAACGTACTGGCTATATCAGAGTCCTATATTCTTTGATCAACTAACTCTAAGTATACTATTGTACCTTTATTCATAAAAACAAATCTTATGATGAAAGATAATCAATAATCTTAAGTTTTTAAAATAAAATTTTTATTTCTATTTCTTTAATCTCGTTACCACAAGCTAAGAATCTTTCATAAAATTTAAAATCCATAAATTCATCTAAATATTTAAAGTAGTATGTCCATAAATCTATAACATTTGAATTGTTGCAGAATATATCTCATTATTTAGAATCATTAAAATGTCCGTTCTATAAGCCAATGCTTAAAGTTTAGAAAACTAATTCAACAAGATTTTACAAATTTTTGCAAATTATATATCTTACACAACTACGTCTAACAAAACCTGAATTATTTCGCTTTATTGTTAATGTGATAAATAAATATATTTCTTTCATCTGAGATTTGTAACTTTATACAACAAATATAAATGTTTCATTATTCAATTTAAATAAATATTTATTTCATTTTCATTAATTATTTAAGTTCAGTATACGATACTGAATTTTATATTCAGAGGATTCTTTATTTTATGTTAATTTCTTAAGCTTTTCTGAAATTATAATAATTTCTAATAACTATGGGATATCAGTCAGTGAAAAATACAAATAAAATATTATAATATACAAACTTTAAATCGATTGATAGAGAAATAATTATCACAAAGTCAAATAAATTGAAAAAGATATTATTTGAAATAAACTTCGTTATATTTATAAAATCAAAAACATTTGTACCTCTAGTTTTTATTACATTAAAATTTCATCGCAGAATATCCTTCATAAGCAGTTATTATCACCTATTATATATTAGTTTTTATTTACCTATAATTCATCTGCATTGTAATTTTCCCTCCCAACGATATTTTAAAGATTAACCTCTTTGAAATTGATTTTCAAATTTATTTCACTTGTATTGATACAGAATTCCTGCAAGTGTTAATCAATATGAATACTACCGCGCCCTCTTTGGAGAATTAAAGCAGATAAATGTCCAGTGACATACAGTTTAAATTGTTTCATCCCAAATGACAAGCAGTTTGTTTCAACGTGTGCATAGTTGGATTCCACTAAAATTCCACTTTAAATACATTAAACCAAACTATTTTGAACAGGAATAAATATTTGGAATAAAGTATTAACGGAAGATTATTCAATTATTTCTATTCCTAACATGTTTCAGGATTTTTTTTACTTACTATATATTAATGTATTTGTCAGTTCATTTTAATTTCTTTCATGTTGAAATTTATTATATTAGTTGTTTTTTGGTTATAGAAATGGTGCTTTAGTTTCTGAACAGATATAAGGCCAATTTAATCATCAGATTAAAATAATTAAATGTTAGGACATGAAAACTCAAGAAGTTTGTAATTCGGGAAAGCATAGAGTGGTGAAAATTAAACATTTATTGTTTTCTTTTTTAGCAAAACAATATATTTGATGTAAAAATTTTATTTAGAATATTTTGATTTTTGCTTAAATAGCATGGTATGAGAAAAGAAGAAACGAGAAAGAAAATAAAAAGAAAATGAAGTGAGAAAATGAAATATGAAAAAAATCCTAGATTTCTGCCATTTTGCATTCATTATTCTGTCATCCATGTTTTAAATAATTGTTCCATGATTTCTATATTTTGAGACAGGAGAATTTAAGAGTACTTACTTGAAGGTTCAGACTCTGACACACACACAAATTAAGTTGAGGAAACTTAAGTTTAGAGAACTTGTTGACCAAAAAAATATGAAAAGCACAAAATCAATTAAGAGACACTCTAGTTTATTAAATCTGGTATTGTAGCATTGACAATCAACACGATATGAACTTGTATTAAATTGTACAGCAATTAATTGCAAGAGATCATAAGTAAGTTGAACTGTTAAATTGATGCCAAGTTAATTTGAGAGTATGTGACGTACTATGGTTTTAGATAGCATCCTATATTATATTAATAATATAGCATTTCTTAGATAATAGCAAAAGAGAAGTTCTATAGATCTCGCGCTAATATTTCATACCTCAAAAAGAGCTAGTGGTGAAATTTTTAATTTTTACTATTAGTACTTACATTGAAAACTTATTGTATGGAAGTAAGTAAACTCTATAAATTTTAATTTAGACAATTCATATTTTAATTTCATATTCTAATAATTTTGGTGAATTAATCCTTAAATTGCTTTCGAAATCTAAATTCCTTAAATGAGGCTGTTTTTTTAGCATAATATTCTAATTTATTTGTAATTAAATAAATTACTGTGTAATGAAACGAGAATATAGTAAATTTAATTACCATAACTTTTGTTCTCATTAAAAATCATTTAATTCAGAATGACATATTATAAAATAAGAAGTAAAATTTTCAAGAAAAAAATTCATAGTATTTAACAAAATCAGTTAAAAATGTATACATTCTTACCTAAGTTCATATGCAACTAAAAGCCTTAAAAAAGCTTCAAGGCTTGATAAATTGCTAGTTCAATAAATAGGATTTTTTTTGAAAAAAATGTGCTTTCTTTCCGTGAATAAAACAATACATTCGTAGGGCCGCTCTAGCAGTTCACCGCTCTGGGAAAAGATGTAAAATGCCACCCATATATAACAAAAATTAAAAGGGATAACCTAAGCCCTTCCTACGCTTAATGGGTAAAATAAAGCATGAGCAAAAGAATTTCAATCAATAAAGTTGAAGTTTTGATTAGAAAAAATACTAATTTATTAATGTATGTTATTGTCACTAAGTTAAAATTAGGGTTTCACAGAAAAAAAAATAAGAGAATCATTTCTAGTGTACAATTATAAAATATAGATATTTAAAAAATGTTAAAACAAATTATGGAACAACTATATATTAAAACTTATTTACTTATAAAAATTTATTTAAATTGAGTGTTAATCTTAAAAGAACATTTTTTCTCACTTTTAATATTCTGAGAATTTTTTTTATAATTTATTTAACATTAATTTCATCAGCAAGTTCATGTTCTAATAATTTCATCTTTTCTGCTGAGCAATTAAACAGTATTATAAACAAATAAAACAGCAGGTTCAGTTTGCAAATTTAAACCTGTGTACAGATTTACTTTAAATAATGTATATTTAAATAGCAAAAATCACTGAGGAAATCTAGAAATGTAACGAATTATACATTTAAACTTATCTTTTATTTTCTGATAAAATATATAGCTCTGTTTAAGTGCTGAAGTAGGAGCATTAATTAGTTTTATTTTCTTATCAAAAAGAATGAATTTCCTTCCAAAGTAGCAAAAAAAGTATGATATAAAAACAATATATGTGTGCGTGCGCGCGCTATATTTGTTATATATTCATAATTACAGTCACTATGTATAAAGTGCATAATGTTAGAAAAAAAATTTTAAGATCAATTTTGTGACATTTGATATAAAAATGTCATTCAAAAATATTTCATGCTTATTCGTGTGTCATTTAATTAAAATTAATAATATACTACTATCATTTAAATGCAAATTTAACTGCTGTAAATGTATGACATTAAAACTGTGTATTTTATAAATTAAAATAAAGAATAAACTGTGTATTTTAGAATCTGTTCACTCTTATTCTCTCGGATAAGAAATTTTTTAATTTCCTTAGAATTTGGAAAAAATATCATATAAAATTTACAGTTTATCAAAAATGAAATTCAGTATTATTACATATAGAGAGAGGTAATTATTTAAATTAAAATTTCTAAGTTTATTTAGAATTATTTCAAGTTATCAGAAATTAAACTAGTTTATATTCATTATACTAGTTATTTTATTATATTTTCTAGTTTAATAATTGTGCATAAATATACAAACTGTAATTTATTAATAAATCAAAAAGATATCTTCAATGAAAATTTCAAAACATTTACTGTCACTTCTTTCATATTTTATTGTATCTTTATAAAGGGAAAATGCTTTTCACGTGTGTGAAATACTAACTTCAGTCCCTCAAGCTATTAACTTGTATCTAATTTTCAGAATTCAGTTTTCAATAACAATTTTTAAAGTCAAAAAGTTTATCTTAAATATTAATGCATCATAATCATTTTACTAAATATTTCTTTTAAATTTTATAATATGACACCTAAATAAAAGAAGAAAGCTTGTTGATATATATATACGACAGACTATCTCAAGTTCTTCAATATATTCTCTTGAACTTTTAGAATTTTTTTTAAGCATTCAGAACATTTAACCATTTTTCACAAACTAAATTGTATAACAAACGCTTTCACGGGTGCTGTATTACCCATGATGCCGAATTCTGAGATTGGCGATTTTTTGGTGGATTTTTTATGTATCTCGCAATTTCGTTTTATAATGTCATACATATGGAGGCCTATAAGAATTATACAGGAAATTCTATTTTGGCAATCCTAGTATTTACGTCATCGTGCACGTCATGATACGTCATCTTGGCAACATTTCTTCATCGCCAAAAAAAAATTCAGAATTTGGAATCATGGATTATACGTCACCTGGGCCCAAACGCTTTACTATAAATCTCATAAAAAGCGCAACTTTGTGTCTTTTGTTAAAGAAAATATAACGTTTGTAATATAAAATTAATCATACAAAATAATTTACAACAACCAATACATTCGTCTGAATGGCAGAATGGATAGTACAAATCAAGGCAAAGGTATTGGTGATTCAATTTTTTTCCAAAAATCTTGTGTATGATTTCTTAAATTTTTTTTAATTATTGTATAAAAATACAATAAAAATAAAATGAACAGAATATAAATTTTTTTTCTTTCTTTATTTGTTTATTCATTTTAATTTATTACTTTATTCATTTGATATCAGTAATGAATAAATAATGAATATATATGCTCAATTTACACCCACAATTACAGCTTTGGAGTCACTTTTAAATATTTCCAAAAATCGTACGATTGAAAACATTTGACAAATTATGTTTAGTAAATCTAATTTTTTAATTTTATATGCATATAAATGACATGTACACAAACATGTTATAAATCACGTATCTTTTTACTTGATTATTTTTAACATGGTGTACGTATTGTACTCGTGAAAAATATTTGAAGTGAGTGAAAGTATATATCTTATTACCTTATCAAGAACTCACTTTTCAAGGAAATTGATCGTCTCCAGAATATTCCTTAATAAGGTTAGAAAAATAAACTTCATTAAATCTTTGATAAAAATGGCTTGAAATTAAGTACGTAGTGTGGTTGAAGAATTTCTTATATCTGTCAACGTAATCAGTTATGTTCAAATTTGTTTTTGAAATTTAGTTGACAGTAATTGGTTTTAACGAAACTTTTGCATCTTTCCTACATATATAAAAGTTTTCAAAACAAAAAGAGTGAGAAGGTATATCTCGTCTCGCAATTGAATTTTTATTGTTTACTCAAATAATATATATATATATATATATATATATATATATATATATATATATATATATATATATATATATATATATATATATATATATATATATATATATATATATATATATATATATATATATATATATATATATACTTTAAATAAACTTTTCTTCAAGACTTTCATTGTTAAATTCATAAATCAAAATATATTTTTAGAAGAAATTTAAGAAACAAATGTTTATCTTTAAGTAATTGTTAAAACAAAATAAGGTAGAAAAATATTTAAAATTAGATAAGGAATAATAAAATGCTTATATCTCATATATTCATAAACTAAATACTAAATATTTTGCTGTAATAATTTTTATAAATTGTGTATGATATACCTTAACTGCGTTTTATTTCAAAGGCAATAACAGAATTGATATTGGACTGATAAGAATAAGATGAATTTAAGTCTAAAATACGAGGGTCACTCTGAAATTTTTGAGATACAACTAGGTTTTTAAAGTTATACTTACAAAATTTTAGGTGTGTTCAAAGTAGTCTCCTTCAACATCAATGCTCTTTTGTAGACGAAGTTTCCACAGATTAAATGCCTCAAGCCATTCATTCCTTAGAATAGATGAAAAAAATCATTTATAGCCACATCAATCTCTTCTTCTGAAAGAAAATGACGTCCACGTAAGTACTTTTTTAGATTAAAGAATAAACAAAAGTTTCACATAGCTAGATTAGGTGAATACGGTGGATGTTCGATCACTTTAATTTGTTTTTGCTTAAGAAACTCAATTGTTAAACCGGCTGTATGTAAAGATGCATTGTCACTGTGAAGCATTAGTCTCCTAATATTCAGTTCTTGTAGAATTTCTGGAAGACATTTAGTGGTATACCAGTTTGCTGTTACTGTCTTCTGTCCTTCCAACTTGATGGCTTTAACCAATCCCGTACTTCTGAAGAAAACGGCATACATCACTTTTTTCAGTGCGCGTTGTTTTTTCATCATTGTCGTCATGGGATCATCTTCAAATACCCATACTTTGCTTTCTTGACATATTGGAATGTCAAAAAACGGTATGTTACGGTTATCATTTGTTACAATTTTAGAAATGATGCGGTTGCCACCGTCATTTAGCAATTTTAGAGTTTCTTTACTGATTCTGACACGCTCCTCTCTTTGGTGCTCAGTTAGATTATGGGGAACCCAACGGCAAATTACTTTTTTCATATGTAATTCTTCATGAGAGAATGATTTTGTGTATGGCTGCGGAGCTGCGGATCCAATGTTAAGTTCCTTCTGTATCATTTGATAGGTACCGGATTTTCATCCATTAATATTTTTCGTGTGGCAGACACATTATCCGGGATAACTGCCGACGGCCGCCTTCCTGTGTGTTCTTCATCCTGAAGAAAGTTGCGACCTCTTCTAAATTCTCTAAGCCATCTGAATACAGTAGCACGAGCTGGAGATTCATCACCAAATGCTAATTGCAACCGTTGAACGCATTCTTCTTCATTTAATCCTGCTTTAAAATCGTAGAAAATCATAGCGTAAAAAAGTTCTCGCGTCAACTCTATTATCTCTTCTGTTTAAAATTTATTCTAAGCTAAACAAGTTGAAGCAAGTCAGTAAAAAATCGTCTTCTGTGTTAAAAATACTTTGTATTTTAAAATTAAACCGTTATTTTAATTTTGCAAATTCTCTTCTGCGCGTCTCTCCAAAAATTTCAGAGTAATCTTTGTATTGCAGAAAATATAATAATTATTTCATATATTAGTAAAAAAAATATGAGATCTAATTATTCAGATTTATTGAGATAAAACAGAAATAACACAGAGTCACTAAACTGTCTTATGCTTCAAAATGATAGCATGATTAATTATGTATCAATTTCTTTATTTTGAAATACAAGAGAAGTTTATAAATTAAATTGTGTCAATATAAATTGGAAAACGATATGAAAAATTCTCATCTTTTCCAATGAAGTAAAATGAAATCAAACAAGAAGTTTTTGTTTAAGCGTATTATTTAAATCTCTCTAAATTTATTAATCAAATTACCTTTGAAACTCTTTTAACAAAATCTTCTTTCCTGGAATACACTGTAGAAAACGTGTTGGAAAAAAAATTTTACTTATTAAATCTTATTTATTTTATTGTGGGTGTTTAATAAAGTAGTTTTTTAAAATTAATATAAATATTTAAAAATTTTCTTCCTCTGTTTAAAAGTTAAATTTTTAAAAATAATAACCCCATTTAAATAACCTTAAAAAAATGATTTATAAAATTTCAGTTTTATATAAAAAATATTAAAACTATTCAAAAGATGTTAGATATTTTTGATTTCTATATCTTTATAATTATACAATACGTGGTTTAAACGTATAAAAACAGAAATTATTTTATAAAAATAATATTCATAAATTTGTAAAAATTTTATTATTTTTCTAATATAAAAAAACAGAGTTTGCAAATATATATGCACCATTTTTATTTTAATCATAATGCCTTCACCTTTAATATAATATTAAATATAAAAAGTTGTTGAGTAAATTTAAGAATTATATTAAATATTAAAAATCAATTTTCAATACTAAATTTAATAGAAAATATATACTAAATGATCCTCAAAAATGAAGCCCTGTGGTTTAGTGGCAGTGTTTCTCGCTCCCAAGGCACAACTCCGATCCTCGGACTGGGCAAGGTCAAGTCAGCCTTTCATGCCTTCAGTGGTTGGTTTGTTTGTCGCTCAACGGTCATTTTTTGCGCACGAGGGCTAATTAGACCGGGAATTACGGTTTAAAGTGGATTCCGAACCACTATAAGCATCCATGCTCAAGGTGGGAATCGAACCCACGAACTGTTGAACCGAAGGCAAGAGCGCTAACCATTCGGCTGCCAGCTCGGCTCATCCCTTCAGTGGCTTGATTAATTGAGTACCAAGCATTCTTGGGAAATAAACACTGGGGGTCTCACGTTAGGCTGACTCCCTAACTGAGACATATGCTTCTCACCCCAGGGCCCTAAGTATTGAAAAGAGTTACGGGTACTGTAGGCTTTGGCCCATATGGTTATAACGTTCCACGGAGTTCCTCAAAAATATTTGTTTTCAACAAAAACCATTTCAGATACAAATCTCTTGTTTGACTAGATTTAGAAGAGAATTGACTAGAATTTGACTAGATTTAGTAAACATGAATCTTTAATCAAACCTTTCATAATATAGAAAATTTTTAAATTTGTGGAAACAAAAAATTTGATTTCTCAGTTACTAAACTATTGTAATATTTGTACATACAAATTGTATATTTATATATAGACAGATCTATAGATCTATCCTAAAATTCACAAACCTACTCTAAGAGACAATATGAATGCTTAAAAGCTGTATGAATCAATTGTCAACCTTGTATTAGTGTTCAGATCTATGAATACGGAAAGCAGAATTGAAAAATAATGCTTGAAAACATATTTATCGATATTTAAAAATGGTGTTGGAGTAATCGTGTGTATAATAAATAAGGAATATTAATAAAATCAGTTATTTTTAAATAAAACAACAAAATAGTGCTGTAATGGCTTTCACTATCTTATTCTTTATGACATTGTCAATAAGCAGTATGATGTGTTAATAGATTTAAGAATTTTTTTGTAATTATATTTTCAAAAATAAAATAATAGTTAAAAATTCCAAAAAGGTAAGTTAATTAGATCGGATATAGTATTCTTATATTTCTATCTCAATTAGAAAAAAATAACAAAAAATCAAGCCATTTGAAACAATTATTCTGAACTCCATTCGGAGTAAATGACTTAAATTTACTCTTTTGTTTACTATTCTATTTAAGCTTACGAGAGATTTTTCTGCCTTGTGATCACGAAAATATAAAAATATGTTCTCTTTAGGAAAGAAAAATTATTTTCAGAATTAATTTTATAAACATTAAAGTTTTAGTAAATTTGATTAAATTAGAGCTCTAAAAACATTTATTGGTAAAAGAATTGATTGTTCATCATTGAAAACAAATAGCAAATACATTTTATTTAAGCGTTTTTTCACTTTTTTCAATCTATTGATCCAAACTGATAACTGAATGGTTAGCACTTTAGTCTTCAATTCAAACATTCATGGGTTCGATTCTATTTCGAACATGGATGTTTCTAATGATTCGGAATACACATTAAAATGTAAATGCTTGTACAATTGACCCTCGGAAGCAAAAAATCACCATTTAGTGACAAACAAACTTTTTAAATTTTGAGCATTTTACGAAAATGGTGCTATGAAAACTGTAAAAAAAGACATCAAGTAAATTAAGCATATTATATCAAGAGATATTTATAATAAAATATATATAATTAATTATAAACGATGTCCTGTTTTTAGTAAACATGGCATATTTTACCATTTTATAATTTATAAATATTTTCCCCCTTTCTGAATTCTTTTTCCTTTTTTTAATTTTTTACGAAAATTTTTAAAAAAGTAAAATATTTGCCAATTTTTAGGAAACAAAAGTTAAATAAATTATAATAATTAATTAATAACTCTAGTAAATCATTCATATCTCTGAATTATTAATTAAATTTCTTTAAATTTATATACAAATATAATGAAAGATTGCTCACGCAGTGTATATACGCGCCTTCATCTAAAATTCGTTAGAATTATTAATAATTTGTCAAATCTTTTGCCTGAAATACGAGCTTATATTTGGGAATCTAGTTTTAACATTGACAAAACTAATACGATATTGAATATTTGACTTAAATACTGCCTTTTTTACTTTGACAAGCACATTTTTAATTGAATCAATTCACGCATTGAGTTCCACTTGCCAATGAAAAGAATATTTCAAAAGCTTATTTATCTTTAATATCTGAATCGATTTTTATAGCAAACACATTGCGTGCACAGTATTTTCGAAAATTAAGTTTTTTGTGATGCCAGATGATTTTTCAGAAAGAAAAAAAAATTCTTTCTGAAAACGCAGAATTTTCTGGACACGAATTTCAGATGTAAAATGTCATAAGGAAAGCAATTGCTTATTTTATTCAAAGCATATTTATTTTCTTTCTTAAGCAAAATTATCTCGGAAATAAAATAAAGAATACAATAACACTCACTTTTTATTTGTGTTGGCAACGTTGTTGGAGTAGCTATTCTAAACTTGCATTAATTCAGCGTAGTTAATTTGACTTCTACATTAAAATTTCTGAGTTAACAATGTGCATTTTATAAAAAAAAGAAAAGAAAAGAAATAAAAATAAAAATAAAGTAAAAGAAAAAAAAATATATATATATTTTCTCGATATTCCTTCAAATAATTTTCTTAACCAAACTGCAAATAATTATTACTTAATTGAAGATTACGAAACGAAAAATGATTATTCCTTTACAAGATATATAATAATACAATTAATATTGTTCATTTAAAAAAAAACGCACTTTAATATTTAAGAAATTAAAATTTTTATTTCAATTAATTCAAATATTATGCATAAATATATATATATATATATATAACTTTTTATATATATATATATATATATATATATATATATATATATATATATATATATATATATATATATATATATATATATATATATATATATATATATATATAACTAATCAATGGTGTGATGAAGTCGTCAGCACTAATATAATGCACAAGTGTCTGTCAATGTTTTTAAATCTGTTTTTATACTTACTATTAAGACAGATTATCAAGATTAAAGTGACTTTGATAGTCGGCATACAAAAAATAGGATAGAGTCATCTCTAAGGTAACAAGAAAATTAGGATTCTAGTCCCTTAGTATACCTTCCGTTTTCTAGTAGAAATAATCAAAAAATTTTGATTGAATGGAAAATGGAAATTTGTTGAAAGGTATAAAGTTGAAATAAAAATTTATAATAGAAGACTGTATTTCACTTCCAGAGAGCTAATAAATTTAACTAACATTATAGGATGGATATAATAATTTTAATATCATAAAACACATGGATTAAAAATAACTTTAACTTTTAACAAGAAAACATACTAAATATTTGTGAAATCTGCGGTAAAAATTTTGGTAAAGTGAATGAATAAACCATATAATATGTATTAATAATGGTTATAATTTTTACAATATGGCTCTTTTATTTTTAAGCCTAATCTTAAAATATCTAGAAGTAAGATTAAAATTTATAAAATTTAAAATCTTAATTATTTTTCAAATTTCTATAGATTTTAAATACCAAAATTCTAAAATTCTTGAGTTATTTTAAATTATATATATAAATCGTTAACAAATGTAAATTGTATGTTAAACGATTTCTTATTATTTCGATAATCATCAATTTGAATGAATTAAATTGACATAAAAACTTTCTGAAGGTTATAAACTTTTCAGGCATACTTTATTTTTATTTTTAGTTTCAATATTTAAACTAAATATAAAATGATTTAAAATTTCAGTGTTCAAACGGATAACTTTGACATTTTTTGTTATGAAATTTGTATATAAGGGGAAACAAATGACATTTTTACATTCAACTTATATAGGAGCCACTTTTTCCTATTTTTATTGACGTAATGCATTGGAATTTCACAATACAAAAAAAATCCATGTTTAGAAGACTGAAAACACAACTTTTACTTCTAAGTTTCTCACTTAATATCCAGAACAAATCCTGAATAAATACCAATCAATATGTCTCGCCCAAAGGATTCGTAAAGAGAGTAAAAAAATCACACGATTAGATTTTCCAAATAAAAACCTTAGATTTATTTTGTGTGAGCAGGTTATCCCTTGGACTTCAACTTTAAAAGAATATTGTGCATCAAATTAATGTCTCAGACAAATCAAAAATTATCTTAGAGGATTGTCTCAACAATTATTTATTTACTTAGAAAAATATGGCAATAATTAAATTAGTTTGGCGACTTTTTTTATCACCAAAATATTCAGTATGGCATCTTCACTAGTATTTTATGCCTTCATTACAGAATTTGACGCCATGTTTAGTTTCCATTATATTTAAACTTTTGTTGCATAACCATTCTTTTAAGAGAGCATTTTCATGTATTTTATTTTACGCTCTTTGTCTGTGAAAAAAGTATTTTTTTACTACCTGAAAGTTTTTAGATAGATTTTTTTATTGTTTGGTACACTTCAAATATAATTGAACAATAATCTGTGATGCACAATAAGTTGTTTATTTCTAACACTTTTTTTCTCGATGTAACGATTGAAAAGGATTTTATATGTCTGATGACTCATCTTTTTAATCATCTTTGCTGTAATTGTGTTGAATATATGATATTAAGAATTTAGTTAAAAGAATAACCATTTTTTCGTCGTTTAAATTTTTCGATCTTAAAATTGGCAATGGAAATGACTTCGATTAGTAATGATCTTTAATTATCGTCAGTTTGTATCAAATTATCCTATGGAAGAACACAGTTTCTACCTCTACTTTATTTATTTTTTAACTATTTTCTTTACCAGTAGTTTTGTCTTAGTCTAGCCTCAAAGTTAAGCTGGTATATAATTTCTTCTGCTTACTAGAAAATGTTTTCCTATCAACTAGTGAGCTACGCCAGCTCAAACTAAATTATATACAAAGAAAATATTTAATTCAATAAAAAGATTTATACCTTGAGAAATTAAAATGACATTTTTTAAATGGTAAAGAATGGTTGCCAAAACTTTGCAGCACATCAAAAATATTTTTAAAAAATTTTTTTGCTTTACTATGAATAATTTATGAAATTTATTATAAATTAAAGTGAGAATATAATTCAAGCTGTGCAAATAAAATGATAGCAACACTATATGTAATTGAAATTCCATAATAAACGAACAATTTTAAAATGAGATTCCTTAACATTCCCAAGAATTGAATACTTATACAAGAATTAATACATTTTCCTTCATGTTTATTATAGGAATATAAGTGTTTACCCTCATAAGTGATATATAACTCTTTTCTTATATAAAAGTTTTGCCATGAACTGAGAAATTCTGGGCCAGAACCCTTAATATTTTCAGCTTGTATCTCCAATTATTAGATAAATGATAAAATAACGAGATGTAGAACGATGCTAAATAAACCGTATATAAATAAGAAAATTCGTAAGAAGTTTGATTTTTTTATATCATAACCATATGTTTATCCATAATTGCTTTCACTCGGAATAATACTATTAAAAAAAAAAAAAAGGATTTTTGTCTGAAGAAATATATTACTTTGTGATTTGTATTATAAGTAAAACACTTGCTAAAGTACAAAAACAAAATTCAAGAAAATTGACGATTGCACTTTAAAATAATGTTTTTGTTACAACTTACTGTAAAATACACAAATTAGTGAAAAAGCAAAACTTCTTATTCATTTGCACCAATGATAAATTTAAATTTCCATAAAATATATTATGAAAAATAAAAAAGTCATATTTTTGTTTTTGTGTATTTTCTCAAATCGTATGAATCATCTGTTGATTTCATTTTTGGATAAGAATCAATAAAATATCAATTTTTTCCAACATTTTTAGAAATATAATGATTTTTAACAAAAAAATTAATTAAATTTTCAAATTTCACTAAATTTTAAGTATAAAATAAATTATAATCATAAGCAAATCGTTTTTAACAAAAAATGAAATTTAAAAATTCATGTGAACAAAATGAATTTAATTTCCGTGTCTGCAAATTATTTTATATAAAATTTAAGCTTCATGTGAATATTCGTGTGACAACAGTTTTTAACATGGAATTTCATTTTTCGGTTAATTTAAAATTCGACTAAATTATCTAGCTTTAAATACTGCATATTTTGTGAAAATATAGTTGATTCTTTAATATTAATGATTTATAGTGTATTCTAAATTTCCTAATTTGTATTAAAGTTGGTATGAACTTTTGTGTGGCAATTCAATTAATGATATAATAAAAGAAATTTAATCATTTTTTCTTATTGCTTTGAAATTTTTATTCTGAGTAATTTACCCTAACATGCAGGTGACACAAATATAACTTCTTTTACAAATAATTCTTTTTCATATTATTTAACTTTAATTCTGACTTCGTATGACTAGTAATACTTCCAAACCTATACAGTGCTCTTTTAAATTGAACGTAAAAAGCAAATTCAAAACTAAATTTAACTGAAGCGTTTTCTTCGTTTCATTCCATTATCTTTCTAAAGATCTGAAAGCAGAGCCCGAAGTTAAAATGGTTTGAATCAGTAAAGTCCTCGGGGATCTAAACAGTCAACAAACTCGAGCGAATACTGGAAAACGAAAAAGCAAACGTCTACCTTTAAACTGGAACTTCGAAGTATAGAAAAAGAATGAGATGGAAAAAGTAATTTTAAATTTTACAATTACTCTCGCTAGATGGTAGCACCATAGCTAATATTCCATTATCCTGATACAATTCAAATATTCCTTTCACAGAAAAAAGAAAACTTTCAATAGAGTAAATTCATTTCGAAAAATATATCCTGCGAAATCCTGTTGGAAATTTCCTACTATTCGCCAAAAAAATGAGCCTATAAGAATTCTTTTCTTATTTAAAAACATCTTTTTAAAAAATATATATAAATAAACATGAGCATAGATTTAATAATGGCTGCAAAATAAGTATAATTAGAAATGTAGATGATTTTAGATTCGAATATTTATAAATTTTATTATAAGATTTTCAAATTACTTTTGACTTATAAGTTTTCTGTTGATTACAATTTTTTTTTAATTTGCATTATAATACTGAATGTACATTTAAAAGCTATCGAAATATTCAGTGAATGATATAAAAGAAATTTAGTTATTTTTCTTATTGCTTTGAGAATTTTATTCTGAATAATTTAGTATACATTGTAAACAATAGATTCAAACACAGTATAAATCATTTTTCAGAGAACATACAAGAAAAGTTGAGTAGTGAAACACCGATAGTAGATAAAGGAGGAATATGTTTAATTTTTTTAATTTATTATTCATTATACTATGATTGTGTCAAAAAACTTACATAATTTGTAAATAATAGCAAGTAGCTATATAAATATATTTGCTTCTTTTCATTATAAATATAATCTACAGTATTTTATTATACTTTTAAAAAATAAATGAAATTAAAAAGTATTACGAACAATTAATACACACATTATTTCTTCTGAAATGTGGTATCTAAAATATTACTAAGCAATTATCAAATATTGTTTGAAATTTTAACTTATGAATGTATCTGAAATAATAATTTTAAAATTTAGGCGACGTAATGAAAGATTAAAACACGCGTTATTAGTGTACTCGCATTTTTTGTTTTTAATTATTTAATATGTAGTCTGTTTTATTCATTAAATGAGAGAGAATGATGACACATATTCTCGGTTGTGACATAATATTATTTTCATCATATCACGCAAATTTTAAATGGGAGTTAAAATCCAGACTCAGCGATGGCCGGTGAAGGCATTGGAAAATTCTAATATTCAGTGAATAAAGAAGTATTAGAAATATTATTAATTATTCAGTGAAAAGGACTAGTATTCAGTGAATTATGTTTGAGCAATTTTGGAACAATATACATCGAGCCAAATTAATATCATCCATAAAATATCCACCGCCATCACAATAAAAAATGCAACAATGATATGTGCACTTGTTTTTTTTCCAGTATATCCAAGTATCTTATGTTCGTTTTTGTTTACTATCTTGAGAAACACCAAGATTCCATACTGGAGCATTCCCCATATCATAATACTCACAATGGAATCTTGCATATGGAGCGAGTGAGGTAAAATATATTCAATGGATTCATGAAATTCTTGCCAACTTCAATGTCTTTCATCAGTCCAAAATAAGATGTAGCGTCATTCACAGACAACATTACCCATATCTAATTCTCAGGTTAAGTGTCTTCTTTTCCAACACAACTCTACAAGCAGGTATTTGCATTTCGGATAGAAACAGGTGGTTTTCTCACAGGCAATGAACTGCGCATTCCTATCTCCCGCAATTTTCTGGGCATAGTTCGAGGTGAAATCCCTTGGACAGAACCCCAGTGAGGAATTTTTGTTATTTGAAGTATAACAGAATTCCTGTTCTACAGTACAATTCTAAAAATTCAAGAATTCTTTGATATGTTTGTGCTTGAACCTAGTCAGATTTATTGACTACGAAGTTAAAGCTTCTGTGCTAAATGAGCACCAACAATAATTTTTTTTTTCAAATGCTGTAAGATCTGTCGATTTTTTATTATTTTTATTTTGTCTTTTCTGAAATACACTCTTATTTATAGCGTTCTAATTTTTAATATACTAAATTATATAAAAAATTTTCATATACTTTATAGTTGAGAAGCATTTAAATGAAAATCTCTAAAGTTTCTAATTCATTAACCAATGCATTATTTAAAAAAAATGTATAAAATTTATGTTAGTAAGTATAAACAAAACTTCATATGTTTCATTTCTTTTTCTTACAACATATAATTAAAATTTTAATCCTACATAGAAATTCCATCTTTTCTGATGGGAAAAACTTCGACTTCTGGAATGAAAATTACCAATTTTAATTTTTTATACAGTTAAAAATGATAGTGTTGAAATGATCCAAGCCCACTAGTAAGTTGTAGTGTGTGGAGTCAATTTATCACTTAACTTTGCACTTGGTACCTGGTATTAGACAAATATCAGTTTTAGATTCTTTATATCGTTTTTTTGTACATTCGCATTTGAATTTTGTAAATGTGCTGAATTTAATTTTAAACACATAAACTTCATGCAAACTATTTTTTTAATTTTTTACAATAACATTTGATAATAAATAAACACTTAAATATTTACCCTTGCCACAAAATGCCTGCGTACAAACGGACAGTATAAACATTCTAGAGACAATAAAAATAAATTATAGTGTTGTTGTTGCACCAGTATGCTACCCTGTACCGATTCCTAAACATTATAGTGTCAATATTAATTCAATTTTTATATAAAATACTTCTCTAACGATTCCTTAAATATCTATAACAATTTCAGAAAGATAACGCACATTATTTCAACGTAATAATAATGTAATTATAAAAATTTTACAAAAAGCAGCCAAAAAAAGATTGCGTACAGGTACAAATTGCAAAGATATTTGCAAATTAATCTTCATTGTTTTTAGTCTCTCAGAGTTTGTATGAAATGAAATAACGTCTGCATTTATATTTTACGACTTATTCATTTTAATTCTAGTGGTAATACAAAAAAATAGTACAAAATTCTTTGTTTTGTTGGTATGATACATTAGTATTTGCAAATAAGTAGACTTAAAATGGATGCTAAAGGAAAAAAACTGTTCCTAACGAAAAAAATCCTCTTAAAACTGAAGAATGAATGTAAACCTCTTCACGCAATTGGCAAGGTACTTGGAAGAACTCTTGCTTCTATCCAGAGAGAGATCAATAACTACAAGTTATTGAAATGTGTTACCTCAAAGCCTCGGAATGGCCGTCCATCTAACTGATTTTATGAGAAAAGAGATGCATTCTGAAATCCGTACATTTAAATCAAAAGATTACTGCATCTCAAATAGTAAAGGATATTTAAAAAAAAAGGTTTAAAAAATCTCTTCGTGAAAATACTATACGAAATTTTCTGAAAAATCTAACTATCATGGCCTTGAAGCTCGTAAAAAGTCAATTAAGTCAATACACAAAAATGTTTAAATTTTGCCAGTATGTAAATAAACCATCTGAGTTTCAGAAAAAAAGTAAATCTGATAATAGTAAATTTTGTATCTTTGGCATCAAAGGGAGTAAACTGCTTTGGAGAAAACAGAGTACGGCTTTTGAGAAGCAAACTGTTGTGTCTAATGTTAAACACGGTGGAAGTTGCGTAATGATTAGGGGTTAATGTTGTATACCTGTGTCAATGTTAATCTACCTACTCCACTTGAATGACAGCAAGTGAATTAGGTAGATTTCCATAGACTCCACATTAGATCATATGGGATATCTAAATGTATTGAGGAAAAATTTGAAGCATAGTGCTCAAGTTTTGATCTTTGGCGATTATTTTCGCTTTCAACAAGAAAATGATGAAAAACATACTGCTCACAACGTAAAGCTCTGACTGTTGTACAATATCTAAAATCAGTTGCATACTTCTCCATAATTGCCATATTTGAACACCATCGAACATTTATGGGACTTATTAGAACTCAAAGTTCGGCAACATAACATAACATCGAAATTAATGCTGAAAAGAGTAATTATGATGAAAGTTAATAATGTTTCATATGCAGAAATAGCGAAGATTAACTCTATGCTTAAAAAATTGGAAGAGGTTCTTAGACATAAATGTTTTCCAACCATACTTAAAGTTAAATTGACAGTCCATTGAGGGTATCTTTTAAAGATTATTTCTCATATATGCGTGCTTTTTGTGTAATTTTTAACTATTAATATTCTTACTTTGCAACAACGAATGTTATCTTTCTAAAATTGTTACAGATATTTAAGGAATTGTTAAAGGAAATCTTTATATATAAATTGAATTAATGTTGGCAGTATAGTGTACTTTTATTTTCTGTGTGTTTATGTAGAATTTTTTCTGGCAAGTGCATATCTTTTCAAATCCTTCTTTGTTTTAATAAGTTGAATAACTATTACAAATAAGTGAAAAATAGCTTTCTCACAAAAAAGATCTTTATTGCGAAAAGAAAACTTATTTGTCTTCAGAATTTTTGCATGAGAAATAAAAGGAAAATGATGAAGAGTAGTTTATATTTTTATATGAACAGTTGCCAAATTTCTTGCCAAAATATCCACGTAACCAAAATTTAATTACCGTTTTATACTTTAACGGTACAAAGTAGAGTTTTAAAAAAATTAGTTTTACTGAACTGCTAATCATGGACAACATTGGATACAAAATGGCGACAACTGGATGAAATGGCGAAATGAATATTAGTGCAAAACTGCTTATAACCTATTCGATAAAAATTTAATAGAGTTTAAACAGCGGATGTATCAAACAAAAAAATCACCTAGCGTACCTTGCATGTGACTTTGATGTCATATGAAGTGAGTCAATTACATGATTTCTTTCTGTTGTTTTGTAATTTGATCAGTCTAGGCTTCAGCTATAAAAAAGATTAAGTTTTAAATCCACGTAGAAAACCAAAAGCAATTTTTTGTTTATGCAATATTTACCGAATATATTCTGTTTACATTAATGAAGAAAAATAATATGAAATAAATGAATAATTAGAATGTGAATTTGAATGAATAAACAAAATATGAAATAAAAAATTTACAATATCATTAAATCCATAAAAACACATTCATTATATTGTAATTTGAACAATTGTTCTTCACAAGTGACATATTGAGAACAATATAGAAAACACTTGAGGTAAATTATGGGTCAATCAGAAGTCAACCCCAACTAATATATACATTATCTGCATGGAATTTAGATTAAGATTCTTTAAAAATGGCCAAATATTCCTTAAATTTGAATTCAGATTACATAAATATCATAAAAATACCACAATAAAGAAAGATGAATTATTAAAATAGTTTACGCTAATATTTTTTATTTCACAACATATAGATTTTTTACAATCTATATATAAATATTATATAAATAAAAGTAGTAGTTTTAATTATAGTGTTTTCATAATACGCATTGAATATACAAACATATAAATTTTCTTAAAATCAAAAAGTAATTCACATAAATCTGCTTAGAAAGAAAAACTTATATCTTATGTATACATTAATTCATTTTCGATAAAGTAAGCATCTCCAAAATAGAATTAAGTGTCCTCGGCTGAAAGGATAAGCTATGCATAAGTCACGTGTTCATAATCTTGAGACCGTATTCATGAAAAGCAATAAACATTCATGAAAAATTCAACTGGCTCACTAAAATCAAACATGAATAATGAAACATATGTCTAACATTGACTGTAATTTGTGTTGCTAACCAGATTAAAAACACGTTACAAACAAGCAAATTAATTATTACCATCACAGCCGGTGAAATCTTAATCTCACTCGATCAATATGTGCCTTATATGGCCTTGGAAACTGAATCTTTTTTTAAATACATAATGCAGCAGCCAGTGAAATCGAGCTTCAAAAGAATATTTCTTTAATGATGTTCATCTGCCACATTAATTGTTCTTGGAGCAGTTCTCCTGCAAAAGGCAGAATAGCCACTGTAACATGCTGTTGTCTTTGATGTGTCATCAACGATGATGAATGACTCAGTCGCCGATTTTTCTCTCCTGTTTATATTTTTTTACTTATTTATTTTTTTAAAATTATGCGTGACTCTATCCGTTTAATGTTCCCAACAAACTTTCCAGTGTTCTGCCATTTTTGTCCCGCAATTGATCTCGTGTGTCATAGTAAAACCCAAAGTTCTGTGTAACACTTGACGTTTCTATCGATAAATACATTAATCAGTAGCTAAGAACCATTAAAAATAATATTGATTGCCTCAACTTAGTGTGTTTATGAAGTAATAAATAATTATCTTAATTAGACATGAATCATTATGAAAAATGTAATGTCAACTAATAGTTGTAATGTAATGTCAACTAATAGTTTAACCAAAATATCAGCAAAAATAATGATATTTTCATTTAAATTAATTTTTAATGGATTCGAATTATGATTTCAAAAATAGTGTACCGAAAAATACCTTACTTAAGCAAAAAAATCATATTTTAAATATCTCATAGAGTAAAATCACAAACAGCTGAAAATCTTTTTTAAAATTTTATCCATTGTAATATTTAATTATGGAATTTTTATAAACATAAAGAACACATTATTTCTCCACGTCGTAAGGAAAAAAATCGCTAAAAGATCATAGTAGAGCCTCCTGCACATTAGTAAAATTTAAAATATATTGCCTGCTAATGTAAATATGATAAATTTTGAAGCCTAAAGAAACTTATAATTTTAAGTTTTCGTTATAATAATTTGATATGATGTAGAGTAATATTGTATTACATAAAAAAATACGAAAAATACGTGTCCATAAAAAAATACATACGAAACAATACATTCCAGAATAAAGAATGACACATAATTATATAAAATTATAACTAATTGCATAATTTGCATATTATGATGCTACTTCTATTTTATTCTACAAAATATAGATTTATACTACAAGAAAGTACTCTACAGTGTCAATAAACCCACAGTACACAGATTTCATTTTATAAAGTAATACCACTTTAATCTAAATTTTTATTTGTTTTCATTATTTGTTTTCATTTTATGATTTTCCGTTCTCTTTTTGCAATGGGATTCATTTTTATGTAGCTAATAAACACAAACTTTAATAATCTGGTTTTTTAAATAAAATCTTTTAAGAATTTCTAATCAAATTTTACTAAAAACATAATATTATTCAGAATCTGTCTTAAAAAAATTTCTTTATCGTCTAGATTCCTAATTATTTTCAAATTTGCAATGAAACCGAATTAAGTTATTGAATATTTTTAAATACAGAACAAATATTTTTAAATACAGAATTTAAAAAATATATTTACTTTTCTTAATTAATTACTGAAACCCTAATTTTATGTTTGTTAATTTAATATTCATCTGTAATGATAAAATCTACACTAATTTCATATTCTTATTGCTGTTTGCTTACCAACATTAAATTTTTTAATTAATTATTTTTACAACTAAATTATTTTTAAAAGTGCTTTTAAATGCTTATTACTTTCAGAACTTATATGAAATCAAAAATAATTTAATATCATTAATCATTAATTAGTGATTTTATTCATTAATTTAATGCCATGAAACTCATTTCAAATGTCACATTAGCAGAATAATATTGCATTAGTGGCAAAGCTATATATATATATATTTAAAATTATTTTCTTTATTTGAATATGTTTTGGCAAAAGTTGTTAACTTTATAAAAAGTTCAATTTTAATCTCATTGAAGATGTCGGACATAATTATTTAGCATCATAAATCAGTATTTACTAATTATGTTATCTCACTAAAATGGTGATAAATAACCAAAAACTTTGATTTTCAATATTTCGGAAAAGTTTTAGTTCCACAGAAGAATTTGATTTAATATTTTTTTGTATTATTTTGCATATGCTCTTTTAACTTTGTTTATTTCAGTTAAAGATTTTCTTTTAGCAACATTTTCGAAAAGGCTAAAAAGGAATCGAATCTAGAACACAGTAAATGGAGCAATTGGTTTTAGTGGATAATTCCCAGATCTCAAAATGGAAAACTGCATGATCGTATCCATTGTTACAAAAACCATTATCTACAAAATCACAGCTAAAAAAAGTTCTTGTTTATATCCAGAGAATTTAAAACTCTTGGTGCTTTTTAGCTGCTACTATTCAACAATGAAAGTCTTTTTATCCCCGTTTTTATTATTTTTAGGATTTAACAAATAATTCCGTCGATATAACAAACAATAACAAATATTTATTTTGAACACTATAGCTCGAATCAGAACGCTACAAACACAATTCTTTTTCTTCTGAATCAAGTTTTTCAGTGAGAAACAAGAGCGTGGGAGGTTGCCATAATTGGCGCACTTTATCGAATTTTGAACAATTTTTCAAGACGGTAACATCCCGGCCCCCGTGGAATGGTTAACATTCAACAACCAATCAAACAATAGCAAAAATATGATTTACACAATTTGAAAGCAATATTCTAACACAATAATAAACATTACATAGGTTCAGCAAATGATATTCATAATTAACACACAGGTTCAAGTACTAAATGGTAAGAACATATATATTAATGCAATTAAACAATACAGAAAATAATAATGATAACTAATATTTCAGAGACTACAATGCTATAACAGTACAATGATTCTAATCAGTATTTACAGGAAGTATGCACAATTTTGTTATGGGTCTTTTTTAAAATCCCATGAGCAGTACGAACATTGACCACTCTGATACTATTCTCAGGACCATGATAAATTTCTTGTATTCTTCCAAGAAGCCACTTGCAATGGGTAGATTAGGCTTTTCTACTACTACTAACACACCTGGGCTGACATTTATTGTTACAAATTTCTATTTATTGCGATTTTGAAAATAACTCAGATATTCCAAGCTCTGTTGCTTCCAAATAATCTGAGTCAGTTTTTCAACTTGTTTCCACCTTGATAAACAATTGGTGGGAACATCAACGGTATTTGGTTCAACAATTGTAGTTATAGGTCGCCCAATTAAGAAATGTCCTGGCATTAAGGCCTCTAGGTCATTGATATCTGACGACATTAGAGTCAAGGGTCTCGAATTTAGGATTCCCTCAATTTCCATAACTATGGTAAGAAATTCTTCATAACTGAAATTGGCATTTCTTGCACCCCTAATTAAATGGTGCTTAAAGGACTTAACTCCCGCTTTCCAGAGTCCTCCAAAATTTGGAGCTCCAGGCGGAATAAAGGACTATTTAATTTGTTTAGAAGTTAGGAACTTACCTAGTACCTCATCCAGATGGCTTATTAATCTATGCAATTGCTTAAGTTCTGACTGGGAACCCACAAAATTTTTTTCACTGTCGGAGAACAAAGTCCTACATTTGCCATGTCGAGCAAAGAATTTTTTCAACGCTGAAATAAATGCCTGAGACGTTAAGTCACAAACTAGCTCAATGTGAATAGCCTTAGTGACCATTCAGATAAAAATAGCAACATAAACCTTATGAAGTGTACCCTTTCTTTGATTTCTGTACCTAATAAGGAATGGTCCTGCAAAATCTGTATCAGTATTTGTAAATGAAGGATTTACCGTAACTCTCTCCTGAGGAGGATTTCCCATTAATTGCTCTACTCTCATAGGCTTGTTTTTTGTACAAATTACGCAATTATGTACAATTTTCCTTGTCAGGTTTGTGCCATTTATAGGCCAAAATTTTGTCTTGTGTAATACAAGAGAGTTTGTGATCCAATATGAAAATATCTTTTGTGAAAATGTTCCATAATTAAAATAAGTTAGCTTACTTTTTGAAGGAAGAATAATTTGGTGCTTTTTCTGGTAACCTATATCGGAATTTTGAAGACGCCCTCCGACCATGATGACACCGTTTGTATCACAGAAAGAACTTAAAGAATTTAAAGAACTTTTACCTGGAAAAGGTTTACTTCCCTTTAAATCCTTATACTCCTCTCTAAATTATTCGAATTGAACCATGGAAATTAATTTTACTTCTGCAAAATGAAATTTTTCATTGGAGATCTGTCCATAACGCTTGTCCACCGTTGTTCTAATTTTATGAAGAAATCTGAAACAGAAACTTAAAATTATAATTAGTTAGTTCATAGTTATTGGTAACCTTAAGAATATGACCTAAAGCTGAAATTTCTATTGTAACAGTTAAATTAATTTGTTCTTGGGTTGTTTCACAGTTCCCTCGAGTACTCATTATTGTTCACAACAGATTCTGGAATGTTAGTCTCTTGTAATTGAGTGGATTCCTTAAGAAATGCTGGTCCAATCCACCACAGGTCTTTACTTATGGTGTCATCTGGAGCTAAGCCTCTGGATATTAGATCTGATGGGTTCTCCCTTGAGGACACATGTCGCCACTGACAGCTCGCAGTGAGCTCTTGTATGACTGCTACTCGATTGCTGACAAATGTTTTCAGTTCGTGAGCCGATTTTTTATATCCAAGCCAAAACGATACTAGAGTCGAACTACAAACTTTTGGCACAGTCTTTGATAACTAATGCCTTATTAACCTTCTTCATAAGTTCTGCCAGCAGCAATGCTAACAAAGTTCCAATCTAGGAACAGTGATCTGTTTTGCCGGAGCAATTCTGGATTTACTGCACAGAAAGTGAACCGAAATAGTTATTCTGGTAACTTGCTCTGCGCATAAGCAACTGCACCATAAGCAGCTGTAGAAGCGTCTGCAAAACCATGAATCGTAGCATTTCCATCATTCCAGCAATGTCTTGGAATAACTAAGGTTTCTAGTTTTGGGAGAAGTGACACAAACTCTGTCTACTGTTCTAAAAGAGCAACTGGAAGCGTAGCATCCCAATCTGCATTTAAGAGCCAGAGTCTCTCATGAACAGTTTTGCCTTTGTCACAACAGGACCAAAAAGTCCTTGAGGATCAAATATCCTCGCAATGTCTGTCAATACAGAGCGTTTAGAGTAAATGTCTCTATGTTTATTTGTAACCTTGTATGAAAGGCAAACAAGTTGAGGTTTCCTCAATACACCTAGAACCTTATCCGAATTAATTTTCTCAGAATCTTCAAAGGAATACTGTTCATTACTAGTGATACATTCGAGAAGACTGTTATCGTTAGAATTCTATTTGTGAAGGGACATACCTCCCCGTGCAAGTAACTGGACAAGCTGGATTTGTAATTGTCTTCTTGATTCCCAATCATCAGATCTCGTTAATAGATCATCTATATAAAAGTCATCCCGTCCAACTCTAGCAGCATCTGGGAACAAAGTTTCTTCATGATCTCATAATTGCTTAAGTACTCTCGTGGCAAAGTAGGGTGCGGTGGCAGTTCCATATGTCACAGTATTAAGCCTGAATGTTTTAACTGAAATGTCTAAATCTTCCCTCCAAAGAATTTCTTGTAAATAACTTTGCGATGGATGGACTAAAATTTGCCTATACATTTTGCATATATCTGCCGAAAAAACAAATTTATGCTTCCTAAACCGCAACATTATGGAAAAAAGATCTTGCTGCGGAATTCTACCTAACCTTTGCAGCTGATTGAAAGATGTACTGTAGATGTAGGAGCTGAATCATTAAAAACAACTCTCAGGTTCGTTTATTTGCTTTCAGGCCGCAAGATTCCATGATGAGGCATGTAATATACAATGTTTGGGGTTCCATCCTCTGATACCTCCGCCATATGATTTAGATCTTTATATTCCCGCAAGAAGTCTTCATATAATGATTTCAATTGCGCTCTAACCTTTTGCATAAGGATTCGTATTGCTTAGATACCAGTACTTGTGATTCTTCTAACACATGGTCAGTTTTAAGGGGGATTTTCACGATATATCGACCATCAGGTAGTCTAGAATGTGTTTTTATGAAGTGTTCTTCCCAATCCATTTCTTCTGGACTTAAAATCGAAGTTGTATTTTGAATTGATTCAAGTTCAAAAAATTTGCTAAGAGTTTTATCAATGTTAATTGAATCTTGTATCAGTCCATAATAATGATTACTGGTTGTATTAGAAATGACATTTGAGCCACTATCAATAAAACCGAAAACACAATCTTGAAAAATCAAGTGAGAATTCTGAAGCTTTAATTTTTTGGTTTTTAATGTATCAAAAAATAATTCTACCCCAAGTAGACCGTCAATTTTGTTAGGTCTGAAAAATGCGAGATCCACCAGTTTTATATTGATAAGCAAATTTCTCAAGTTGATATTCAACTGTCGTGTGGGGGTTATGTTTGTGATTTTGGGAACAATTATAAATTCCGAAAGCTTAATAAAATCTTTAGATGAATTCGAAATTTCCAATATTGCTTTAGATTTTATATTTATCACTGAGCCTATTAATCTTCTAATTGGCATATTTATTTGGCTCTGCTTTACCCGCAACAAATCTGCAGAGCCTCGCGACTTATTGTATTTATCATGGAGCCACTATCAAGCAAAAAACATAACACATGTGACTTTCCAAAAGCATCCCGAACTAAAACGTGAGCAGTAGCCAACACTACAGTTTGAGATTTATGTCCGTAAGTGGCGCTTGCACATGTGTTTTCCGAAAGCTCTGAGGGGGAAGTGTTGACCTCAGGGTCAACTCTTTGCTCTTGAGTGTTGTTAGGTCGCTGCTCGAAACTTTGGTTTTTATTTTTTATTTCCGGTTTCGAAAAGTCGTGTAATTGGGATCCATGAGACATTGACTGGCAGATTTTACACTTATATTTAGAATCACAAGAATTTAATTTATAATTTCGAACTATAGCACCTTAAACACAACTTGAATTTCTTAATTAAGAAAAATCTTTGTTTCACACCAGCCCTTAAGAATTCTGGACATTTGAAAATCGGATGATATTCTGGTGAGTTACAAATTGAACACTGAAATTTGTTTACGTTAAAGTCAACGAAAACACTTTTCATTTTATACCCCATTTTCGGTTTTAACTGAGATGCGTGAACGTTTTCTAGGTATTGACATCTTCTTTTTAAAAATTCAATAAATTCATCCCACTTGGGTAATTTGGATGTTTTAAGCAACATTTCGTAGAGTCTTCTTGATTCTTTATCTACCTTTTGTAAAACAACATTAATCAAAATATTAGTACTTAAATCATCTAAAGTCAAATTTAAAGATTTAAGAGCTTTAACGTGTTTAAGTACTTTGTCTAGTAAGCATCTTAATTCAATTCCTGATTCTAATTTTTTTTATGTTTATTAATTCAGAAATATTTGAATTAACTATAAGCCTTTTATTATCATAGCTCTCCTGTAACGCCTCAAAAAGCGAAGAAAAACTATCTTCTGTAGTTTGAATTTGTCGCGCATTTCCTGTTAAGGACGATTGCAAGTAAAATTATTTGTGAGCTTCATTTAAATGCTCATTAGAAGAAATCAATGTTTGAAACTGTGTTTTAAAATTATTCCAGTGCTCATAATGTCCCGAAAAGTTTGGAAGAAGAATGTATGGTAATTTTACCTTTATACTACTGCAGTTCTTTTCATTAGCAAATGAATCAGTATGCAATATTTCACTTTTTAAGGAGGATTTTAATTTTAACAAGCTTACCTCCAATTCTTCGATTCTTCATCCTTTTGATCAAGAATTTGTTCATTGTCCTCTACATCTTTTTCTTCTAAGATAGCATGGTACTGTAAACGTAATTCAATTAAATAATTCTTTGCTTCTTGAACATTTCTAATTTTTACATCAAAAGTAATTGCATCATCATTCTTTGCTTCTTGAACATTTCAAATTTTAACATCAAAAGTAATTGCATCATCATTCTTTGCTTTTTGAACATTTCTAATTTTTACATCAAAAGTAATTGCATCATCATTCTTTGCTTCTTGAACATTTCTAATTTTTACATCAAAAGTAATTGCATCATCATTCTTTGCTTCTTGAACATTTCTAATTTTTTACATCAAAAGTAATTGCATCATCATTCTTTGCTTCTTGAACACTTCTAATTTTTACATCAAAAGTAATTGGATCATCATTCTTTGCTTTATCATTTTTAATATGAACTTTTAATCTTCCAATTTTCCTTCAAAGTGCCTCCTCGACGATTCAAGACTTTAAAGTCAGACATGATGCAAAACAAAAGTAAAAACTTTCAAAGATACTCAACAATATGAGTTTCAATTTTTTTTATGTCTCCAAACGACGCTAATTCACTTTCCTGTCGACTGACCAGAATGGTAGGATTTAAATAAATAATTCCATCGATAAAAAACAATAACAAATATTTATTTTGAGCACTATAGCTCAAATCAGAAAGCGGACTATACCGCTAGAAATACAATTCTTTTACTTTTCTGAATTAAGTTTTTCAGAGAGAAACAAGAGCGCAGGAGGTTGCCATAATTAGCGCACTTTAAAAACTTTTGAACAATTATTCAAGGCGGCAACAATTATTTAATTTATTTAATTACAATATCAAAATCACAGTTGCATACTCCTCCACAATCGCCAGACTTAAATCCCATCAAACATTTATGGGACTTATTGGAACACAAAATTCCGCAACATAAAATAATATCGAAAGAAATGCTGAAAAGAGAAATTATAATGGAATGAAGTTAATATTTCATCTCCAGAAACTGCCAAGCTAATTTACTTTATGTTTAATTGGAAGAGGTTCTTTGACATAACGGTTTCCCAATCAGTCTTAAAGTTTAATTGACAATCAATTGAAGCTATCTTTTAAATACTTTTTTCATCTGTACGTAAACTTTTTCTGACTGCTTTTGTGTAGTTTTTAATTATTATTAGAGGTTGGAGAAAAAGTTCGTAGCGCGTTTTTACTCTCAAGACTTTTATTTAAACAAAAAACAATACTTTTATCAATAAATTATTCAATTATATATTCGCCGTTGCTGTTTACAACCTCTTCCCACCTCTCGACACATTTGTTGATGCCGTTCCGCTAAAAATTGCCTGCTCTGGTGTCAAAGAAGTTGTTGAGCCAGTTTTAAAGTACTTCTTGGTGCACTGGGAAATGCTCGAAAAGAATGCCACAGTCAACAAGGAGCTCTACATCACCCAGCTACACCACGTGAATGATGCTATTCGACTGAAAAGACATGATCAACATGGTCAAGTTATACTCCTTCACGACAACGCCAGGCCCCATGCACAAGTAGCCAAAGCCGCTCTTCAAGAGGTTGAGTGGGAGGTCCTTCGACATCTGCTGTATTCACCGGACCTACACCGATTGATTACCATCTTTTCCTCTCCTTGTCAAACCATATGAAGGGCATTACCTTCCATAACAAAGAGGTCCTTAAAAACTGGCTCAACAACTTCTTTGACACCAGAACAGGCGATTTTTGGCGGAACGGCATCAACAAATGGGTCAAAAGTTGGGAAGAGATTGCAAACAGCAACGGCGAATATATAATGTATTTACTTATTGATATAATTATTGTTTTTTGCTTAAATAAAAGTCTTTGGTAAAAATGCTTCGAACTTATTCCCCAACTTACTATTATTATTACTTTGCAACAACGTGTATTAGCTTTCCGAAATTATTAGTGATATTTAAAGAATTTTTTTTTAAAAAAAATACCTTATACATATAAATTGAATTAATGTCGGCATTATAATGTACTTTTATTTTCTGTAAAATGTTTACTGTGCGTTTATGCAGACTTTTTCTGGCAAGTGAATGTAACTCTCACAAAAACAATATACAAATATCCGCATGGTTAAAAATTAAATAAATATTCACCTTAGACCAATTTCAAAATGCTTTCTCTCTAAAAATGTAAAAACAAAACATTAATAATAAAAAAACCATTTGGAACTTTGTTTACTAAGCTTATAATGAAATAAACCTAAATTATTTTATTTCTCGATTAGAATGAGAGAAAGTAAAAAACATAGCTGATAATAAATTTTGAATAATATTCGGTGAGTTGAGTCTAAAAAAAATTGCATCGTGTAACAATTTCTTCAATATTCCATTATTTTACAATATTATTTACAGTTTAATTATTGTGTTCTCATTCTTAATTTTTCCATAGTAATAATTAACATTCATACAACCGAAAAAGTTTCAGAAATATTCACAAATTTTCTTTCAGGATGTCTCATTGTATTATATATAGCGCATTTTTCCATGTATTTAAAACTTGAAAATTTCATATCGATTGAAAACTTTATTAACTTGTCACCGTTTAATTCATTTTATTTGGATTGTTTTGGGTAAAACACTTTCATTATAAATATGTTGAAACCATAAGCGGTGTTAACAGCTTCGCCATGTCCTCGTGGTAGGACTCTTCATAGTTTCAAGCCCCATGTTCGATTCCAGCCACTGCTGAACAATGGGAAAGGTATGTTGTGCTTCTGCATGGACATAAATCAAGGTGAGTGCTTGGGAGTTTCCTGTGTTTTTATCTCTTTCTAGACAAGGGTACGGCCCCCTATTATTGAAAATTCCTCACAGAATGCAATTTACCCAGTAGCAAAATGGTATTAAATAAAGAATTTGTACGAATGATTTTGTGAATGCGAACTTTACAAATCCTATTCTGCAGGGAAAAATTCGTAAATAAAATGTTGTCTTACAATATTTTTATAGAAACTATTTACATTATAAAATATAAGCGAACAATTAATTATATAATACTGAGTACACATTGTATAAGTTTTAATTTTAAATAAATGATCTTCCTCTATGAATTAAATAATATTAAATGTTGTTAGTTAATCAAACACCAATAAAATTTCTTGATAATTAAATATATTATAAAGTGTATATTATTCTGCATTATTTTTGCTTAATTATTTTATATTTTAAAGTTTACTCTCTTGGAAATTGTTAATAAATTAATTTGAGTTCCTAAATTGCATTAGAAATTTTAGTTAGCTTGCCATACCAATAATATAGGTGGTTATCTTTTTTGAATTTCAGTTATGTTGGTTGAATTGGGAAATCAATTGAAAATTGACTGATTGATTGATTGATTGCAGTATTTTACAAGTATAATGTGATAATTCCTAAGGATCAAATTTTAAGAAATTTCTTCAAGGAATAATGTAAATATTTCTTAAATAATCCTTATTTAAATATTTTTTAAATATTTAAATAAGAATTATATATAGAATATTATGGATAGGAAGAATTTAAATATTTCTTAGTACAGTTCCATTGTGACGTCATTAAAGAAATGACAATAACGAATTGCTCTATATCGTTTAATATACATCATTACTTGTTATGTCTATCTGTAAAAAGAAGATTTTAAAGAAAAAAATTTATTTCCGAAAAAAAGGTGCATTTTTTTAATTCAAATGATATTTCTTTTTTCTTTCTTTAAAACTATAAGTTTTTAAAGTTGAAACGAATTTTTTGAATTCTCAAACCATAACGAACTCAGCAATCCTGAATGAAATAATCAAGCATTATGTTAACTAACCGTGTAATTGAACAAAAAACATTTAGTTAGTTATGAATAGAACAAAACAATTATTATGAATAGAATAAATATCCATAAAAAATAGAAGTTTTGTCTTAGTTTAAAGAATTATGATGAAAAAGAAAGCAATTCACTTTCCCACAGGAATTAAACAATTCAAATTTTTCCGCAATATAAAATTCATATAAGCAAAAATTTACAGAAACATCAAATTTAAAAAGCCAGTTGAAATCATGATCTGATTTTTGCCATTGTGTTTTAGAAAGATATTTTTCAATAGAAAACAAATTCATTTTCAAGGAGTGCTTTGACAAATTAATTAATCAGTGACATTCTAGTTTTCTGCTTTTGCCTCAGCCAAAGTTAAATTTCTATTTTATTAAATCTAAAATTTCTATTTTACAAAATCTAAAATTTCTATTTTTTTTAAAAAGAATGTAATTAAGCTTGTCTATAAAATATAATTAATTACCAGTACAAAAATGCAGTATTTTATAAGTATAATCCAATCATGGGAATGCAGTTACCTAATATTTAGCAAAACCATATTTCAAAAATTTAATATTTCTGTTGGAATTCATAGTTTTTTTTTTCTTTTTTACTTGTGTATTTATAAAATTTTTAACATTTTGAAATGAATTTTAATTTAACTGTTTTTTTGATGTTAACTCATATAATTTTTTGTGATTTGCGTTAATAATATCAAAGAAGTCTGTTTTTGATATAAAGAATTACTACAGATTACAACAATAAGAACCATATGCACAATTTCTTTATATTTAAAAGTTTTGCAAGTATGACTTTCAGATTTAATGAATTCAAAGACTCGTTCGAAAATATTGTGACTTTTTTCATAACTTGTATCAAATAGCAATGTTTTTACTTCTTTAAGATAATAATTTTCATTTGACAATGGTATTTAAAAATTTTCAATATTAATTATTTCTATGTAAATAATAAGCAGTGAAAATTTTATATCATATTCAAACGTAAATATATGATTATCATTTGAAATCATAACGATAATAATAACGATTTATGTAACTGCACATATTAATAACATTTCCTAATGCATGTTTTAATCTGTGGATTTGCATAATTTTATATTACTTTTGAACATTTTTAGTATTTTAAATTAAAATAATTTTGTTTTTCAGAGAATTGTGATACTAAGTACAAATTTAAATATTGAATAATTTACTTATATCACTTATCTTGTTTTGGGGCATGTTTTTCTCATTTTTTTAATATAGAGTGATTATATTTTATGTCAAACATGATATTGCAAATCTGTAGCTATTAATGACTTGAAAATTTAGTTGCGCATCAAGTTTTTTAAATAGCATGTGCCAATTCATCTCATTGAAATTCTGTGCTACTTAAAAATATACTTGTTCTACACGTGTATATTCGGCTTAAGAACATACTTTAAATTATCATTAAAAAGAATCCAGAATTATCAGGAATTTTATTTTTATGTAATATAAAAACATAAATTATTTGCTGATTTTTTTAATAGAATGTATATAAAGATCCTTAAAGATTTTGCCTTATGCAAAATATGTAAATGTACAGAAAAAAAAGAATCAAACTTTATTCTAATCACATACTAACGAGTTTTCATCATAAAATCAGATATTAAATTACCTGAAATTCTAAAAAAATATAATGCGATTCGTTTTAAATAATGAAAAATAAGTCATATCGTTATTCTAAATCCAGAATTGAGTTACCAAGATCCTATTTAAGACATTCAAAAAGAAGAAACTATCTTGTCTTTGCGAATACCTCTTGTTTATTATTGCTTCATCAAGATAAAACTACTGCTTACATTAATTAAAAAAATAAATTCAAAAGATGCGTTCTTTTTAAGCATACAAATTTCGTTCTTCGTTTTCCTTTAATTATCTAATATGGTGAATGAATTTCCATTCGGTTAACTACTCTAGGGCCTAAAACTGGCTCAAAATTTAAAAGCAGCATTAAACATAAAAAAATATGCATAAAATTATAATCAGAATTTCTAGTGTTTAAATAAATACCTTAGGATTTCGTGGTCGAAAAGCCTGTCTTTTTTGCTTAACTTGGTGTGTTATCTAAAAACAAATGAATTTTGAATTGTTAAAAATATTTTAATATATTCAGACCCTAGGCTTTCAAATTTTTCGTAAAACACCTTTTCCTTAGCAACGTTGTCTTTACTTTTATAGCTTTCAGTTTAATAATTAATGAAATAGTTGTGAGTTTTATGTATTTTCAAAGAGCTATTTTAAGCATTTTAGCTTCTTTGGTAAGCGGAAATGACTTAATTAAAAACGGAACACGGCATGAATTAATCGCGTATTCCAGTTACAAAGTTGAATATATTTTAAAATAAGAAATAAAGATTATGGGATTATTATTATTTATTATTATTAAGATTATTATTTATTTTTTATTGATATGAATTGCAAAAGTCTATTCCTTTTCCAGTTTTTCTTATCAACAGTTATGAAACAACGCTGAATTCTCATTAAATAAAATAATGTAACACCAATAAAACTTTTTTTTAACTATTTATTATAAGCATAACTAGCATAAAAAAAATTAAAGTGTACATTCTGTGAAGATATTTTCAGATACATTTTTAATTATATTATTTTATGTAATACAACTAAATTTATACGTTTTCTTCGAATACAACTGCTTTATTCTTTTTTGAAATCGGAATTTTTAACAAGTCATTACGATTCATTCTCATTTAAAGAGTGCTTTTTTTAATTTTATTATCATATCGAACAGTTATGTCCTCTAAATTATGTATTATATTATTTATTCCACTTCAAAATTATTTATTTATTTGTAACAGAATGTATACAGAGTTCATTATTACCGTAAAAAAATAAAATTATTAAGAGAACATATTACCCCTAAATAATCTTAATTGAACCAAAAACTAGGTATGTAATTATTATTTATTAAACATGAACAGAGTTTTAACCTTTTTCTACCAATTTCCTTTTTAGAACAATAAAGTAAGTTTAAGAGAATACATATTTAGATACTTAATTTTTAAAATTTATGCTTTATGAATTTTCTAATAAAATTTAATATCTTGAATAAACTATTTTTAATGATTTATATTTGTGGAACAAAATAAATTTTTATTTTCATTTTTAAGAAAAATGGGATGACGCAGTTTAAGGATTCTTTGCCAGTGGTAATTATATCATAGCTCTCTTAAAAAAAAGTTAAAATAAGTAGCGCTTGTTGAAAATCAATTATTTTAACTTGAAATATGTGAAAAAAAGGCTTTTTAACAGGAAATGATATTTCCGACCAAATCGTTCTATTCAGAGCATAATTAAATTCTGACCAAACATGGCGGCGTACGGAAGACCAGAATTTCACAATTTGTTGGCCTGTCAAAGAAATGTAATTGATTCAAGGGAGTTGTTATCCGAACTTTCATGAAATGACATCTGTTGAATTTCTTCTGGTTTGTTTCGCTTCAAAAATGTTAAGACCCACTATCAATAAAATCCTTGTATTTTTATTTTCGAATGGAAAATAAATGTCATAAACAACAAAAAAATCATAAATAACAAAAGAATAAAAATAGATAAGTAACGGTTTCAAATAAATTTATTAAAGTACTGCAGAATTAATCTTTTGGTGCATTCGTAATATGCTCATTTAGAACAATTTCTAATTTTTTTTTTTCATTGTGGAAAAATAGGTAATATCAAATGCATGAAATATTTCACAGTAAAAAGAAATTTTATTCCTGTTAAGTTCTTTTTGATATCATTGCTTATTTTCAAAGAACTGTTTTCGAAAAGAGGCCAATCAGGTTATTAGTCGTTAAAAAATCGCTATTGAGGTTATAATGAGGTCAGTCCTAAATGAAATCTGAAAGAGTACCTTCACGCCTGCAGAGAATCGATTTGAATATACTATAATAAACACAAATGTGGTTATCTCTCAAATTGTTTCAGATAAATTGATCTCACATCTATTCTAATTCAAAAATAAAACGTTCTAACACTCGCAAGTTAGAATTAAGAAAACCTGTGTGTTCATTTTGTTTTTCCTACCCCTGGACAAATTTGTTTCATATGTAATTCCTAGTTAAATTCCTAATCTTTGGGAAAACTCTGGGAAATTTTTCATCATACCACCACTGTAAACAACTGAAATTAAGTTACTTAAGTGTTTTTGTTTATAAAATACTAAAACATTTGTAGAAATTGATGCGTGCAGATACAAATATCAATTTATTTACCTAAAAAATGAACAAACTACAATTAAATACTTTAAGGTGAAAAATAAATTTTTCGTAATAATTAGAATAAGCACAAATAAATTGAACAAATTTTTTCATAAAATTATAATATTCAATATATACATATATAAGAGCTAATCAAAATTTATGTGTTACGGAAAAATAAATTGCATTTTTTAAGCAAAAACAAAATACTATTTAAAAATTTTTTATGTAAACTAGGATTTTTATTACAATATAAACTTCTTAGCATACATAAAACGTCAAGGTATACTCACCGAAGGAGGAGGAATGAAACTAAAACCTTATAATTTAAACAACAAAAATTATTCAACAAATAGTATTAAAATTTTTATTAAACTACTTATAATAAGAAGATCGCTTTTTAAAAATTCAATTTTTATCGATTTTAGTTTTGCTTTTTATAAAATCAATAACACTTGTACTTTTTTAAATGTTTTCAAGGGTTATTTTTTAACCATCAAAAAGAAGGATAAAAAATCAGCTAATAACTAGGCAACGTGACTTTGAAAATACGTGATATGGCTTTAAGAATAGAGTGCTTTTTCTCAATAAGGGTTTAAAGCAACACACATTTTAAAAATACCATAGAATGCATGAAATTTATCCAAATGGGAATTAAAAAGCCATTAAATACTCTCACCCTACCATAATGCTTTCTCATTATAATATACAGAGTGCGCCATAAATTCGTGCAAACTTTAAAAATTAATTAAAAAAGCACAAATGATATTATTAAAAAAGTGTGGTTTACACCAATGGCATCAAAAAAAAGGACGGATTTTTTTATCAACAAAAAAATTAGTTCAAAATATGGCCGATAGATGGCAGTGCGGTGCCTACATGAAGCTGATTTATGCAAATCAGGTTGACAATAAAACACCTGAATGGACATGGACTCTTCATTTAATGCCACCCCCTCAGTAAAATCCTTTTTTTTTCTTCTTTTGCGAACATTTGTTGAAGACCGAGTGATAAGTCAAGGATGTAAGATCAAATGGCCCCCACGATCACCAGATTTGACTCCTGTAGATTTTTGGCCGTGGGTTTATTTAAAATCTCTGGTGCACCGGTCCGCCCATTCCACACTGGCAGAACTTAACGAAGCCATTCAGCAGATCGTGTATGGGATTCCTCCAGACATGCTGTACTCAGCTGTCACAAGTGTTGAGAATCGCTTTACTTGCCTCATACAATCTGGTGGATGTCATATTGAACAGCTTCAGCTTAAATAAATCTTTGAAAATCCAAAATTGTATTAGTATTGTGTTAATTTGTTTAAAACAATCATCATCAGTGCCACCTATTGGTAATTTTTTAACTAATATTTGTGTTCTTAAAAAAATCCGCCTTTTTTGTGATGCCATTCCTGCAAATCACACTTTTTTAACATCATTTGTTCTTTTTTTAACTAAATTTTAACGTTTGCACGAATTTATGGCGCACCCTGTATGTATTTATAATAGAAAATAATAATTCATTAATGTATTATGTTTAGCTTTGATCAAACTTGTTCTATTTATCATCTATTTTAATGATGCTGTAATCTAATTAAAAAATATACATTCATCAAAGATATTTAGGATTCTATAAAATGTGCTTTACAGGTTTAAATGTTTTATAATTCTCACAAAATAATAAAGGTTTTTGAAAACAATTCAAACAATTTCACCTACACACACATGAATGATTAAAATGATCCACATTTTGTGGCATTTGTGAATGGATTTCCTTGTGTGTCTTAGTCACAGGAGAGCATCTACTTCCTGCCATAAAAGGACAAACAAGTGGACTTTGGTGTTTTTAATTCTGTCTTTCTGGTCATCAATACAGGACACTTTAAGGCTGAAAGGAAAAATATCCTGAGGTATTTTATTAAAAATCTGTGTGAACGCGAAATAGGATGCAATTCATCTTTTTTATAAAATGATTCGGGCGAATATAAAGAGAAAATATTCACACTGGTAAATGAAATTGTTAACAATTGATGACATATAAAGAAAAACTTTAAAGATGGAAAAAGGAAATCGTTTGAAGAAATTTTTATTCTTAAAAGAAAATATATAGGTGAGTTATTCTATCTATAAACGCCATAGCTTTGCATATGTACTCTTTATTTTATATATTACTAAACATTCAAATATGCCAGTTTTTTTATATAAGCATCCTATATGAAACAGAATATCGTCACAGTGATTATTTTGAATGACAAAATACATTTAAATTTATTCCAATCATAAAAAAAGAATGATTCGACTCTAATTTTAATAAATGCAGTGTCATCGCCAAAAGCATTCAATTAGTTTAATTATTTTGTAATCATATATTCGTGTTATTTTTGATTGAGGAAACTCCTACTAAGTCAGGTGGGTTTTCACTTTATTCTCAGTTAACTATGTTCCCAAAATTGAAAATAATGATACTGGTTTTTCAAACATCATACCATAATATATTGCAACATCTAGCCGATTATTTTACAGAATTCATTATTCTCAACATACACAGTTATAAGTATATTTGCTTAAATGAAATAATGAGTTTTTTTTCCTCCACAATTCCTTAGATATTCTATTGAATTCTGAGTAAATATATTCTAGAATTAAAAGTAAATCTTTGTGAATTAAAAATTTATAATAATTTAAAGTTCTTCATTTTATGTAGTATTTTCTCACAATTTAGTATGAAATGTTCCAAATGTAAAAAGTGTTTTTTTAATAGAAATATTGTGCATTTCAAAATAGACTTATTATTAAAATCTAACACAAATTTTAAAATACTAGCTGCTGTATATTAAATATTATTTCTGTCAGTTGTAAATTAACAGACAATTTGAATAGTTTAAAAGTCTAATATTTGTGAATTATTCCTATGTTTTGCAAGCAGACTAATTACGGGCTATAGCTTCATAAACTTAGCTCAAGAGTAACAATAAAAGTGGTTAATCTTCCATAATTGTGATAATTACCAAATTTGGAGAGCGTTTTTATTTAGCGCAATATCTCTTTTGTTCTGGATTCCAAATGAGTGTTTCTTTAGGTAAACATAGACTTTGAAGTCAACGAATTTATTGGTAGACACGTTTTTTTTTTCCTCATCTTTTTATGTTATTAATTTTGTTATTTATCGAAATTTATTCTGTAAGAATGTTGATTTAATTTGAAACTCAAACATTGGATTAAGTTTTTTTCAAAATACTCTACATGCAAAGTTTTGAAAAATCTATCTCTAGACAATTAATCATTCTTAGGGAGAAAAAATATGATTATACTTATAATCTTATTTTTAAATTAGTCATTTAATATTTTTAAAATTGGGTTACTTTTCTTCACTTTTTAAACTTCAATATGATGAATGTGTAGTTTCACAATGATCGCAAATGATTGTGAAATCAATGTGTAAGATTCTGGCACTAGTGCCGTATAATCCATGATTCCAAATTCTGAATTTTTTTGGCGATGAAGAAATGTTGCCAAGATCGTGACGTGCACAATGACGTAAATACTTGGGCTACCAAAATAGAATTTTCTGCATAATTCTTATAGGTATCCATATGTATGATGTAATAAAAATAAATTTGTCTGGTACATAAGAAAATCCGCCAAAATATCGCTATTCTTGGAATTTGGCATCATGGATTATATGGCACTTGTGCTAAAATTCTTATTTGAAATTTTCATTTTCGTTTGCAAAATTAATTTTTAAATAAAATTTATTTTTATGATTTACAATGACATTATTGATATTTTTGGTATATATTATTTTCATTTTTTTCACATAATTGTTTTGTGTTTCGCCATTTCAAATTCAGTAACCATTTTAGTTTGTCGATATGAATGTTCATCTTACATTACATCATTATTTACAAAATTCAAAATTTACCTCATAAAAATAACATTTTAAGGAAAGAGAAGCAACAGTGGAGTTAAATTAGCATCTAAGTAATATTAGACAGTTTTATATAGTCTTTTCATGCAATAAAAATCATGCTTACAAATATAGACAGAGCAATCAGCTCAATTTTTCTGAATTTTATTTAATTTAAAACTTAAATCATTATTAATGAAGTGGTAAAATACGTTGCACTGTTTGAGTCACCGTTTTGTACATTGTAACATTTCCTTTCTGTAAATTGTGTGTTTAAACTATAAATATTTTTCATTTTTCTTACCCATTATAACACAAAAATTTGTTTAATAATTTCAAAGGATCAAATTAAGTAATTTCTTGTAACTTTTTTTATTGTGAAACACATTTTCTTATCAGATTATTTTTTTCCACTTCACGAAGGAGATGCATTATCAAATAAATAATGTCGCCAATAAATATGCTGCAAAGTTTCTTTTTGAATTTCTTATAATCAAATATCATAAAAATTTAAAACAGAAACATTTATGAGATAAATGTAAAATTAAAAATTCTAATGTGATTTAAGTAATTAAAAAATACATTATTTTTTTTAATTTGAGAAAAGAAAAATTAATCCATTGCAGTCATTGTTCAATTAATACTTTTAAAGTTTGATAAATGAATTCGATTTGCTTAATTTCCTTCATACTATCTAAAATAAAAATGCAGATAAAAATATGAATCAAACATTTAAATGAATATTACGAAAGCTTACTTCTTATCGTGTATTTATTCATAGTTATAGTTTATTCATTCATAATAACTTATTGGTAAAGGTTTACAAACGGGTACCCCTTGATATTTTAGAGGGATTTTTTTTTTTTAAATTAAAATTTGAGTAGCAAAATGGCAACTCTAAAATAACGCTAGTAAAAGCGCTGAAAATACCTAGGTAACCAGAAATTATACACCAAACCCAGCTTATTTAATATTTATAAGCAAAAAGAGGTTATTTTATTTTTATTAATTTTGAAGTCAAATAATATACATAAATTTCTTCAATCTTATATTTAAAAAACATTTTTATGAAAGATCTTTATTTAATTACCTACGAAGTTTTTTTTCGCAAGAATTATTCTTAGAATTTTATTTTAAAATAAATAATAATAATCCTTTTATATAATTTGAAATGCAAAATGGAGAATAATTTATTTCGCAGACAAGAAGATTCAACAAAAATGTTCGATAATTTTTTGTCTATGAGATTCTTCAAAACAATATCTCTAAGCATCTACAGCTTATTATTCTAATGTCATCCTTTATATGAAAACCTTGATGCATTTAAATAAATGTAATTCAAAAGATAAACATGTATTTCGCTATGAAATATGTAAACTTTTTTTAATAAAAAATGCATAATTTCGCAGCATGCATAAAATTTAAATTACCAAATTTCTAAAATGCATTCTTAAGTAAAATTAAAATAAGCATGAGAAGAAATCAATATCATTGAGTAAAGAAATTAATTTCATTGAGTATTTATATTTCTCTCTGATGCTTCTCTAAATTTAAATGTATAAATTATAACGTGGTTATTTGTTACATTTTATAAATTTTAGGAATTAAAGAAAATACAGAATTTTGCTTAATAAACATCCAAAAGCATTAAAAATAGCTATCAACATTCTGTATATTTAAATTGACAAATCAAATGCCCTATAATTTATTTATATTTATATTTATATATATATATATATATATATATATATATATATATATATATATATATATATACAATAATTTTATATTCTTCTTCAAGAACTGTATTGCTCACAATACTTTTGACTATGTATAGTGAGCAGTACAGTTGATAATATTAATGTTATAAATTTCTCCTTCGCTTTTTTCGTGATAATATACATTAAAACTAACTCATCGATATTTTTTTGGGGGGGTGAAACAAAAATATCTCCCTGTGCATCGTGCATCGAGGAATACCACACAGGGTCCGATGGTACAACAAATATACTACATAACAAATCCAAATAAATCATGAGATGAAAGAAATAATAATAAAAGAAGGCAGAGGGTAAAAAAGAGATAATGTAATAAAACAACGCCATCTAGCGATCATAAGCGAACTGAGAGTACCAGACGAGCTCTAACCCTAGAGCCTAATGCTGCTCGGTTATGATTGTCGGAGTTTTCCTTGTTTTAATATTCTTCTGTTTTCATTTTCTGTGTAGCGTGTGTGATTTACCTGTGTTTTTTTAATGTTAAATAAATATAGAAATAAGCTAGCCGTGTGTTAAATTATTCTTCACACATATGACATAGAAAATCTGACGCCCAAGACGTGCGGCTGAATCCAAAACGATAAGTATATTTTTGTTGTGATTTACATTTTGTTGAATCGTCGGAGTTGATGAGTTTATCCAAACTCATACAATCTAAATTCATATTGTTTATCCAAACAATCATATATAAATTAACTTTGGCTTATCCAAGCTTTTTAAAATATATATATATATATATTTCGAGCAGCAGATCCGCTTACATGTCTCTTTGTTATTCATTTCTATTTTATGATTATTTTGCTTCTGTTTTGTATCAATGTGTGAAGTGTTTAATATTATTTTATATATATATAATGTGTTTAAGTAGTCGTATAATTTAATCATTTATACTGAATATTAAAGACGAAATCAGGTTACTTTAAAAACGAAATTCGCAAAATTGTTGGAAAATAAGTTAGTCACCCAGACCACTGCCGCCGAGAAGCTACGCGCTTGTTTTGTTTTCTTTTCTTTTAGGAATGCGATTCTGTTCTCGCAACAGAAATTTATTACTTTCAAGTGCCTTTCGAAGGAAGGAAGGGTCCTTTTTTCTCATAGCTAAATAATTCTTAAAAGAGAATCTTATTTCTCTATGAATGTATATTTTATTTTATAGTAAATAAGTATAAGATTTATTGAAATTGAAACTTATTCAATAAATAAAGTCATATGTGTTCATTATATGATATATGTTTTTGTTTACATTTGCTTAATTATTTAATTGTATTTAAATGATGTTAGGAATAACAAAAGAGAATTTTATCAATTTTATAAATATGTAATCTTTCATACATGTTCTATTTTAAATCAAAAACAAAAGTATTGAATTATTAAAGCAATATATTGCTAAGTATTATTTAAAAGAAATTTATTTGAAAACTTATTTTTGATTCTTGTATTGATCTTATTGTTGTGGAAAATGTGTATTTTTGTATATTAGTCACATTATCTAATGATTCATATTTCTGAGAATGAGTATCTGTCATTATAAAATTATCTGTTACTGCATATATAATTTATGTTTGTGGTCTATGGAAATAATTAAATAATCTATTTGAAAGAATTTATGAATATTCTTAATGATTTTTGTGCACTAATAAGAAAATATTAAATACTCTATGAATAATATTTCTTAAATTAATCTGTATGTTTGTATTGTTTTCTATATATTCAAAAATTGTTTTAAAATTTAAATGATACTTTTTATATATACAATTCACAAGGTTATTATTTTCGAATGAAGTAGTAGGTAGTGATGATTTTACAGTGTTTGTGTTATATACTTAATATTTTTAGTAATTGTACTGGCTAGTTTCTAGTATTATTTTAATTATTTACTACAAAAGTATTACTTGTTGTTTTGTTATTCCAATAATTGAAATACATTATCTTCTTTTAAAATGGCTATACTGAAGTGTTTGATTTGATCATTCTGGTATTTGAATAATTTTATGTTTAAGAATTTTCGTTTGGTATCATTTGATTTTCTAAATATTTCACTAATATTGAAAGACTTTGGTAAAAATGGCTTTTCTTGGCAAATCTAAAAAACAAGACCTCCGAACTCTTGCAACAGAGCTTGGTTTGGCTGTGTCTGATGAGATGAAAATAATTGACCTTAGAGAACTTATAACTAAAAGTGATAATTATGATGAAGAACTTGTAGAAAAACATACTTAGTGTTATAATAGAAAATCGCTTAGAGGCTGAAAAAGTAGCAGAATTTGAGAGATTAGCAAAAGAAAAGGAAATTGAAGAAGAAAGATTGCGTAAGTTACAAGTTGAAGAACAATTGCGTTTAGAAAATGAACGTGGTTTTGAATTGGAAAAGCTTAGGCTCCAGCTCGAAGCTCAAAAGGCATCTACCGCCAGTGTAGGCGCTTCTGATTCTCAATGTCAAAAATTCGAACTTAATCGTATCATTCCTAAATTTAATCCGAAAGAGGATGAAATTGGTCTATTTTTAATTATATTCGAGAGACAGTTGAAATTTATGAATCTTCCCGAGTCTTCTTGGATACCATATTTAATTGGATCTTTGCCAACTGAAATAGCACAACTGCTTGCTAGAGAAAATGAACAAGATACACAAAATTACCAAAATGTGAAGGAAATGCTCCTTTAAAAGATTTAGGGTTACTGCTGATAAATTTCGACAGTTATTCTCACAACACAGAAAAAGCTCTGATACAACATGGCGAGACTTTTACTTTGAATTAGCCTCTTATTTTGAGGGATGGATAAAAGAAATGAATATTACAACTTTTGATCAACTCAAAAGCTTAATAATTGCTTATCAAATTAAGAAACGAACTCCACCAGAAGTCAAAGATCATTTTCTTGATTCTTGGGCAAACTGGATTAATCCTCTAGATATAGCTGAAAAACTGGATGCTTATGAAAATGTCCGGCAAGGAACAAAGAAGCAATTGAACCAGTCTCAAAGGGAAACATATTCAAGAGATGCAAACAGGAAAACTATCCCAGATAGAAAATTTCGTCCTGTGATCAATGCTACAGAAAATGCTCAAAATCGATTTTCAAAAGTTCCAATAACTCGTTCCTCTACTTCTAGATTAGATGGAAGATCATCTATCCGATGTTTCGGTTGCGGAACGCCTGGAATTATCAGATCAAAATGTTCTATTTGTACAAGTTCTAAGCATGAAGATACAACTGTTAATTGCATGAACTTATTCATTAATAATATAAATACAGATATGTCAAGTATGATTGTCTTCGAATTGTTTGGTAAGAAGATTGCAGTTTGCGCAGATACTGGTGCTTCACATTCTATTGCAGGAGAAAAAGTTATATAACTTTTACGAGATAATGGAGTTGCTTTTGAAAACAAGAAAATTTCGTTCACTCTTGCTGATGGAAAACTTCAGTCCATGGTTGCCCTTAAAACCATCGTCAATCTGTGTATAGAAGGTAAAGTGTGTCAACAGAACTTCTCGTTCTACCTGAAGCCAAGGATAACAGGACACTCTTAGGAAGAGATTTTCTCCATGCAGCTGGTATTGTTCTCGATGTTCAAAATGGGACCTGGCATTTTTGCGAAAATCCACAGAGACAGTATTTGTTCTATGTAGAACCTACTAATTCAAGAAAAGCATCAAACATTTCTAAAACTTCAGTGGTGCCTGAAACTACAACTATAGTTCACTTGAGAAGCGATGAAGGGAGACATCTAACAGTGACGCAAAGAGGCAAACTAAATTGCTTACTTCAAAGTTACAAGCATTGCTTTGAACCAGGGGGAGAGCCCACTCCTTTCATTAAGCACAGAATAGAGACATTAGACCCTCATCCTGTATCTGTTCCACTGTATCGTATGTCTCCAGCCAAGAGAGAAATACTTAAAGAACAAATTGATAAACTGTTAACAAAGAATATAATCGAACCATGTGAATCAGCTTATGCTGCTCCTGTTGTACTCGTAGAAAAGCCCAATGGGAAAATCAGGTTATGTGTAGATTACAGAGGTCTCAATGCTGTTACAAAACCTGACACTTACCCATTACCTCGAATGGACGATCTCTTGAACGAAGCGACACCGACATCCTATATCTCTACCATTGACTTACAGTCTGGTTATCATCAGGTTCAAGTAGATGAGGCTGATTTGGACAAAACTGCTTTTATTTGTCCTTTTGGCACTTATCGTTATCTACGTATGCCTTTTGGATTAAGAAATGCACCTGCCACCTTTCAACGTCTAATAGACAAATTCAGAAGTGGTCTGAAAGATGTCTTCGCACTCTCATACTTAGATGATATCATATTCCTATCGGATTCATTTGACAAGCATTTGAAAGACCTAAAGACTGTTTTTGAGAGACTTTCTCTATTTAAACTCCATGCAAATAGAGATAAATGCAAATTTTCTTGTGAACGTGTTAAGTACTTAGGATTTTGGATCACCAGAAATGGAATTGAAGCTGATCGAGAGAAAATTGCATCTATCCAAAGAATTCCTGTTCCAAATAATGTCAAAGAACTCCAATCGTTCTTACAAACCTGTTCATGGTTCAGAAGATATGTTCCGAACTTTGCGGACATAGCACGGCTTCTTAGCTACCTAACTAAGAAAAAAGTCAATTGGTCGTGGGGATTCAAATAGCAAAAATCTTTCGAAACTTTGAAAGAACGTTTGACAACAGCCCTGTGTTAAAACAACCGGATGGATCAATGCCTTTTGTAATTCGCACTGATGCTAGTAACTATGCCCTTGGCGCAGTTCTTCTACAAGGAAATAGCCCAGAAGAACACGTTATCGAATATGCGAGTCGTTTGTTGACCCCAGCAGAACCCAACTATTCCACTACTGAGCGTGAAGCTTTAGCAGTAGTTTGGGCATTGGAAAAATTTCGTGGCTACATTGACCACCAAGAAGTGGTTATTGCTTCTAATCATCAACCTCTTAAATGGCTTCTGAGCATAAAGTCTCCCTCAGGGGACGCTTAGCAAGATGGGCTTTAAAGATCCAATCATTTAACTTAAAAATAGAATATACACCTGGAAAGGCAAATGTTGTGGCCGATATGTTATCAAGACCAACTTACTTTCATGATAATCCAACTTTGTGAAATGAATGCAATCTCTGTCGATATGCCAACTAGGAAATCAAGTGATATTCGTAAAGAACAGTTGGCAGATCCAGATTTGAAGAAAATTATCGATTGTCTGGAAAACAATGATAAGGATGAAAACTTTGCTAACTATATCAGTCGAGGATATATAATGAACGAAGGTATTTTGTATCGTTATTCGCCTGAAACGGATTCAGACGATGCGCAATTGGTTGTTCCTATCCAAGAACGACAAAAAATTCTGCAAGAATACCATGATGCTCCTACAGCTGGCCATTATGGAGTAGAAGGTACATACAATAAGATAGCTTCCAAATATTATTTCACAGGCATGAGGAAGTACATCTCTGATTATGTCAAAACATGTGCGGAATGTAATCGGTATAAACCAACAAATCAGAAACCTGCTGGTCTGCTTAGAACGCCTATTTATGCGCAAATATTCGAAACTCTTGCTATTGATCTCTTTGGTCCTCTTCCAGAAACTTCAACAGGAAAGAAATGGATATTTATTGTGGAAGACACGAGTACCAAATGGGTTGAGTTATTTGCTCTTAATGAAGCCACAGCGTCAAACTGTGCCAAAACGCTACTTGAGGAAGTTTATCTACGCTATGAACTTCCTCGGAGATTAATCAGTGACAACGGATCTCAATTTGTTGGTGCTGTCATGCAACAAATTTGTCATTTGTTAGATATCAAACAGGACCTTATCCTGTTTATCATCCTCAAGCGAATCCCTCTGAACGTAAGAACAGAGATTTGAAACCTAGATTAGCCATCTTAGTAGGCGATGCGCATGATACCTGGGAAGAACATCTTCCGATGATTCGTTTTGCCATGAATACAGCTAGATGTGACACCACTGGTCACATTGCCGCTTATCTGCAATTCGGCAGAGAGCTTAGGATGACGGATGATGTTCGTCATGACATTGGATCAATTATTAATAATGATAACTTTGTCCCTGAAATAAGGCCTTATTTGAAAAGGTTTGCTCGCCTGACTCCTCAAATCAGGGAGCGAGTAGAACAAAAACAAGATAGAAGAAGGGTCTATTTTGACAAAAGACATAGACAGGCTTACTATAAGCCAGGTGACAAAGTGTGGATTACTCTACATCAAATAAGTAATTCCAGGAACAAGAAAAGTAAAAATTTATTCCAAGACGTGAAGGTTCATACCTCATACTTACAAAAAGGTCTCCTACCACATATGATGTTGCAGATCCTGCTGCACCTGATCAAGTGTTAGGTACATATCATACGAATGTGATAAAGCCATACCAACTACCTTCATCGAAAGACAGAGGTCCAGTTGCTCCCTTAAGAAAACGAGGGAGACCTCCAAAAATCAGACAGTCAAATCCTGGCTCATTATCGAGACGATTTCAAAGCCAGAGGGGGAGTCTGTAATAAAGCAACGCCATCTAGCGATCATAAGCGAACTGAGAGTACCAGACGAGCTCTAACCCTAGAGCCTAATGCTGCTCGGTTATGATTGTCGGAGTTTTCCTTGTTTTAATATTCTTCTGTTTTCATTTTCTGTGTAGCGTGTGTGATTTACCTGTGTTTTTTTTAATGTTAAATAAATATAGAAATAAGCTAGCCGTGTGTTAAATTATTCTTCACACATATGACATAGAAAATCTGACGCCCAAGACGTGCGGCTGAATCCAAAACGATAAGTATATTTTTGTTGTGATTTACATTTTGTTGAATCGTCGGAGTTGATGAGTTTATCCAAACTCATACAATCTAAATTCATATTGTTTATCCAAACAATCATATATAAATTAACTTTGGCTTATCCAAGCTTTTAAAATATATATATATATATTTCGAGCAGCAGATCCGCTTACATGTCTCTTTGTTATTCATTTCTATTTTATGATTATTTTGCTTCTGTTTTGTATCAATGTGTGAAGTGTTTAATATTATTTTATATATATATAATGTGTTTAAGTAGTCGTATAATTTAATCATTTATACTGAATATTAAAGACGAAATCAGGTTACTTTAAAAACGAAATTCGCAAAATTGTTGGAAAATAAGTTAGTCACCCAGACCACTGCCGCCGAGAAGCTACGCGCTTGTTTTGTTTTCTTTTCTTTTAGGAATGCGATTCTGTTCTCGCAACAGAAATTTATTACTTTCAAGTGCCTTTCGAAGGAAGGAAGGGGTCCTTTTTTTCTCATAGCTAAATAATTCTTAAAAGAGAATCTTATTTCTCTATGAATGTATATTTTATTTTATAGTAAATAAGTATAAGATTTATTGAAATTGAAACTTATTCAATAAATAAAGTCATATGTGTTCATTATATGATATATGTTTTTGTTTACATTTGCTTAATTATTTAATTGTATTTAAATGATGTTAGGAATAACAAAAGAGAATTTTATCAATTTTATAAATATGTAATCTTTCATACATGTTCTATTTTAAATCAAAAACAAAAGTATTGAATTATTAAAGCAATATATTGCTAAGTATTATTTAAAAGAAATTTATTTGAAAACTTATTTTTGATTCTTGTATTGATCTTATTGTTGTGGAAAATGTGTATTTTTGTATATTAGTCACATTATCTAATGATTCATATTTCTGAGAATGAGTATCTGTCATTATAAAATTATCTGTTACTGCATATATAATTTATGTTTGTGGTCTATGGAAATAATTAAATAATCTATTTGAAAGAATTTATGAATATTCTTAATGATTTTTGTGCACTAATAAGAAAATATTAAATACTCTATGAATAATATTTCTTAAATTAATCTGTATGTTTGTATTGTTTTCTATATATTCAAAAATTGTTTTAAAATTTAAATGATACTTTTTATATATACAATTCACAAGGTTATTATTTTCGAATGAAGTAGTATGTAGTGATGATTTTACAGTGTTTGTGTTATATACTTAATATTTTTAGTAATTGTACTGGCTAGTTTCTAGTATTATTTTAATTATTTACTACAAAAGTATTACTTGTTGTTTTGTTATTCCAATAATTGAAATACATTATCTTCTTTTAAAATGGCTATACTGAAGTGTTTGATTTGATCATTCTGGTATTTGAATAATTTTATGTTTAAGAATTTTCGTTTGGTATCATTTGATTTTCTAAATATTTCACTAATATTGAAAGACTTTGGTAAAAATGGCTTTTCTTGGCAAATCTAAAAACAAGACCTCCGAACTCTTGCAACAGAGCTTGGTTTGGCTGTGTCTGATGAGATGAAAATAATTGACCTTAGAGAACTTATAACTAAAAGTGATAATTATGATGAAGAACTTGTGAAAAACATACTTAGTGTTATAATAGAAAATCGCTTAGAGGCTGAAAAAGTAGCAGAATTTGAGAGATTAGCAAAAGAAAAGGAAATTGAAGAAGAAAGATTGCGTAAGTTACAAGTTGAAGAACAATTGCGTTTAGAAAATGAACGTGGTTTTGAATTGGAAAAGCTTAGGCTCCAGCTCGAAGCTCAAAAGGCATCTACCGCCAGTGTAGGCGCTTCTGATTCTCAATGTCAAAAATTCGAACTTAATCGTATCATTCCTAAATTTAATCCGAAAGAGGATGAAATTGGTCTATTTTTAATTATATTCGAGAGACAGTTGAAATTTATGAATCTTTCCTGAGTCTTCTTGGATACCATATTTAATTGGATCTTTGCCAACTGAAATAGCACAACTGCTTGCTAGAGAAAATGAACAAGATACACAAAATTACCAAAAGGTGAAGGAAATGCTCCTTAAAAGATTTAGGGTTACTGCTGATAAATTTCGACAGTTATTCTCACAACACAGAAAAAGCTCTGATACAACATGGCGAGACTTTTACTTTGAATTAGCCTCTTATTTTGAGGGATGGATAAAAGAAATGAATATTACAACTTTTGATCAACTCAAAAGCTTAATAATTGCTTATCAAATTAAGAAACGAACTCCACCAGAAGTCAAAGATCATTTTCTTTGATTCTTGGGCAAACTGGATTAATCCTCTAGATATAGCTGAAAAACTGGATGCTTATGAAAATGTCCGGCAAGGAACAAAGAAGCAATTGAACCAGTCTCAAAGGGAAACATATTCAAGAGATGCAAACAGGAAAACTATCCCAGATAGAAAATTTCGTCCTGTGATCAATGCTACAGAAAATGCTCAAAATCGATTTTCAAAAGTTCCAATAACTCGTTCCTCTACTTCTAGATTAGATGGAAGATCATCTATCCGATGTTTCGGTTGCGGAACGCCTGGAATTATCAGATCAAAATGTTCTATTTGTACAAGTTCTAAGCATGAAGATACAACTGTTAATTGCATGAACTTATTCATTAATAATATAAATACAGATATGTCAAGTATGATTGTCTTCGAATTGTTTGGTAAGAAGATTGCAGTTTGCGCAGATACTGGTGCTTCACATTCTATTGCAGGAGAAAAGTTATATAACTTTTTACGAGATAATGGAGTTGCTTTTGAAAACAAGAAAATTTCGTTCACTCTTGCTGATGGAAAACTTCAGTCCATGGTTGCCCTTAAAACCATCGTCAATCTGTGTATAGAAGGTAAAAGTGTGTCAACAGAACTTCTCGTTCTACCTGAAGCCAAGGATAACAGGACACTCTTAGGAAGAGATTTTCTCCATGCAGCTGGTATTGTTCTCGATGTTCAAAATGGGACCTGGCATTTTTGCGAAAATCCACAGAGACAGTATTTGTTCTATGTAGAACCTACTAATTCAAGAAAAGCATCAAACATTTCTAAAACTTCAGTGGTGCCTGAAACTACAACTATAGTTCACTTGAGAAGCGATGAAGGAGACATCTAACAGTGACGCAAAGAGGCAAACTAAATTGCTTACTTCAAAGTTACAAGCATTGCTTTGAACCAGGGGGAGAGCCCACTCCTTTCATTAAGCACAGAATAGAGACATTAGACCCTCATCCTGTATCTGTTCCACTGTATCGTATGTCTCCAGCCAAGAGAGAAATACTTAAAGAACAAATTGATAAACTGTTAACAAAGAATATAATCGAACCATGTGAATCAGCTTATGCTGCTCCTGTTGTACTCGTAGAAAAGCCCAATGGGAAAATCAGGTTATGTGTAGATTACAGAGGTCTCAATGCTGTTACAAAACCTGACACTTACCCATTACCTCGAATGGACGATCTCTTGAACGAAGCGACACCGACATCCTATATCTCTACCATTGACTTACAGTCTGGTTATCATCAGGTTCAAGTAGATGAGGCTGATTTGGACAAAACTGCTTTTATTTGTCCTTTGGCACTTATCGTTATCTACGTATGCCTTTTGGATTAAGAAATGCACCTGCCACCTTTCAACGTCTAATAGACAAATTCAGAAGTGGTCTGAAAGATGTCTTCGCACTCTCATACTTAGATGATATCATATTCCTATCGGATTCATTTGACAAGCATTTGAAAGACCTAAAGACTGTTTTTGAGAGACTTTCTCTATTTAAACTCCATGCAAATAGAGATAAATGCAAATTTTCTTGTGAACGTGTTAAGTACTTAGGATTTTGGATCACCAGAAATGGAATTGAAGCTGATCGAGAGAAAATTGCATCTATCCAAAGAATTCCTGTTCCAAATAATGTCAAAGAACTCCAATCGTTCTTACAAACCTGTTCATGGTTCAGAAGATATGTTCCGAACTTTGCGGACATAGCACGGCTTCTTAGCTACCTAACTAAGAAAAAAGTCAATTGGTCGTGGGGATTCAAATAGCAAAAATCTTTCGAAACTTTGAAAGAACGTTTGACAACAGCCCCTGTGTTAAAACAACCGGATGGATCAATGCCTTTTGTAATTCGCACTGATGCTAGTAACTATGCCCTTGGCGCAGTTCTTCTACAAGGAAATAGCCCAGAAGAACACGTTATCGAATATGCGAGTCGTTTGTTGACCCCAGCAGAACCCAACAATTCCACAACTGAGCGTGAAGCTTTAGCAGTAGTTTGGGCATTGGAAAAATTTCGTGGCTACATTGACCACCAAGAAGTGGTTATTGCTTCTAATCATCAACCTCTTAAATGGCTTCTGAGCATAAAGTCTCCCTCGGGACGCTTAGCAAGATGGGCTTTAAAGATCCAATCATTTAACTTAAAAATAGAATATACACCTGGAAAGGCAAATGTTGTGGCCGATATGTTATCAAGACCAACTTACTTTCATGATAATCCAACTTGTGAAATGAATGCAATCTCTGTCGATATGCCAACTAGGAAATCAAGTGATATTCGTAAAGAACAGTTGGCAGATCCAGATTTGAAGAAAATTATCGATTGTCTGGAAAACAATGATAAGGATGAAAACTTTGCTAACTATATCAGTCGAGGATATATAATGAACGAAGGTATTTTGTATCGTTATTCGCCTGAAACGGATTCAGACGATGCGCAATTGGTTGTTCCTATCCAAGAACGACAAAGAATTCTGCAAGAATACCATGATGCTCCTACAGCTGGCCATTATGGAGTAGAAGGTACATACAATAAGATAGCTTCCAAATATTATTTCACAGGCATGAGGAAGTACATCTCTGATTATGTCAAAACATGTGCGGAATGTAATCGGTATAAACCAACAAATCAGAAACCTGCTGGTCTGCTTAGAACGCCTATTTATGCGCAAATATTCGAAACTCTTGCTATTGATCTCTTTGGTCCTCTTCCAGAAACTTCAACAGGAAAGAAATGGATATTTATTGTGGAAGACACGAGTACCAAATGGGTTGAGTTATTTGCTCTTAATGAAGCCACAGCGTCAAACTGTGCCAAAACGCTACTTGAGGAAGTTTATCTACGCTATGAACTTCCTCGGAGATTAATCAGTGACAACGGATCTCAATTTGTTGGTGCTGTCATGCAACAAATTTGTCATTTGTTAGATATCAAACAGGACCTTATCCCTGTTTATCATCCTCAAGCGAATCCTCTGAACGTAAGAACAGAGATTTGAAACCTAGATTAGCCATCTTAGTAGGCGATGCGCATGATACCTGGGAAGAACATCTTCCGATGATTCGTTTTGCCATGAATACAGCTAGATGTGACACCACTGGTCACATTGCCGCTTATCTGCAATTCGGCAGAGAGCTTAGGATGACGGATGATGTTCGTCATGACATTGGATCAATTATTAATAATGATAACTTTGTCCCTGAAATAAGGCCTTATTTGAAAAGGTTTGCTCGCCTGACTCCTCAAATCAGGGAGCGAGTAGAACAAAAACAAGATAGAAGAAGGGTCTATTTTGACAAAAGACATAGACAGGCTTACTATAAGCCAGGTGACAAAGTGTGGATTACTCTACATCAAATAAGTAATTCCAGGAACAAGAAAAGTAAAAAATTTATTCCAAGACGTGAAGGTTCATACCTCATACTTACAAAAAGGTCTCCTACCACATATGATGTTGCAGATCCTGCTGCACCTGATCAAGTGTTAGGTACATATCATACGAATGTGATAAAGCCATACCAACTACCTTCATCGAAAGACAGAGGTCCAGTTGTTCTTTAAGAAAACGAGGAGACCTCCAAAAATCAGACAGTCACATCCTGGCTCATTATCGAGACGATTTCAAAGCCAGAGGGGGAGTCTGTAATAAAGCAACGCCATCTAGCGATCATAAGCGAACTGAGAGTACCAGACGAGCTCTAACCCTAGAGCCTAATGCTGCTCGGTTATGATTGTCGGAGTTTTCCTTGTTTTAATATTCTTCTGTTTTCATTTTCTGTGTAGCGTGTGTGATTTACCTGTGTTTTTTAATGTTAAATAAATATAGAAATAAGCTAGCCGTGTGTTAAATTATTCTTCACACATATGACATAGAAAATCTGACGCCCAAGACGTGCGGCTGAATCCAAAACGATAAGTATATTTTTGTTGTGATTTACATTTTGTTGAATCGTCGGAGTTGATGAGTTTATCCAAACTCATACAATCTAAATTCATATTGTTTATCCAAACAATCATATATAAATTAACTTTGGCTTATCCAAGCTTTTTAAAATATATATATATATATATTTCGAGCAGCAGATCCGCTTACATGTCTCTTTGTTATTCATTTCTATTTTATGATTATTTTGCTTCTGTTTTGTATCAATGTGTGAAGTGTTTAATATTATTTTATATATATATAATGTGTTTAAGTAGTCGTATAATTTAATCATTTATACTGAATATTAAAGACGAAATCAGGTTACTTTAAAAACGAAATTCGCAAAATTGTTAGAAAATAAGTTAGTCACCCAGACCACTGCTGCCGAGAAGCTACGCGCTTGTTTTTTTTCTTTTCTTTTAGGAATGCGATTCTGTTCCCGCAACAGAAATTTATTACTTTCAAGTGCCTTTCGAAGGAAGGAAGGGGTCCTTTTTCTCATAGCTAAATAATTCTTAAAAGAGAATCTTATTTCTCTATGAATGTATATTTTATTTTATAGTAAATAAGTATAAGATTTATTGAAATTGAAACTTATTCAATAAATAAAGTCATATGTGTTCATTATATGATATATGTTTTTGTTTACATTTGCTTAATTATTTAATTGTATTTAAATGATGTTAGGAATAACAAAAGAGAATTTTATCAATTTTATAAATATGTAATCTTTCATACATGTTCTATTTTAAATCAAAAACAAAAGTATTGAATTATTAAAGCAATATATTGCTAAGTATTATTTAAAAGAAATTTATTTGAAAACTTATTTTTGATTCTTGTATTGATCTTATTGTTGTGGAAAATGTGTATTTTGTATATTAGTTACATTATCTAATGATTCATATTTCTGAGAATGAGTATCTGTCATTATAAAATTATCTGTTACTGCATATATAATTTATGTTTGTGGTCTATGGAAATAATTAAATAATCTATTTGAAAGAATTTATGAATATTCTTAATGATTTTTGTGCACTAATAAGAAAAATATTAAATACTCTATGAATAATATTTCTTAAATTAATCTGTATGTTTGTATTGTTTTCTATATATTCAAAAATTGTTTTAAAATTTAAATGATACTTTTATATATACAATTCACAAGGTTATTATTTTCGAATGAAGTAGTAGGTAGTGATGATTTTACAGTGTTTGTGTTATATACTTAATATTTTTAGTAATTGTACTGGCTAGTTTCTAGTATTATTTTAATTATTTACTACAAAAGTATTACTTGTTGTTTTGTTATTCCAATAATTGAAATACATTATCTTCTTTTAAAATGGCTATACTGAAGTGTTTGATTTGATCATTCTGGTATTTGAATAATTTTATGTTTAAGAATTTTCGTTTGGTATCATTTGATTTTCTAAATATTTCACTAATATTGAAAGACTTTGGTAAAAATGGCTTTTCTTGGCAAATCTAAAAAACAAGACCTCCGAACTCTTGCAACAGAGCTTGGTTTGGCTGTGTCTGATGAGATGAAAATAATTGACCTTAGAGAACTTATAACTAAAAGTGATAATTATGATGAAGAACTTGTGAAAAACATACTTAGTGTTATAATAGAAAATCGCTTAGAGGCTGAAAAAGTAGCAGAATTTGAGAGATTAGCAAAAGAAAAGGAAATTGAAGAAGAAAGATTGCGTAAGTTACAAGTTGAAGAACAATTGCGTTTAGAAAATGAACGTGGTTTTGAATTGGAAAAGCTTAGGCTCCAGCTCGAAGCTCAAAAGGCATCTACCGCCAGTGTAGGCGCTTCTGATTCTCAATGTCAAAAATTCGAACTTAATCGTATCATTCCTAAATTTAATCCGAAAGAGGATGAAATTGGTCTATTTTTAATTATATTCGAGAGACAGTTGAAATTTATGAATCTTCCCGAGTCTTCTTGGATACCATATTTAATTGGATCTTTGCCAACTGAAATAGCACAACTGCTTGCTAGAGAAAATGAACAAGATACACAAAATTACCAAAAGGTGAAGGAAATGCTCCTTAAAAGATTTAGGGTTACTGCTGATAAATTTCGACAGTTATTCTCACAACACAGAAAAAGCTCTGATACAACATGGCGAGACTTTTACTTTGAATTAGCCTCTTATTTTGAGGGATGGATAAAAGAAATGAATATTACAACTTTTGATCAACTCAAAAGCTTAATAATTGCTTATCAAATTAAGAAACGAACTCCACCAGAAGTCAAAGATCATTTTCTTGATTCTTGGGCAAACTGGATTAATCCTCTAGATATAGCTGAAAAACTGGATGCTTATGAAAATGTCCGGCAAGGAACAAAGAAGCAATTGAACCAGTCTCAAAGGGAAACATATTCAAGAGATGCAAACAGGAAAACTATCCCAGATAGAAAATTTCGTCCTGTGATCAATGCTACAGAAAATGCTCAAAATCGATTTTCAAAAAGTTCCAATAACTCGTTCCTCTACTTCTAGATTAGATGGAAGATCATCTATCCGATGTTTCGGTTGCGGAACGCCTGGAATTATCAGATCAAAATGTTCTATTTGTACAAGTTCTAAGCATGAAGATACAACTGTTAATTGCATGAACTTATTCATTAATAATATAAATACAGATATGTCAAGTATGATTGTCTTCGAATTGTTTGGTAAGAAGATTGCAGTTTGCGCAGATACTGGTGCTTCACATTCTATTGCAGGAGAAAAGTTATATAACTTTTTTACGAGATAATGGAGTTGCTTTTTGAAAACAAGAAAATTTCGTTCACTCTTGCTGATGGAAAACTTCAGTCCATGGTTGCCCTTAAAACCATCGTCAATCTGTGTATAGAAGGTAAAAGTGTGTCAACAGAACTTCTCGTTCTACCTGAAGCCAAGGATAACAGGACACTCTTAGGAAGAGATTTTCTCCATGCAGCTGGTATTGTTCTCGATGTTCAAAATGGGACCTGGCATTTTTGCGAAAATCCACAGAGACAGTATTTGTTCTATGTAGAACCTACTAATTCAAGAAAAGCATCAAACATTTCTAAAACTTCAGTGGTGCCTGAAACTACAACTATAGTTCACTTGAGAAGCGATGAAGGAGACATCTAACAGTGACGCAAAGAGGCAAACTAAATTGCTTACTTCAAAGTTACAAGCATTGCTTTGAACCAGGGGGAGAGCCCACTCCTTTCATTAAGCACAGAATAGAGACATTAGACCCTCATCCTGTATCTGTTCCACTGTATCGTATGTCTCCAGCCAAGAGAGAAATACTTAAAGAACAAATTGATAAACTGTTAACAAAGAATATAATCGAACCATGTGAATCAGCTTATGCTGCTCCTGTTGTACTCGTAGAAAAGCCCAATGGGAAAATCAGGTTATGTGTAGATTACAGAGGTCTCAATGCTGTTACAAAACCTGACACTTACCCATTACCTCGAATGGACGATCTCTTGAACGAAGCGACACCGACATCCTATATCTCTACCATTGACTTACAGTCTGGTTATCATCAGGTTCAAGTAGATGAGGCTGATTTGGACAAAACTGCTTTTATTTGTCCTTTTGGCACTTATCGTTATCTACGTATGCCTTTTGGATTAAGAAATGCACCTGCCACCTTTCAACGTCTAATAGACAAATTCAGAAGTGGTCTGAAAGATGTCTTCGCACTCTCATACTTAGATGATATCATATTCCTATCGGATTCATTTGACAAGCATTTGAAAGACCTAAAGACTGTTTTTGAGAGACTTTCTCTATTTAAACTCCATGCAAATAGAGATAAATGCAAATTTTCTTGTGAACGTGTTAAGTACTTAGGATTTTGGATCACCAGAAATGGAATTGAAGCTGATCGAGAGAAAATTGCATCTATCCAAAGAATTCCTGTTCCAAATAATGTCAAAGAACTCCAATCGTTCTTACAAACCTGTTCATGGTTCAGAAGATATGTTCCGAACTTTGCGGACATAGCACGGCTTCTTAGCTACCTAACTAAGAAAAAAGTCAATTGGTCGTGGGGATTCAAATAGCAAAAATCTTTCGAAACTTTGAAAGAACGTTTGACAACAGCCCCTGTGTTAAAACAACCGGATGGATCAATGCCTTTTGTAATTCGCACTGATGCTAGTAACTATGCCCTTGGCGCAGTTCTTCTACAAGGAAATAGCCCAGAAGAACACGTTATCGAATATGCGAGTCGTTTGTTGACCCCAGCAGAACCCAACTATTCCACTACTGAGCGTGAAGCTTTAGCAGTAGTTTGGGCATTGGAAAAATTTCGTGGCTACATTGACCACCAAGAAGTGGTTATTGCTTCTAATCATCAACCTCTTAAATGGCTTCTGAGCATAAAGTCTCCCTCGGGACGCTTAGCAAGATGGGCTTTAAAGATCCAATCATTTAACTTAAAAATAGAATATACACCTGGAAAGGCAAATGTTGTGGCCGATATGTTATCAAGACCAACTTACTTTCATGATAATCCAACTTGTGAAATGAATGCAATCTCTGTCGATATGCCAACTAGGAAATCAAGTGATATTCGTAAAGAACAGTTGGCAGATCCAGATTTGAAGAAAATTATCGATTGTCTGGAAAACAATGATAAGGATGAAAACTTTGCTAACTATATCAGTCGAGGATATATAATGAACGAAGGTATTTTGTATCGTTATTCGCCTGAAACGGATTCAGACGATGCGCAATTGGTTGTTCCTATCGAAGAACGACAAAGAAGTCTGCAAAGAATACCATGATGCTCCTACAGCTGGCCATTATGGAGTAGAAGGTACATACAATAAGATAGCTTCCAAATATTATTTCACAGGCATGAGGAAGTACATCTCTGATTATGTCAAAACATGTGCGGAATGTAATCGGTATAAACCAACAAATCAGAAACCTGCTGGTCTGCTTAGAACGCCTATTTATGCGCAAATATTCGAAACTCTTGCTATTGATCTCTTTGGTCCTCTTCCAGAAACTTCAACAGGAAAGAAATGGATATTTATTGTGGAAGACACGAGTACCAAATGGGTTGAGTTATTTGCTCTTAATGAAGCCACAGCGTCAAACTGTGCCAAAACGCTACTTGAGGAAGTTTATCTACGCTATGAACTTCCTCGGAGATTAATCAGTGACAACGGATCTCAATTTGTTGGTGCTGTCATGCAACAAATTTGTCATTTGTTAGATATCAAACAGGACCTTATCCCTGTTTATCATCCTCAAGCGAATCCCTCTGAACGTAAGAACAGAGATTTGAAACCTAGATTAGCCATCTTAGTAGGCGATGCGCATGATACCTGGGAAGAACATCTTCCGATGATTCGTTTTGCCATGAATACAGCTAGATGTGACACCACTGGTCACATTGCCGCTTATCTGCAATTCGGCAGAGAGCTTAGGATGACGGATGATGTTCGTCATGACATTGGATCAATTATTAATAATGATAACTTTGTCCCTGAAATAAGGCCTTATTTGAAAAGGTTTGCTCGCCTGACTCCTCAAATCAGGGAGCGAGTAGAACAAAAACAAGATAGAAGAAGGGTCTATTTTGACAAAAGACATAGACAGGCTTACTATAAGCCAGGTGACAAAGTGTGGATTACTCTACATCAAATAAGTAATTCCAGGAACAAGAAAAGTAAAAAATTTATTCCAAGACGTGAAGGTTCATACCTCATACTTACAAAAAGGTCTCCTACCACATATGATGTTGCAGATCCTGCTGCACCTGATCAAGTGTTAGGTACATATCATACGAATGTGATAAAGCCATACCAACTACCTTCATCGAAAGACAGAGGTCCAGTTGCTCCCTTAAGAAAACGAGGGAGACCTCCAAAAATCAGACAGTCAAATCCTGGCTCATTATCGAGACGATTTCAAAGCCAGAGGGGGAGTCTGTAATAAAGCAACGCCATCTAGCGATCATAAGCGAACTGAGAGTACCAGACGAGCTCTAACCCTAGAGCCTAATGCTGCTCGGTTATGATTGTCGGAGTTTTCCTTGTTTTAATATTCTTCTGTTTTCATTTTCTGTGTAGCGTGTGTGATTTACCTGTGTTTTTTTAATGTTAAATAAATATAGAAATAAGCTAGCCGTGTGTTAAATTATTCTTCACACATATGACATAGAAAATCTGACGCCCAAGACGTGCGGCTGAATCCAAAACGATAAGTATATTTTTGTTGTGATTTACATTTTGTTGAATCGTCGGAGTTGATGAGTTTATCCAAACTCATACAATCTAAATTCATATTGTTTATCCAAACAATCATATATAAATTAACTTTGGCTTATCCAAGCTTTTAAAAAATATATATATATATATTTCGAGCAGCAGATCTGCTTACATGTCTCTTTGTTATTCATTTCTATTTTATGATTATTTTGCTTCTGTTTTGTATCAATGTGTGAAGTGTTTAATATTATTTTATATATATATAATGTGTTTAAGTAGTCGTATAATTTAATCATTTATACTGAATATTAAAGACGAAATCAGGTTACTTTAAAAACGAAATTCGCAAAATTGTTGGAAAATAAGTTAGTCACCCAGACCACTGCCGCCGAGAAGCTACGCGCTTGTTTTGTTTTCTTTTCTTTTAGGAATGCGATTCTGTTCTCGCAACAGAAATTTATTACTTTCAAGTGCCTTTCGAAGGAAGGAAGGGGTCCTTTTTTTCTCATAGCTAAATAATTCTTAAAAGAGAATCTTATTTCTCTATGAATGTATATTTTATTTTATAGTAAATAAGTATAAGATTTATTGAAATTGAAACTTATTCAATAAATAAAGTCATATGTGTTCATTATATGATATATGTTTTTGTTTACATTTGCTTAATTATTTAATTGTATTTAAATGATGTTAGGAATAACAAAAGAGAATTTTATCAATTTTATAAATATGTAATCTTTCATACATGTTCTATTTTAAATCAAAAACAAAAGTATTGAATTATTAAAGCAATATATTGCTAAGTATTATTTAAAAGAAATTTATTTGAAAACTTATTTTTGATTCTTGTATTGATCTTATTGTTGTGGAAAATGTGTATTTTTGTATATTAGTCACATTATCTAATGATTCATATTTCTGAGAATGAGTATCTGTCATTATAAAATTATCTGTTACTGCATATATAATTTATGTTTGTGGTCTATGGAAATAATTAAATAATCTATTTGAAAGAATTTATGAATATTCTTAATGATTTTTGTGCACTAATAAGAAAATATTAAATACTCTATGAATAATATTTCTGAAATTAATCTGTATGTTTGTATTGTTTTCTATATATTCAAAAATCGTTTTAAAATTTAAATGATACTTTTATATATACAATTCACAAGGTTATTATTTTCGAATGAAGTAGTAGGTAGTGATGATTTTACAGTGTTTGTGTTATATACTTAATATTTTTAGTAATTGTACTGGCTAGTTTCTAGTATTATTTTAATTATTTACTACAAAAGTATTACTTGTTGTTTTGTTATTCCAATAATTGAAATACATTATCTTCTTTTAAAATGGCTATACTGAAGTGTTTGATTTGATCATTCTGGTATTTGAATAATTTTATGTTTAAGAATTTTCGTTTGGTATCATTTGATTTTCTAAATATTTCACTAATATTGAAAGACTTTGGTAAAAATGGCTTTTCTTGGCAAATCTAAAAAACAAGACCTCCGAACTCTTGCAACAGAGCTTGGTTTGGCTGTGTCTGATGAGATGAAAATAATTGATCTTAGAGAACTTATAACTAAAAGTGATAATTATGATGAAGAACTTGTGAAAAACATACTTAGTGTTATAATAGAAAATCGCTTAGAGGCTGAAAAAGTAGCAGAATTTGAGAGATTAGCAAAAGAAAAGGAAATTGAAGAAGAAAGATTGCGTAAGTTACAAGTTGAAGAACAATTGCGTTTAGAAAATGAACGTGGTTTTGAATTGGAAAAGCTTAGGCTCCAGCTCGAAGCTCAAAAGGCATCTACCTCCAGTGTAGGCGCTTCTGATTCTCAATGTCAAAAATTCGAACTTAATCGTATCATTCCTAAATTTAATCCGAAAGAGGATGAAATTGGTCTATTTTTAATTATATTCGAGAGACAGTTGAAATTTATGAATCTTCCCGAGTCTTCTTGGATACCATATTTAATTGGATCTTTGCCAACTGAAATAGCACAACTGCTTGCTAGAGAAAATGAACAAGATACACAAAATTACCAAAAGGTGAAGGAAATGCTCCTTAAAAGATTTAGGGTTACTGCTGATAAGTTTCGACAGTTATTCTCACAACACAGAAAAAGCTCTGATACAACATGGCGAGACTTTTACTTTGAATTAGCCTCTTATTTTGAGGGATGGATAAAAGAAATGAATATTACAACTTTTGATCAACTCAAAAGCTTAATAATTGCTTATCAAATTAAGAAACGAACTCCACCAGAAGTCAAAGATCATTTTCTTGATTCTTGGGCAAACTGGATTAATCCTCTAGATATAGCTGAAAAACTGGATGCTTATGAAAATGTCCGGCAAGGAACAAAGAAGCAATTGAACCAGTCTCAAAGGGAAACATATTCAAGAGATGCAAACAGGAAAACTATCCCAAATAGAAAATTTCGTCCTGTGATCAATGCTACAGAAAATGCTCAAAATCGATTTTCAAAAGTTCCAATAACTCGTTCCTCTACTTCTAGATTAGATGGAAGATCATCTATCCGATGTTTCGGTTGCGGAACGCCTGGAATTATCAGATCAAAATGTTCTATTTGTACAAGTTCTAAGCATGAAGATACAACTGTTAATTGCATGAACTTATTCATTAATAATATAAATACAGATATGTCAAGTATGATTGTCTTCGAATTGTTTGGTAAGAAGATTGCAGTTTGCGCAGATACTGGTGCTTCACATTCTATAGCAGGAGAAAAAGTTATATAACTTTACGAGATAATGGAGTTGCTTTTGAAAACAAGAAAATTTCGTTCACTCTTGCTGATGGAAAACTTCAGTCCATGGTTGCCCTTAAAACCATCGTCAATCTGTGTATAGAAGGTAAAAGTGTGTCAACAGAACTTCTCGTTCTACCTGAAGCCAAGGATAACAGGACACTCTTAGGGAAGAGATTTTCTCCATGCAGCTGGTATTGTTCTCGATGTTCAAAATGGGACCTGGCATTTTTGCGAAAATCCACAGAGACAGTATTTGTTCTATGTAGAACCTACTAATTCAAGAAAAGCATCAAACATTTCTAAAACTTCAGTGGTGCCTGAAACTACAACTATAGTTCACTTGAGAAGCGATGAAGGGAGACATCTAACAGTGACGCAAAGAGGCAAACTAAATTGCTTACTTCAAAGTTACAAGCATTGCTTTGAACCAGGGGGAGAGCCCACTCCTTTCATTAAGCACAGAATAGAGACATTAGACCCTCATCCTGTATCTGTTCCACTGTATCGTATGTCTCCAGCCAAGAGAGAAATACTTAAAGAACAAATTGATAAACTGTTAACAAAGAATATAATCGAACCATGTGAATCAGCTTATGCTGCTCCTGTTGTACTCGTAGAAAAGCCCAATGGGAAAATCAGGTTATGTGTAGATTACAGAGGTCTCAATGCTGTTACAAAACCTGACACTTACCCATTACCTCGAATGGACGATCTCTTGAACGAAGCGACACCGACATCCTATATCTCTACCATTGACTTACAGTCTGGTTATCATCAGGTTCAAGTAGATGAGGCTGATTTGGACAAAACTGCTTTTATTTGTCCTTTGGCACTTATCGTTATCTACGTATGCCTTTTGGATTAAGAAATGCACCTGCCACCTTTCAACGTCTAATAGACAAATTCAGAAGTGGTCTGAAAGATGTCTTCGCACTCTCATACTTAGATGATATCATATTCCTATCGGATTCATTTGACAAGCATTTGAAAGACCTAAAGACTGTTTTTGAGAGACTTTCTCTATTTAAACTCCATGCAAATAGAGATAAATGCAAATTTTCTTGTGAACGTGTTAAGTACTTAGGATTTTGGATCACCAGAAATGGAATTGAAGCTGATCGAGAGAAAATTGCATCTATCCAAAGAATTCCTGTTCCAAATAATGTCAAAGAACTCCAATCGTTCTTACAAACCTGTTCATGGTTCAGAAGATATGTTCCGAACTTTGCGGACATAGCACGGCTTCTTAGCTACCTAACTAAGAAAAAGTCAATTGGTCGTGGGATTCAAATAGCAAAAATCTTTCGAAACTTTGAAAGAACGTTTGACAACAGCCCCTGTGTTAAAACAACCGGATGGATCAATGCCTTTGTAATTCGCACTGATGCTAGTAACTATGCCCTTGGCGCAGTTCTTCTACAAGGAAATAGCCCAGAAGAACACGTTATCGAATATGCGAGTCGTTTGTTGACCCCAGCAGAACCCAACTATTCCACTACTGAGCGTGAAGCTTTAGCAGTAGTTTGGGCATTGGAAAAATTTCGTGGCTACATTGACCACCAAGAAGTGGTTATTGCTTCTAATCATCAACCTCTTAAATGGCTTCTGAGCATAAAGTCTCCCTCGGGACGCTTAGCAAGATGGGCTTTAAAGATCCAATCATTTAACTTAAAAATAGAATATACACCTGGAAAGGCAAATGTTGTGGCCGATATGTTATCAAGACCAACTTACTTTCATGATAATCCAACTTGTGAAATGAATGCAATCTCTGTCGATATGCCAACTAGGAAATCAAGTGATATTCGTAAAGAACAGTTGGCAGATCCAGATTTGAAGAAAATTATCGATTGTCTGGAAAACAATGATAAGGATGAAAACTTTGCTAACTATATCAGTCGAGGATATATAATGAACGAAGGTATTTTGTATCGTTATTCGCCTGAAACGGATTCAGACGATGCGCAATTGGTTGTTCCTATCCAAGAACGACAAAGAATTCTGCAAGAATACCATGATGCTCCTACAGCTGGCCATTATGGAGTAGAAGGTACATACAATAAGATAGCTTCCAAATATTATTTCACAGGCATGAGGAAGTACATCTCTGATTATGTCAAAACATGTGCGGAATGTAATCGGTATAAACCAACAAATCAGAAACCTGCTGGTCTGCTTAGAACGCCTATTTATGCGCAAATATTCGAAACTCTTGCTATTGATCTCTTTGGTCCTCTTCCAGAAACTTCAACAGGAAAGAAATGGATATTTATTGTGGAAGACACGAGTACCAAATGGGTTGAGTTATTTGCTCTTAATGAAGCCACAGCGTCAAACTGTGCCAAAACGCTACTTGAGGAAGTTTATCTACGCTATGAACTTCCTCGGAGATTAATCAGTGACAACGGATCTCAATTTGTTGGTGCTGTCATGCAACAAATTTGTCATTTGTTAGATATCAAACAGGACCTTATCCTGTTTATCATCCTCAAGCGAATCCCTCTGAACGTAAGAACAGAGATTTGAAACCTAGATTAGCCATCTTAGTAGGCGATGCGCATGATACCTGGGAAGAACATCTTCCGATGATTCGTTTTGCCATGAATACAGCTAGATGTGACACCACTGGTCACATTGCCGCTTATCTGCAATTCGGCAGAGAGCTTAGGATGACGGATGATGTTCGTCATGACATTGGATCAATTATTAATAATGATAACTTTGTCCCTGAAATAAGGCCTTATTTGAAAAGGTTTGCTCGCCTGACTCCTCAAATCAGGAGCGAGTAGAACAAAAACAAGATAGAAGAAGGGTCTATTTTGACAAAAGACATAGACAGGCTTACTATAAGCCAGGTGACAAAGTGTGGATTACTCTACATCAAATAAGTAATTCCAGGAACAAGAAAAGTAAAAATTTATTCCAAGACGTGAAGGTTCATACCTCATACTTACAAAAAGGTCTCCTACCACATATGATGTTGCAGATCCTGCTGCACCTGATCAAGTGTTAGGTACATATCATACGAATGTGATAAAGCCATACCAACTACCTTCATCGAAAGACAGAGGTCCAGTTGCTCCCTTAAGAAAACGAGGGAGACCTCCAAAAATCAGACAGTCAAATCCTGGCTCATTATCGAGACGATTTCAAAGCCAGAGGGGGAGTCTGTAATAAAGCAACGCCATCTAGCGATCATAAGCGAACTGAGAGTACCAGACGAGCTCTAACCCTAGAGCCTAATGCTGCTCGGTTATGATTGTCGGAGTTTTCCTTGTTTTAATATTCTTCTGTTTTCATTTTCTGTGTAGCGTGTGTGATTTACCTGTGTTTTTTAATGTTAAATAAATATAGAAATAAGCTAGCCGTGTGTTAAATTATTCTTCACACATATGACATAGAAAATCTGACGCCCAAGACGTGCGGCTGAATCCAAAACGATAAGTATATTTTTGTTGTGATTTACATTTTGTTGAATCGTCGGAGTTGATGAGTTTATCCAAACTCATACAATCTAAATTCATATTGTTTATCCAAACAATCATATATAAATTAACTTTGGCTTATCCAAGCTTTTTAAAATATATATATATATATTTCGAGCAGCAGATCCGCTTACATGTCTCTTTGTTATTCATTTCTATTTTATGATTATTTTGCTTCTGTTTTGTATCAATGTGTGAAGTGTTTAATATTATTTTATATATATATAATGTGTTTAAGTAGTCGTATAATTTAATCATTTATACTGAATATTAAAGACGAAATCAGGTTACTTTAAAAACGAAATTCGCAAAATTGTTGGAAAATAAGTTAGTCACCCAGACCACTGCCGCCGAGAAGCTACGCGCTTGTTTTGTTTTCTTTTCTTTTAGGAATGCGATTCTGTTCTCGCAACAGAAATTTATTACTTTCAAGTGCCTTTCGAAGGAAAGAAGGGTCCTTTTTTCTCATAGCTAAATAATTCTTAAAAGAGAATCTTATTTCTCTATGAATGTATATTTTATTTTATAGTAAATAAGTATAAGATTTATTGAAATTGAAACTTATTCAATAAATAAAGTCATATGTGTTCATTATATGATATATGTTTTTGTTTACATTTGCTTAATTATTTAATTGTATTTAAATGATGTTAGGAATAACAAAAGAGAATTTTATCAATTTTATAAATATGTAATCTTTCATACATGTTCTATTTTAAATCAAAAACAAAAGTATTGAATTATTAAAGCAATATATTGCTAAGTATTATTTAAAAGAAATTTATTTGAAAACTTATTTTTGATTCTTGTATTGATCTTATTGTTGTGGAAAATGTGTATTTTTGTATATTAGTCACATTATCTAATGATTCATATTTCTGAGAATGAGTATCTGTCATTATAAAATTATCTGTTACTGCATATATAATTTATGTTTGTGGTCTATGGAAATAATTAAATAATCTATTTGAAAGAATTTATGAATATTCTTAATGATTTTTGTGCACTAATAAGAAAATATTAAATACTCTATGAATAATATTTCTGAAATTAATCTGTATGTTTGTATTGTTTTCTATATATTCAAAAATCGTTTTAAAATTTAAATGATACTTTTTATATATACAATTCACAAGGTTATTATTTTCGAATGAAGTAGTAGGTAGTGATGATTTTACAGTGTTTGTGTTATATACTTAATATTTTTAGTAATTGTACTGGCTAGTTTCTAGTATTATTTTAATTATTTACTACAAAAGTATTACTTGTTGTTTTGTTATTCCAATAATTGAAATACATTATCTTCTTTTAAAATGGCTATACTGAAGTGTTTGATTTGATCATTCTGGTATTTGAATAATTTTATGTTTAAGAATTTTCGTTTGGTATCATTTGATTTTCTAAATATTTCACTAATATTGAAAGACTTTGGTAAAAATGGCTTTTCTTGGCAAATCTAAAAAACAAGACCTCCGAACTCTTGCAACAGAGCTTGGTTTGGCTGTGTCTGATGAGATGAAAATAATTGATCTTAGAGAACTTATAACTAAAAGTGATAATTATGATGAAGAACTTGTGAAAAACATACTTAGTGTTATAATAGAAAATCGCTTAGAGGCTGAAAAAGTAGCAGAATTTGAGAGATTAGCAAAAGAAAAGGAAATTGAAGAAGAAAGATTGCGTAAGTTACAAGTTGAAGAACAATTGCGTTTAGAAAATGAACGTGGTTTTGAATTGGAAAAGCTTAGGCTCCAGCTCGAAGCTCAAAAGGCATCTACCTCCAGTGTAGGCGCTTCTGATTCTCAATGTCAAAAATTCGAACTTAATCGTATCATTCCTAAATTTAATCCGAAAGAGGATGAAATTGGTCTATTTTTAATTATATTCGAGAGACAGTTGAAATTTATGAATCTTCCCGAGTCTTCTTGGATACCATATTTAATTAGATCTTTGCCAACTGAAATAGCACAACTGCTTGCTAGAGAAAATGAACAAGATACACAAAATTACCAAAAGGTGAAGGAAATGCTCCTTAAAAGATTTAGGGTTACTGCTGATAAGTTTCGACAGTTATTCTCACAACACAGAAAAGCTCTGATACAACATGGCGAGACTTTTACTTTGAATTAGCCTCTTATTTTGAGGGATGGATAAAAGAAATGAATATTACAACTTTTGATCAACTCAAAAGCTTAATAATTGCTTATCAAATTAAGAAACGAACTCCACCAGAAGTCAAAGATCATTTTCTTGATTCTTGGGCAAACTGGATTAATCCTCTAGATATAGCTGAAAAACTGGATGCTTATGAAAATGTCCGGCAAGGAACAAAGAAGCAATTGAACCAGTCTCAAAGGGAAACATATTCAAGAGATGCAAACAGGAAAACTATCCCAAATAGAAAATTTCGTCCTGTGATCAATGCTACAGAAAATGCTCAAAATCGATTTTCAAAAGTTCCAATAACTCGTTCCTCTACTTCTAGATTAGATGGAAGATCATCTATCCGATGTTTCGGTTGCGGAACGCCTGGAATTATCAGATCAAAATGTTCTATTTGTACAAGTTCTAAGCATGAAGATACAACTGTTAATTGCATGAACTTATTCATTAATAATATAAATACAGATATGTCAAGTATGATTGTCTTCGAATTGTTTGGTAAGAAGATTGCAGTTTGCGCAGATACTGGTGCTTCACATTCTATTGCAGGAGAAAAGTTATATAACTTTTTACGAGATAATGGAGTTGCTTTTGAAAACAAGAAAATTTCGTTCACTCTTGCTGATGGAAAACTTCAGTCCATGGTTGCCCTTAAAACCATCGTCAATCTGTGTATAGAAGGTAAAAGTGTGTCAACAGAACTTCTCGTTCTACCTGAAGCCAAGGATAACAGGACACTCTTAGGAAGAGATTTTCTCCATGCAGCTGGTATTGTTCTCGATGTTCAAAATGGGACCTGGCATTTTTGCGAAAATCCACAGAGACAGTATTTGTTCTATGTAGAACCTACTAATTCAAGAAAAGCATCAAACATTTCTAAAACTTCAGTGGTGCCTGAAACTACAACTATAGTTCACTTGAGAAGCGATGAAGGGAGACATCTAACAGTGACGCAAAGAGGCAAACTAAATTGCTTACTTCAAAGTTACAAGCATTGCTTTGAACCAGGGGGAGAGCCCACTCCTTTCATTAAGCACAGAATAGAGACATTAGACCCTCATCCTGTATCTGTTCCACTGTATCGTATGTCTCCAGCCAAGAGAGAAATACTTAAAGAACAAATTGATAAACTGTTAACAAAGAATATAATCGAACCATGTGAATCAGCTTATGCTGCTCCTGTTGTACTCGTAGAAAAGCCCAATGGGAAAATCAGGTTATGTGTAGATTACAGAGGTCTCAATGCTGTTACAAAACCTGACACTTACCCATTACCTCGAATGGACGATCTCTTGAACGAAGCGACACCGACATCCTATATGTCTACCATTGACTTACAGTCTGGTTATCATCAGGTTCAAGTAGATGAGGCTGATTTGGACAAAACTGCTTTTATTTGGCACTTATCGTTATCTACGTATGCCTTTTGGATTAAGAAATGCACCTGCCACCTTTCAACGTCTAATAGACAAATTCAGAAGTGGTCTGAAAGATGTCTTCGCACTCTCATACTTAGATGATATCATATTCCTATCGGATTCATTTGACAAGCATTTGAAAGACCTAAAGACTGTTTTTGAGAGACTTTCATTTAAACTCCATGCAAATAGAGATAAATGCAAATTTTCTTGTGAACGTGTTAAGTACTTAGGATTTTGGATCACCAGAAATGGAATTGAAGCTGATCGAGAGAAAATTGCATCTATCCAAAGAATTCCTGTTCCAAATAATGTCAAAGAACTCCAATCGTTCTTACAAACCTGTTCATGGTTCAGAAGATATGTTCCGAACTTTGCGGACATAGCACGGCTTCTTAGCTACCTAACTAAGAAAAAAGTCAATTGGTCGTGGGGATTCAAACAGCAAAAATCTTTCGACACTTTGAAAGAACGTTTGACAACAGCCCCTGTGTTAAAACAACCGGATGGATCAATGCCTTTTGTAATTCGCACTGATGCTAGTAACTATGCCCTTGGCGCAGTTCTTCTACAAGGAAATAGCCCAGAAGAACACGTTATCGAATATGCGAGTCGTTTGTTGACCCCAGCAGAACCCAACTATTCCACTACTGAGCGTGAAGCTTTAGCAGTAGTTTGGGCATTGGAAAAATTTCGTGGCTACATTGACCACCAAGAAGTGGTTATTGCTTCTAATCATCAACCTCTTAAATGGCTTCTGAGCATAAAGTCTCCTCGGGACGCTTAGCAAGATGGGCTTTAAAGATCCAATCATTTAACTTAAAAATAGAATATACACCTGGAAAGGCAAATGTTGTGGCCGATATGTTATCAAGACCAACTTACTTTCATGATAATCCAACTTGTGAAATGAATGCAATCTCTGTCGATATGCCAACTAGGAAATCAAGTGATATTCGTAAAGAACAGTTGGCAGATCCAGATTTGAAGAAAATTATCGATTGTCTGGAAAACAATGATAAGGATGAAAACTTTGCTAACTATATCAGTCGAGGATATATAATGAACGAAGGTATTTTGTATCGTTATTCGCCTGAAACGGATTCAGACGATGCGCAATTGGTTGTTCCTATCCAAGAACGACAAAGAATTCTGCAAGAATACCATGATGCTCCTACAGCTGGCCATTATGGAGTAGAAGGTACATACAATAAGATAGCTTCCAAATATTATTTCACAGGCATGAGGAAGTACATCTCTGATTATGTCAAAACATGTGCGGAATGTAATCGGTATAAACCAACAAATCAGAAACCTGCTGGTCTGCTTAGAACGCCTATTTATGCGCAAATATTCGAAACTCTTGCTATTGATCTCTTTGGTCCTCTTCCAGAAACTTCAACAGGAAAGAAATGGATATTTATTGTGGAAGACACGAGTACCAAAATGGGTTGAGTTATTTGCTCTTAATGAAGCCACAGCGTCAAACTGTGCCAAAACGCTACTTGAGGAAGTTTATCTACGCTATGAACTTCCTCGGAGATTAATCAGTGACAACGGATCTCAATTTGTTGGTGCTGTCATGCAACAAATTTGTCATTTGTTAGATATCAAACAGGACCTTATCCCTGTTTATCATCCTCAAGCGAATACCTCTCTGAACATAAGAACAAAGATTTGAAACCTAGATTAGCCATCTTAGTAGGCGATGCGCATGATACCTGGGAAGAACATCTTCCGATGATTCGTTTTGCCATGAATACAGCTAGATGTGACACCACTGGTCACATTGCCGCTTATCTGCAATTCGGCAGAGAGCTTAGGATGACGGATGATGTTCGTCATGACATTGGATCAATTATTAATAATGATAACTTTGTCCCTGAAATAAGGCCTTATTTGAAAAGGTTTGCTCGCCTGACTCCTCAAATCAGGGAGCGAGTAGAACAAAAACAAGATAGAAGAAGGGTCTATTTTGACAAAAGACATAGACAGGCTTACTATAAGCCAGGTGACAAAGTGTGGATTACTCTACATCAAATAAGTAATTCCAGGAACAAGAAAAGTAAAAATTTATTCCAAGACGTGAAGGTTCATACCTCATACTTACAAAAAGGTCTCCTACCACATATGATGTTGCAGATCCTGCTGCACCTGATCAAGTGTTAGGTACATATCATACGAATGTGATAAAGCCATACCAACTACCTTCATCGAAAGACAGAGGTCCAGTTGCTCCCTTAAGAAAACGAGGGAGACCTCCAAAAATCAGACAGTCAAATCCTGGCTCATCATCGAGACGATTTCAGAGCCAGAGGGGGAGTCTGTAATAAAGCAACGCCATCTAGCGATCATAAGCGAACTGAGAGTACCAGACGAGCTCTAACCCTAGAGCCTAATGCTGCTCGGTTATGATTGTCGGAGTTTTCCTTGTTTTAATATTCTTCTGTTTTCATTTTCTGTGTAGTGTGTGTGATTTACCTGTGTTTTTTTAATGTTAAATAAATATAGAAATAAGCTAGCCGTGTGTTAAATTATTCTTCACACATATGACATAATAAATATATTTTGTATTAAGTGATGATGTTATACTTTATAATAAAAGATTAAAATTGCTCATATGGAAAATTCAAATTTAAGTTCTCAGAAAGGGTTTTTTATGCTCTAAAAAAGTATAATTAGTGACTCTTTTGTCATTTTTGATAGAATAAAGAATAAAGAATCATTTTAATCTTTTTAAAATTTACTGAAGTGCAAAAATATGCATCAGGAAAAATTAAAAGCTGTGATCTTTGACTCAGTTAATAAAATTTTAACATACTAAAATTTATGTTTCTTAATTGAGACAATGTTTTCATCATTTTTAAAGAAAGTATTTATAGGAAAAAGTTATTATATTATATATATAATAACTTTTTTTTAAGTAATAGATTTCTTAGATCTATTACTTGTTACATGTCAGAAAAGGGTGTTTGTGTTTCTTTTGCTTATTTGATCATAGCTGCACTGAAGACATGGTCCCTATGATTCATATTTATTATTTTTTCATATTTTGTAATGAATCCAATTTTTTTATATTTCAATTTATATTTTTATATTTCTCATTATCTTATTTACCTGACTTACCTTTCTTTAGGTGCTTTTATGCTGAATAGGTGTAGGTGGTTCGATATTGTAATTGTGTATTTTTATATTCTTTATTGACTCAATTTAAATATATTTATATTAATTTGTCTCTTGATTTATTATATATGAATACATGTTCCAAAGTCAGAGGTCTGAGGTTTGATTCTCGGGCTGGGCAAGGTCGACTCAGCTTTTCATCTCTTTAGTGGGTCGATAAACTGAGTACTAAGCATGCTTATTAAACTGAGTACTAAGCATGCATTGGAGGTTTCACGTAAGGCTACCCACCTAATTGAGACAATATGCTTCGTACCCTAGGGACCCTCTGTTAGGAAAACAGAGATGGGTACTATAGGCCTTGGCCTACTTGGGATATCGTGTCACAAAAGAATATATATATATATGGATGGATGGATAATTAAACATTAAGAGTTTGAAAATTTTTAGGATAACTTCATTGATGAATATATAATGCATAAATATAATTATGATGAATAAATTTATGAAATTTACGATATCATATAATTTTCTTTATCTAAGTAAAATATGCTTTTCAGTATTGTAAATTTTCTAAAAGGCACCAACTTATGAAAATATTTGTGATTCAAATAAATATAACAGAATTGGAATCTGAAGTATGCTTATTTATAACCATAAAAAATAAGCAAATTACATACATTTTACATTGTGTAGCTGCACATTCTTTAATCTGGAAGCACATCTATTTTTATCTAACTCTAACAACACTTGTAAAAAATTCAAAATGAGATACCATAATTTATAGAAGGAAACTCACCTAAATGAAACTAAGTAAATGGTTACACATAAAATTTTAAGTGCCCTTATATATAAGAGAATATACATAAAGTTTGTTTATTTTATTTTTACTATCTTATTTAATGTCTCATGGAGTTTACACTTCATAAAATGTCTTAATTCAAGTTAAACACAAGAATCACAAGTCATGATATATAAACATATCATTTTTTAAATTTTATTTTATTCAAGTAAGTAAAATAAATCTATGCACCTATATTAATTTGAATTATTTTTATTTTTCAACTATTTAAAATATTAATGGAAGTGCTCACAGCTTCCTGATATTGAATTTCATTGTTTACGGTGTTATAATACCATTACGTAATACTTATTTTTTATGTATGAGTATCATGCTTTTCTCATACACATGAGATATACTTTTTATCTAAAAGAATACTAAGCAAAACTCAATAAGTGTGCTGTGGGATAATAATACACTTTTGTTATTATTGTTATCCAAAATTAAATAAGCATTAATACATAATAAAAATTGGCAATTCATAATAGATTAGATTATATTATACTGTAGTAATATTTCCATTAAGGCCTATCAAATATCTAATTACAAGATTTACATGTAAATGTATTTAAAATCAATAATGTTTTGTGCACAATGTTATTTGATTGTATTTACTTAACAATACTATTACATAAAGGTATGGACAAGTTTAGTACATTTTTCGCATAGAAACAAAATTCACCAATTATAATTTTGATGATAATTTTTTATTTTATAAATTTATCCTTATCATATAACTTTTAAATGAATAAGAATGTGAAATTGTATTCAACTTATGATCATGTTTTGTAATTTCTCCAATCATTTACAAAAACCCCAAATTAGTTTTCTCTTTTCATCCTGTTAACAACCTAAAAAATTTAATTATGAAAATTATTATTACTTTTATATTTTATAAAAAAATATATTTATTACTTTTATATTTTAAAACGATAGATATAGAAAGAAATATTTGTTGATTTGCTGAACTTTTTCTTTATTTATGATTTATAAACGATAAAATTCTTGACTTAAATGCATCAAAAATTTGCAGATTATCTGTATCACTGTAATTAAATGCAATGTTTTGAAACATTACATATTTTCTTTGTGATGATTTAATAAAACACCTTCTTTATATAGTTTCTTAACTACTTTTTTAGAAATTTTAGTTTAAATTCGACTGCTTTCACTGTTAAATATAAAATTTATCACTTGCTTGTTGTCTACCGAATCCTTATTTTTTCTTATCATAAAGAGATATTTAATGCAAATGGCTTCTTCATCATCAAAACAAAATGCATTTAAGAAATTAAATTTCTATTATACGTTTGCCTAAACGAGATAAATCAAGAGAAAGAATTTGCTATGAGACGCTATTTGTTCTTAGAAATCAATATTTTTGAAAAATAATTTATGAAAGTTTTAAAGTAAAGTAACAAAAATAAATTGCCATGTTACTGAAAAAAAAATATTCCTGTGCGAAGAATTTCGAGGAAATATCAATATTCTTTTGGATTTAATTGAAAAGAAGTTTATAAGTTATACAGTATTCGAATTGTTTTGTCGATGGCCTTTTGAAAAGTTTGATTTTAAAGAGTGAAAAATGTGGGTAAAATTTAAAGTGTTAGTAAAAATAAAGATCATTTCTTTGTCAATAGTGTCTCAATGTGACAAAAGATTTTAATTATAATATTTTTGTTCATTTATTTATCCTATTTTATTTCCTTCTATTACCGTCGGTCAGAATTAATTCATTTTACCGTTACACTTATGTTGGCCTAGCACAAATGCTTTCCGTAAATCATATAGCTAATTTTGTTTAGTTTTACTTTGAATGAGTGGCAAAATAAAATTTATTAAAGACATCATTTTTTAAGGGGAAAGTTATTTGCATTTAATGGAAAGAATGAGTCTATCCATAGTAATTTTAAAGCAAGATAGATACATGGATGCAAAATTTCTTAAGCATTTGCATATTTTAGAAATTTTTACTTTGCGGTCGTTTAGGATTTATGAATTGCTAATAATATAATTTTTAGTTATGTAAAATGCATAATAAATTAGATTTCATAGCAATTAACACATTCATAGTACAAAATACCAAATATCATCGAGGTTAATTGAAATATATTAACATTAGAATTATGAAAAGTTTGGCATAAAAAACGTCAAAACGCTGTTTTACCATTGTTACACATTTTTCATGAAATGTTTAAATTATTCAGTATTTATTTAAATTTTTAAGCAATATTTCGCTTTAACGAACTCAAAAACCTGAAAAAATATCGTTGCACACTCAATAGGAAATTTGTAGAAAAATTATTTATTTACTATATTTTTTTACATGAAAGTTCACAAACGAAATCAACATTTATTAAAAACTTAAGTATTAATTACATAACAGACACATATTTACAAGTGAAACAAATGCTTATTAATATGGCACATTCTTATGAGATATTTACCATTCAAAAAGTATGTAACGAAATATGTTCGAATAGGCACAAATGTCTCTATTTTTATATGTGGCTATTTGACAGGTTAATGTTGCTTCAGTAGCAACTAATTTTGTCGTCACACTTTATCTAGGACAATAGGGTCGTAGTCCCGTCCAATATCTTTAGGTATTGGAGGTAGAGACCTCTGAATAGGACTGGGCTCTAATTCATAATAAAAAGGTGATTCTCTACCGCCACTGACCACCCTAGAATGAGATTTGCGATTCGGCTTCTTGAACAAGCCCAGCAAGTAGAGCCCCATCAGAGAAGTGAGCATGCCGGGAACGAATTCCATGACACAAATCCAGTTGATGTACCAGGACGCATAGAGGCTTCCTCCAGAAACAAACATACCAACGACTGTAAACCAAAAACCACAGTGCCTCAAATCAAATGTCTCCATATCGAGATTTTAAACATCTGAAAAATAAAAATATAGTCATTAAATAATTATGAAAAGATATGAAAGGGAATGTACTACCATTTAAAATATTTATTCTTCAAATTAACTTTTAAAAGGTTTTGTTTTAAACATTGTTTTACTGTTAAGAAAATTTACTAGTGGTAAACAAAAAATGTGAAAATATTTGAAACACGAATTATTTTCATGAAACTTGAGTATAAAACAACTTGTGTGCCTAAAATTGTCTGGTTTCAAAAGTAATAAAATTAAATTTCAATGCTTAAAGATAAGTTTGCATTGTACCATTATTATTATCAGAACAGCAACTTTTATATCATGAATTAAAAATAAGGAATAATCAAATACTTAATAATTATTATGTTTTTAAAAGAAAACTATGATTTCAATCAGAAACCAGAACATATGTGCCTCCTCTGAAACAGTCAATGAAATAAAAATGTCCTTGCAGTTTTCATAGATCATTTTGTGACTGATTTTATTTTGTAGAAAATTAAACTAACACTAAATTAATAAATCAAAAATTTTTGAAATACATATTTGTTTACTAAAACTCTTGTAAAGCTTGTACACATTCGTTAGCTTAGATGCAACGCTGTGAAAACACATCAATTCTAAAACTAATATTAGTGTATCAATTATGTTCTTTAAATGAAAACTCTAAGAGAAAATACTTAGAGTTTCCTTTTAAAGGAAGCTTAAATTTGGAGTTTCCATTTGAAGTCAGATTAAATCTGAAGGTCTTTTGCGTTATCCTAGCTTCTAAATTATGAGAATTAAAAATAATGATACATGTATAAGATGTGCTTTAAATAAATAGCCATTAAATTTATCCCATGCTATGTCGAAAAATAAAATCTTACATTGACTTTATATATCGACCGATGGTGGAGTGGTTAGTGTTCCTATCTCCGAACAGTAGATCCCGGATTCTAAGCCTGGTTCGGTCATGCATGTTCTCGCATTCCATTTGGTTGCCTTATCCCATTTGGTTCCAATCCATCCCATTTAGGTACCCGATTGTATAAAATGAATAGGTATATCTTAAGGGCAGCCGGGCATTGGAAAAGAAAATAAAGACCTAGTTTTAATTGTTATATCATTTGAACATTTCCCTTTTTGGTTTTCTTACTGAAAATTTAATGGCTGTCTTTACTGGAAGTTTAATGGTTTCTTATTGAAAATTTAATGGAAGCTCTATCTATGACATTAGGCATTTGATTCTTTGTGGTGACCTGGTCTCATGTATGCCCTTACTAAACCTGCAGCCCCAGCCAACAAAATCAACTGTTTGTTGGGTGTGTGGGACACAAAGTTTTTGTCGTCATTAAATAAAGAAAACAGGGCTGTCCCAGGATCCACCATGAAATAAAATCGTTTACCATTAAATAAAGGAGATCTGGCGTTCAATATGTGTTCCAAAATGAAATGAACTGATCTTTTCAAGTGACTTTCCAACAGAATCGTGATATTGAAATAAAGAAGTCTTAGTCCCAAAGAAAATCTTGCAATAAAATGAGCTGTTCTTTCAAATGAATTTCCAACAAATTTGTTCTTGTCACTGGAATAAATATGCCTTGTACAAAAAGGAAATCTTGCAATCAGATCTTTCAAATGACTTACCACTGGAATAAAGATGTTTTGGTCCAACGTAACAAAGGAAATCTTGTAATTCGGATGAGCTGATTACATGAACTTGAATCAAGAAAAATGTGGTTAGCAAATCACAAGACCAATCTAATGGTATAGATAAAATAGCAGAAAATCATTGGAATAAAGACGGATGTTAGTTGTTCACAATTGCTGGAATCAAGTGAAGATGCAAGGAGAATACAATCAAAGTATAAAACACAAAATTAAATAAAAAATTAATAAATCAATAAAAATAAATAAAATAATATATATATTATTTATTTTTTTATTTATCAGACTCTTTTTCAATATTCTTTCCAATCATCATTTTTAACGTCTTCGAATTCACTGTGAGAAGATTCCACTATTGAGACTGGTGTTGCAATAACCATTTCAGAAGACTTCTTGCTTTCAACAATTCTTCTTCGTTTGTTCGATATCTTATTCTTTCCGGCTTCTTCTTGTTTCTTCCCTTCAATCACGTCGTGTAGATGTTCTCCAACAGTGTCGACATAGATTGTTTGGGCCTTGTGCATTTCTTCTTCTTGTTCGATGAACACGTCTTGAATCAACCGTTCGACTAGCTCTGGATTTTCACAACCACCGTTTCGATACATTTCTCTGACGGCTCGTACATCTCTCTGTTTATAATCTTTAATTGTCCATCTCAGACTGTCAACGTACCGTTTCGGATCTGATCCACCAACCAAATTATCGATGGCAAGCAGTTCGTAAACCAACTTACAAGGAAATCTTAGCAAGAATTCCGGCAAGCTTGAGCACATCACCAGGTTTGGTAAAATCGTTGGCCAATATTCTGTCGATGAATTCGTCGGGATGCTTTTTCTGAATTGCTTGTAACAGTTCGTGAAGACTGGAATCGAAGAGACATGTTCCGTGTCTTATGGTGTTCAGCAAATCGAACCAAGACATGTTGAACGTGTCGGTCGTCAATCGTTTGAAAATCCGCATGACGATCGTTTCTTTGGTCAAGTGTGGATTGCTTGAAGCCAAGAGCTCAGAAGAAACAAGAGGAATGAGATCCATTGGAGAGATAAAAGTCTAATAGATCCAAGAGAGACAATCTACTTGCTTTTATACAGAATCCAATAATAAGAATATAGAAAATATTATTGTAGTGTTAGGATACTCCTCATTCTCTTCATATGATGGCGCTGTAGTCATTAGGAGAGAGGAGAGGAGGGGGTCCGCTCCGGCGGGGAGAGATGTCCTTGGACCAGCGAACGAGGAGGTTCAGCTGGCGCTCCTTGGGTGTTTGTTCTGTTGGCCGTGTAGGGCCATAATTAAATTTCTATTAATTATAATTTTAATATATAATACTATTAATGTTAATTTTTAAATAAATGTTTGTATTTGTTCGAGTTGAGCTTTATTCTACAGAACAGAAACTACAATGTCGCACCCGACAGGATTACGAGCTGACGTTTCTGACATAATCTGAAACGGAACTGTGAATTTGTTTATTTGATTGTTTGTATTTCACAAGAAATAGAGATGGCTTTTCTCGCAAAAGGAAAGAAAGAAGATTTATGAACTATTGCGGTAGAATTAGGCATTGAGAATGCTGCGAATTTAAAACTTAACGAACTAAAAAAATTGATAACAGAAAGCGAGAATTACGACGAAAATTTCATTAAAGAATTCTTAAATTCGTTGATTGAAAGACGAAAAAGAAATGAAGAAATTGAAGAACGAAAAAGAAATGAAATTGAAGAACGAAGAAGATTGCAAGAAATTGTAGAACGAAGAAGATTGCAAGAAATCGAAGAACGAAGAAGATTGCAAGAAATTGAAGAACGAAAAAGGTTGCAAGAAATGGAAGAACGAAAAAGGTTGCAAGAAATGGAAGAACGAAAAAGATTGCAAGAAATAGAAGAACGAAAAAGATTGCAAGAAATGGAAGAACGAAAAAGATTGCAAGAAATAGAAGAACGAAAATGGAATATGGAAATAGAAAAATGAAAACAATAAATGGAGTTCGAGCTTCAAAAACTAAGTTTAATGGGAAAGGAACGAACAGGAGAAGATAACTTACAAGATACTGGTAATGATTTTCATTTTAAGGCGAAATTAGATTTAAATAATATTTTACAGAAGTTTGATCCCAAAACAAATGATATAAGTTTATATCTTGTCCTCTTCGAAAGACAAGCCAAGAGAATTGAAATCAAAAAAGAACTTTGGGTTGCGCATTTAATCGGATTATTGCCGTATGACGTTGTGCAAATTATAGCAAGAGAAGAAGAAGAAGTCTCCGAGGATTACGACAAAGTAAAGAGTTTACTTCTGAAAAGGTATAAACTAACTCCAGAAAAATTTAGACAGTTCTTCACGAAACACCATAAGAAACCAGAAATAAACTGGCGAGATTTTGCTTATGAACTGAAAAATTATTTCTTCGAATGGATCAGTGGACTTGGGATACGAACATTTGAAGAACTATGTGATCTAATAATAACCGATCAAATAAAACGCAAAGTTCCCTTAGAAATTAAAGAACATTTCATTGATGTTTGGTCGAATTTTAAAACTCCAGAAGAAATAACAAGTAAATTGGATGATTATGAAAATGTCAGAATGAATACTAGTGTCAAACCGAAAGAATTTCCTCGCAAAGAATATTTCAAGCGATATAATTATAACGAACAACAAAAATATTCGGCAGAGTCAAAACAAATCCCTCCGTATGTTAGACAACAAAAATTTAAAAATTTCCGGAAAGAAGAAAATTTTGAAAAAAGAACTGTAAAAGAATGTTATATTTGTGGAGATTCACATTTTGCGAGAGAATGTCCAAAAAGATTTAAAGCAAATAAGAAAAGCGATGTTCTAACAGCAGAAATTCGCTCCCAGTTATTAAAAGAAAAGAGAACGGAAATTGAAATAAATCCTCTTCAATATGTGGATATTTACGTGGATAATACCCCGGTAAAGGCTCTCGTAGACTGGAAGCCAACTTCCAGTCATAAATAATGACTTCATTTCAAAATCGAAAACAGAAAAAGGAAGAGTCGTTTTAATCAGTGCTTTTGGCGAAAGGATAGAAGCTTAATTAATAAGCTTTCAAGTAGCGTTGAAAACAGAAAATAATAAAATGTTTTCGAAACTCATCGAAATAATTGCAGCTGTTACAAATAAAATCGAAGGGCAATGTATAATACCAACGAAAGTTTTTTATTTATTGGAAAATGAAGTGCTAGAAGAAAACAAGGAGTCTGCCGCCTGCTTTGTTTTGGCGTCGCAAGAAGTTGAATATCATAAGGAGACTGCTGAATCATCACGCTTCGAAAATATGGGTCAGATGCTCCGTTCAAATGACGCCACGAATCCGAGTGTTTCTGATAATGTGCAAGTGCTGGGAAACGAAACAAATTGTAAATTGAGTCAATCGTTACAATTTTAAAAAGAACAACAAGAATGCGCCTCTTTGGATGAAGTGAGATCTTCTTTATCACGTGGCAAGGGTAAATATTTTGAATTAGATGGCATTTTATTCCACAAAGAGAAAGTTTGTGGTGAAACTGTAAATCAGTTAATTTTACCGAAATGTCACCGTCAGAAAGTTATGGATTTGGCTCATACCTCTGTTTTTGGAAGTCACATGGGATTAAAGAAAACTTAAGAGAGAATTAGATATAGTTTTTACAAGTCGAATATGTCAAATGATATTTTAAATTTCTGCAAATCATGTAAAGAATGCCAATTACGGTCTCCTGAGAAGTCTTCCGATAAATTTCCTATTTCTCCAGTGCTTAGACCAGACCTGCCGTTTGAAGCTGTGAACGTGGATATTATCGGACCGAGTGAGCCTTCGTCGGCACGTAAACACAAATATGTTTTAGTACTGATGGATCAGCATTCGAGGTGGCCAGAGGCTGTTCCTTTACGTTCTTTAACAGCAAAAGCAACCTGTGATGCGCTATTAGAAATTTTTATGAGGACTGGTATTCCAAATATTATTGCCAGTGATCAAGGGACTAATTTTACTTCCAAATTAACGCAAGAATTTATTAATCGCTTAGGATTCTCTCCCAGATTTTGAGTACCAGCGTATTCTGCCAGCAATGGATTAATTGAAAGATATAATAAGGTTCTGAAGAACTCTCTTCATCATGTCATACGATCAGATACCAGCAATTGGGATAAATATATTCCTTATGTACTCTTCGCTTATAGAGAAGTGCCTAATTGCACTACTGGCATTTCCCCCTTCAAGCTTTTGTACGGCAGAGAAGCAAGAGGACCTTTAAGCGTTTTGAAATCAAGCTGGACTGGTGAAATCCCTATTCCATTAAATATGAGTTATTGATTATTTACAAGATCAGAAGGTAAAATTTGAAAGAGCCGTTGAACAAGCCTCATTGATAGCTGCTGGAAAACAAAAAGCCTACACCGACTACTTCAATCACCGAACTGTTCCTAAGGAATTTAAGGTGGGTGATCAGGTATATTTATTGATTCCGGACTCTTCTAACAAATTGTATGCCAGGTGGACAGGTCCTGGTGAGGTAATTGAACACTGCCCACGTAACTCCTATAAAGTTAAACTTCCAGATGGAAGTATTAGACATTGCCATGTAAAAAAAATCAGAAAATATTATCCAAGAGTCAATGCTGGGGGAATTATCTTTGAAGACGACGAAGCATTTGGTGAAATTCATGCTTTTCCAAGACTTACTAGTAAATTACATACCGAAGATCCTCTGAAAGATGTATGTATGCAGTATTTACCTAAAGATGATAGGGAAAAGATTTTGGATTTATTACGTAATTTTAAGACTTTGTTTACTGGAAATGTAAAAATAGCCAAAGTTGATGAACATAAGATCATATTAGCATATTAGAAGAAGGGAAAGAACGTAAAAGACCCTATGTTTACCGAATTCCACAGGCTCTTAAATCCCAAATAGATGACCAGATCGATGAACTAATGGAATTAGATCTCATAGAGGAGAGCTCGGCTGAAATAGCACATCCGGTGGTATGTGTAAACAAAAAGGATGGAGGAATTAGGATGTGTATCGACTACAGATCTCTTAATGCTGTAAAAAAACGGATGATTTTCCTATGGAAGATTCAATGCAATTAATTAATTGTATTGGAAAGGCTAATATTATTTCCACATTGGATCTACTGAAGGGCTACTGGGCAATTCCATTAGAGGAAGCTAGTCGTGATTTCACCTCATTCAAAACCCATAGATCTCAATATCGTTTCAAAGTCATGTCGTTCGGATTGAAAAATGCTGCCGCTACATTTCAAAGGGTGATGAATAAAGCGTTATCTTCGTTTAAGGAATTTTCACGTGCTTATATTGACAATATAGCTATATTTTCAAATAATTTTGAAGAACATTTGTTGCATCTAAATATTATTTTAAGAAAATTAAAGGAGCTCAACTTTACTGTCAATATAAACAAGTGTGATTTTGCCAAGCCTCGTATCAAGTTCTGAGGACATATTATTGGCTCTGGTGAACATCAACCTGATCCGGAAAAAGTGCAAGTTGTACAGCAACTTAAAAGACCAACAACCAAAAAAGATCTTCGAAGTGTTTTAGGTTTGTGTAACTTTTATCGTGAGTACATTCCTAAATACTCTGAATTAGTGTATCCATTAACTGAGCTTACTAAGAAACGCGTGCCGGACAATATTCCCTGGACTGAAGCGCACGACACAGTGTTTATGTCTCTAAAATAAGCCCTGGTTAAGGCACCTTCACTTCATACTCCATCACTAGGTAAGCCTTTCATAATTTACTCTGATGCTTCTCAAGTAGGAGTTGGTGCTTGCCTGCCACAGCGTGCCAATGATATTTATCCAGTTTCATATGCTAGTCAAAAATTGACTAAAACTCCACAATCCTGGTCTACAATTGAACGTGAGGCTTATGCAATATTGTGGTCGTTAAAAAGGTTTGAATCAATAATTTTTGGTTCAGAAATTGAGTTTTATACTGACCACAATCCCTTACCATACTTGACCAAATGTGCACCTCAATCACCTCGTCTTCAGAGGTGGGTGTTTGCTCTTCAAAGATATAATATAACTATAAAACACTGTGCAGGAGCTAAGATGCCTCATGCAGATGCTTTATCTAGACTTTTTCAGATAAAAACTGAATTTAGTGCTTAGTATAAAGACTCTCTATATATAAATACATTTCAGTGGAAATATTTTGGTTTATTTGTATTTGGTATATTGTTTCTTTATATCAATTGTATTAATATATTGTTAGTTTACATTAATGTTACTGGTATATTGTTTATTTTCAATAATTTCAATTTATATATAATTAGTGGATAGATTTATTTTATATAATTTTGTTTTATATCTTTTTTTATATACATATTATTAATATTGAATATTCTATGCATACTTGTGAATTTTAAGTAATTCATTTGCAAATATTTTTTTCTCTACATACGTATAGTTATTTTCTAATTCTAAGTTCATATTTATTTAATATTTTATACTTCTTTAATTGTTTGAAAAATATTATTAAGTCTGTGTTATTCTTATGTGTGTATCCTAACATATTTAATTCAGTTATGTGTTTATGTGGAACATAAACCCAAAACTTGCGGGAAGGGTGTAGTGTTAGGATACTACTCATTCTCTTCATATGATGGCGCTGTAGTCATTAGGAGAGAGGAGAGGAGGGGGTCCGCTCCGGCGGGGAGAGATTGCTTTGGACCTGTGAACGAGGAGGTTCAGCTGGCGCACCTTGGGTGTTTGTTCTGTTGGCCGTGTAGGGCCATAATTAAATTTCTATTAATTATAATTTTAAAATATAATACTATTAATGTTAATTTTTAAATAAATGTTTGCATTTGTTTGAGTTGAGCTTTATTCTACAGAACAGACACTACAATTATTACTTTTTCTTATTTTTTATTTTATTATTTTAAACGTTTGAGAAAAAATATTCTACTTCATTGTTATAAAATATACCAATTTTCAAGTCTTTCCTTTCAGTAGCTTCAATGTGGCATTGCGTTTCGTCTTCCATAATCAAAATATCTTTTCCCTCTTTCCATAGGACTCGAAGGACACTAGATTGTTGAAATAAAGCAAGGCTCTTCTGAATCTTCGTCGTTGATCATCGATAATTGATTATCAACATGGATGATCAACGACTTCATTAGTTGATAGTCTTTCGTTCAACGGATTTGCTTGTGAAATCTCATTTAAGGGACTTGATGGAGCTTGGTTTAAATTACTTTGTCCCTCGTTCGAATAACTTGTTGAATTTTCCATTTCTAATTCCGTCAGACATGGTCTCTTTTCGTGAACGCGAAGAGCTAAAAATTGTTCAAGCATAAAATTAAACAGTTTTGCATTACTATTGGTTTCGTCGCATGCGACAAGTAAAGGATAGTCTTGATTGTAGGATTTTCCGAAACTTGTAATGCTGCCGAAACCTAAAACGTGTCCACAAGTTAATAAGTGATTAATACGTTGAGCACGTTCCATGTATTTGGATTTCATTGATACGTAGCGTATACCTCTCGGCAAGACAATCAGTCGACAATTGTTGATCTTTGGTGAATAATACTCGGAAGGAATCCCTGGATAATCAGAAAGCTTTATCCAGTACTTGTATTTTATGACATATGGATTCTTATAATTCAGAATTCTAGCAAAATCAAAGCCTCATGAACAAATTTCCGTCCGGTGCAATTAAACAAGAGACAAGTTGATATTCAACGAATGGTTTTCGGCTCAACCACATCTTGGAATAAAGAGCTGTCCAAAAAATCAAAGATCTTCTCAAGACGTCTGAACACTAAGCAGGCAAGAGAACGATGCACGTCTCCTTTTATACAATGCTAAATGACCTAAAAATAATACACTGGTTAATACAAAATAAATGACCTAAAAATAATACACATGAATCAAGAACTTTATTTACAACACGATATCAAATGTTTAAACGAATCTTTTGATCTCAATTCAAAATTTTCTTCAAATTATTGGACGATATTTAATTTTGGTAATTGTCCGAAATTAAACGTTCATACGGATTCCTTCCGAGTATTTAATGAATTTTGAAATTCGAAGAACATTCTAGAAAAGCAATTGTCATTCTCACAAGCTCGCACACCTACAAAAGCGTTCGAAATTCAACGTGTGCACGTTGAATCTTAATTTAATGAATTTTTTCAAATTTGAAAAGAATTCTGGAAAAAAGCAACTGTTATTCCCACAAGCACCAACAAAAGCATTCTCGATATTCAATTTTGGGAAAATCAATTGTCCTAAATTCAACGTGCACACGTTGAATCTGAATTTAACAAATTTGAAAAACATTTTAGAAAAGCAATTATCACGCACAGTGTGACTTCCGGTTTGTCCAGTATAAAAGGAATGGCTAAAACGGGCGCATTTCATATTTTCTTCTCAGAGCGAGCAGATTGTTTCTTTCTCGAAAATGACTTACAACTTGAACTTTATTGCAAGACTCAAGCTCGTTCAAAACGATGAAAATGAAACAATTGCCGGAGAACTTGAGTTTATTAATACTTTCGATGGGAAAAAGATTTCCGTCTATTCTGGCCTGACACATTTCCAAATGCCAACGACGAGTGATGGCTGTCAAAAATTCGTAGTTCCGATAAAAGATATTGATGAATTCTTGAAAAATGTGCTATATGAAAAATATCTGAAAGGAGATGACGGATTTAATCCAAGCATTGTCATTTACGAGTCCTGGACAGTCAGCTACTTGCGAAATTATATGCATTTCGTATATTATTTTCCCAAGGCACTAATCGACGAAATGTTTAAGGATCGGTGAAAATCCTTGAAAAGGGTAGCCTTTTAGCCTTTAGAAATTAAAGGGGTAAAAGAAATAATAAATACACAATGAACCAATTTTGGATGATTAATATTTCTCTTATATTCAAAAAATCAAAATTTTGTCAATAATTTGAGAAAGTGTTACATAAATTCTTCTCGACTCTAAGAAATTATTACATGAATATATTCTTTCGTTTCTCATATGTTATAATTTTACATTTAAAATAATTCAAACAAAAATTGTGAAACGTATAACGTTAAAGAACGTAACGCTTTAAGAAAAAGAATTTCAAGCATTTTTAACACAACTGATGCGTTTATTATTCAAGAATACATTGAACATGTGTATTAAAAACGTTAAATTGTCTTGCTTTTTTTTTTTCAAGTAATGTCGTTTGGGCCCAGACGCGTGAATCCCACTTTTTATTCATGAAAGTTCATCGCTTCTCTCTTTATTATTTGAATCAATAATAAATAAAGGAGCGATCGCAATGAAAAACGTTTCAAACGGTAGATTCCGCAAGTGTCCGTGGATGAAGCGCGATTTACAAGGCTATTGGGACGGAATGATTAGACGACTCTCCAGCACACACCCATTGCAGGTAAGCCGTTTCACATAATAATAATAAAGGCAAATAATTGGAAATATGCAATTCGTGGCAGAAAATAATGCGAACAGTCTAATCGAACCAGTGACAATGGACTCTCATCTAGAGACAATACGTGAAGACTATTTACAAGGAACACTGTTTCGGAAAGATGTGCATTAAAATAAGAGAATCAAGTCCAGAGAAATAGTTTATGGAATCACTCTTAAAATGAACAAGTAAAATAAAGCAAGTATATATATATATGGAAAAATCGGAAATGTAAAAGAGAGAAGACTTGGAAAAAAAGAATGTAAAGAAGGTCAAAAGTAAAGTACAAACTTTTGACTTGGACGTTCTTTTCATTCTGAACAAAAATAATACAAGTAAAATATATTATTTATCGGAGAAACAAGAAACAATGAAAATAATATTCCGTTACTTGAGAAACATAAGTTTAAAAAAATATAGGAAAGCATTTGTAAAAAGAAAGATTGAAATTTATAAGTAATTCACAATAAAAATTCTAAGAAATTTTGAAATCTTACCATATATGATGTCTTGCTTGTGATCTGATCTTCATTTGCAGCAAAGTACTTTAGAGCATGGAAATCTCTGGTCTTTTATATAACGTGAATATGAAATCAAAAATATAAAGTTTGAACTGTTTCAAGTTTTACGCCCTCGGGTGGAGATGTATTTCCAAATTTATTTCCTTAACAATTTAATTCTTAAAATAAAATTTATGACTCGGAAACGTGTACGAAAAACGCTTAAAATGAGGAATATGGGACATTAGTAATTAAATATTAAAGTTGAATGCCTTGTGAAATTCAATCATAATATTTTTTGGAATAGAAGAATCGGACTTGTTGGCATCGTTTTCCTTTATTTCCGTCAATAGAATTGTGACATCTGGAAATAATTTTATTCTTAAAATAAAATTCATGACTCGGAAACGTGTACGAAAAACGCTTAAAATGAGGAATATGGGACATTAGTAATTAAATATTAAAGTTGAGTGCCTTGTGAAATTCAATCATAATAATTTTTTGAAATAGAAGAATCGGACAAGTTTGGCAACGTTTTTCTTTATTTCCGTCAGTTGAATTGTGACGTCTGGAAATAATTTTTGCATTGTCTTCCACGTTCAGACAATTGTAAAATGTTTAAAGAAATTTTGTGAACTATTCTAGATGTTATTTCTGAAAGCAGAACATTAGAAACAGAGCGATTATCTTCAAATACGTCGATCAAAAATTTAATGATATTAATTTGTCATTCGAGTTTCAAAAGCACTGTTTAAGTGAAATTAATATGAGGGCCTTATCAACAGAATGGGGTTTTTAATATTTAAATATGATATCCGAGGATTTTCTTTAATATTTTCAGATCAATTGAATAGTTTAGTTTTACTTGTAACATGTTAAAATGAGTGCTGGTGATTCTTCTTTGATTGTTGAAAATATTAAAAGTTTTTTTTTTTTTTTTTTTTTTTTACTTGTCACGATCAGAATTTTAAAATAGGAAACTTGTCGCGAGACAAGTTTCGAAAGTTGAGATTCATAACATGAATAATTTTAAAACAATATTTTTAAATCGTTCATTAAAAAAATTTTTATTGTGACATACCATGTGTTTATTGTGACATTCCTATGTTTCCAATATTTGTCAGAAAAACTGGTTCGAATGTCTTGCTAATCCTTTTGAATTTCGATTTTGTTTCATTGTTCACAGAATACAGTCTTCCGACATCGATGTCTTCGATATCTCTTAACAGTTGTTTCTCCCAATCATCGTTCCAGTCTTCGCTATGGGAAATTATTCCATTTGTCAAAGTATATGATTTTGTACTGATGGCCAACCCTGCCAGGGATCCAGAGTGGTATATGACTTGTCTTCTTCGTCTTGAACGCTCGTTGTAATATTGTTTTCTATCTATTGTTGATGAACGTCTTGCTTCATGTCGTCTTGAATTGTAAGACACTTGGTTCTCCGGCTTATGAATCTTTGAAGTTCTTGGTGGGTCTTTTGATGACTGGCAATCTGGCAATCGCTGGAAATCGATGGCTTAGATGTTCTCGGATCCTTCGGTAAATTCTCTGGTTTCTTGTCTTTGGCCAATTGATTTTCATGTTCATCGTCTTCTGAAGGCAACGGAGATACAGGAGAATAAATTGTTTTAAAGAAATCAAATTCCATCGCGTAATTCGAAGTTAAAGAATGATTTTAGAATAGACGACTGGCATCCTTTTATACTGTGTGACAGGAAAAAAAATTATTTTCATATATTCCAATTATCGACTGACCTCTTTCCAATTTTATTGCATGATTTCCGGTAAACGATTCATATAAAATAAGACGATCGAAATAATTCAGATTCGCAAATGTCTCTCAACATGATGCGTGATCTTTTCCCCAGAGAAATTGTTCCATTCTTTTAAGATCCGATTCTTCGTCGAGATAAGGAATTTTGTCAATATCTTTTGGACCAACGAGAACGAGTCGTCCCCTTTACTATTTGTCTGGTTGGAAAATGAATTTCTTGTCGAGTGAACGACGAATGTGGAATGCAATTGTTGGTGGAATACAAAAACCATTAAAAAATGTAGTTGAACCAATCAGATATTAAAAAAATTTATTCGTGTGTGACAATAAAATAAAAGCTCTTAAGTCATTTTAAAAAAAATTAAAGGGGTAAAAAATTCGCTGAGTACGACAAAAGTACGACCCTCTGCAGATTTTTTATGACACACAATTAACCAATTTTGGATTACATTATTTCTATATATCTTTGAAAGACGTGATGATAAACATTTCTTTTCCTTGCATATGGTATGTCACAATAAACTTTTTTTTAATGAACGATTTAAAAATATTGTTTTAAATTATTCATGTTAAGAATAACAGCTTTCCAAACTTGTCTCAGGACAAGTTTCCTATTAAATTTCTGATTGTGACAATTAAAAAAGAAAATCTTTTAATATTTTCAACTATTAAAGGAGAAGAATAAGCCCGCAATCATATCTGGTAATATTTAAAAATTTCTTAGAATTTTTATTGAATTACTTATAAATTTCAATCTTTCTTTTTACAAACACTTTCATATATTTTTTTAACTTATGTTTCTCAAGTAACGGAATATTATTTTCATTGTTTCTTGTTTCTCCGATAAACAATATATTTTACTTGTATGATTTTTGTTCAGAATGAAAAGAACGTCCAAGTCAAAAGTTTGTACTTTACCTTTGACCTTCTTTACATTCTTTTTTTCCAAGTCTTCTCTCTTAAATGAACAAGTAAAATAAAGCAAGTATATATATATATTTTTCCATATATATATATATACTTGCTTTATTTTACTTGTTCATTTTAAGAGCGATTCCATAAACTATTTCTCTGGACTTGATTCTCTTATTTTAATGCACATCTTTCCGAAACAGTGTTCCTTGTAAATAGTCTTCACGTATTGTCTCTAGATGAGCGTCCATTGTCACTGGTTCGATTAGACTGTTCGCATTATTTTCTGCCACAAATTGCATGTTTCCAATTATTTGCCTTTATTATTATTATGTGAAACGGCTTACCTGCAATGGATGTGTGCTGGAGAGTCGTCTAATCATTCCGTCCCAATAACCTTGTAAATCGCGCTTCATCCATGGACACTTGCTGAATCTACCGTTTGAATCGATTTTCATTGCGATCGCTCCTATATTTATTATTGATTCAAATAATAAAGAGAGAAGCGATGAACTTTCATGAATAAAAAGTGGGATTCAAGCGTCTGGGCCCAAACGACATTACTTGAAAAAAAAGCAAGACAATTTAACGTTTTTAATACACACGTTCAATGTATTCTTGAATAATAAACGCATCAGTTATGTTAAAAACGCTTGAAATTCTTTTTCTTAAAGCGTTACGTTCTTTAACGTTATACGTTTCACAATTTTTGTTTGAATTATTATAAATGTAAAATTATAACATATGAGAAACGAAAGAATATATTCATGTAATAATTTCTTAGAGTCGAGAAGAATTTATGTAACACTTTCTCAAATTATTGACAAAATTTTTATTGTTTGAATATAAGAGAAATATTAATCATGCAAAATTAGTTCATTGTGTGTCGTAAAAAAATAAATCGCAGAGATCACACATCTCTGTGATTTATTTTTTTTACCCCTTTAATTTCTAAAGGCTAAAGGGCTACCCTTTTCAAGGATTTTTACCAATCCTTAAACAGTTCGTCGATTTGTGCCTTGGGAAAATAATATACGAAAGGCATATAATTTCGCAAGTAGCTGACTGTCCAGGGCTCGTCACTGATAATGCTTGGATTAAATCCGTCATCTCCTTTCAGATATTTTTCATGTAGTACATTTTTCAAGAATTCATCGATATCTTTGATCGGAACTATGAATTTTTGACAGTCATCATTCGTCGTTGGCATTTGGAAATGTGTCAGGCCAGAATAGACGGAAATCTTTTTCCCATCGAAAGTATTAATAAACTCAAGTTCTCCGGCAACTGTTCCATTTTCATCGTTTCGAACGAGCTTGAGTCTTGCAATGAAGTTCAAGTTGTAAGTCATTTTCGAGAAAGAAACAATCTGCTCGCTCTGAGAAGAAAATATGAAATACGCCCGTTTTAGCCATTCCTTTTATACTGGACAAACCGGAAGTCACACTGTGCGTGATAATTGCTTTCCTTAAATGTTTTTCAAATTTGTTAAATTCAGATTCAACGTGTGCACGTTGAATTTAGGACAACTGAATTTCCCAAAATTGAATATCGAGAATGCTTTGGTTGGTGCTTGCGAAAATAACAATTTCTTTTTTCTAGAATTTTTTCAAATTAGAAAAAATTCATTAATTTCAGATTCAACGTGTGCACGTTGAATTTCGGACAATTACCATATTTGAATATCAAACGCTTTTGTATGTGCTTTTGAAAATTGTTTTTGCGTTAAATTTGAAAATTCATTAAATTCAGATTCCGTATGAACGTTTAATTTTGGACAATTACCAAAATTGAATATCGTCCAATGATTTGAAGAAAATTTTGAATTGAGATCAAAAGATTCGTTTAAACGTTTGATATCGTGTTGTAAATAAAGTTCTTGATTCATTTGTATTATTTTTAGGTCATTTATTTTGTATTAAACAGTGTATTATTTTTAGGTCATTTAGCATTGTATAAAAGGAGACGTGCATCGTTCTCTTGCCTGCTTAGTGTTCAGACGTCTTGAGAAGATTTTTGATTTTTTGGACAGCTTTTTATTCCAAGATGTGTTTCAACCTAAAACCATTCGTTGAAGATCAACTTGTCGTCTCTTGTTTAATTGCACCGCATGGAAATTTGTTTATGACGCTTTATGATTTTGCTAGGATTCTTAATTACAAGAATCCATATGTCATAAAGCACAAGAACTGGATAAAGCTTTTTGATTTTCCAGGGATTCCTTCCGATTATTATTCACCAAAGATCAACAGTTGTCTACTGATTGACTTGTCGAGAGGTATACGCTACATGTTTATGAAATCCAAATACATGGAACGTTCTCAACGTATTCATCACTTATTAACCTATGGACGCGTTATAGGTTTCGGCAGCATTACAAGTTTCGGAAAATCCTTCAATCAAGACTGTCCTTTACTCGTCGCATCCGACGAAACCAATAGTAATGCAAAACTGTTTAATTTTATGCTTGCTGTAATTATGTTAAAAATAAACTGCTTAATTTTATTTTTAACAATTTTTAGCTCTTCGTATTTACAAAAATAGACCATGTCCGACGGAATAAAAAAAGGAGAATTCAACAAGTTATTCGAACGGGAGCCCAAGTCATTGAAACCAAGCACCAGAAAGTCCCTTAAACGAGATTTCACAAGCAAATCCGTTGAACGAAAGACTTCAACTAATGAAGTCGTTGATCATCGATGTTGATAATCAAACATCTATGATCAACGACGAAGATTCAGAAGAGCCTTGCTTTATTTCAACAGTCGAATGTCCTTCGAGTCCTATGGAAAGAGAGAAAAGATATTTTGATATGGAAGACGAAACACAAGGCCACATTGATACAAGGAAAGTCTTGAAAATTGGAATATTTTATAACAATGGAGAAGTGGAATATTTTTTCCAAACGTTTAAAATAATAAAATATAAAAGTAATAATACTTTATATATTCTTATTATTGGACTCTGTATAAAAGCAAGTGGATCGTCTCTCTTGGGTCCATTAGACTTGATTCTCTCCGATGGATCTCATTCCTCTTGTTTCTTCTGAGTTCTTGGCTTCAAGCAAACCACACTTGACCAAAGAAACGATCGTCTTGCGGATTTTCAAACGATTGATGACTGACACGTTCAACATGTATTGGTTCGTTTTGCTGAACACCATAAGACACGGAACATGTCTCTTTGATTCCATTCTTCACGAACTGTTACAAGAAATTCAGAAAAAGCATCCCGACGAATTCATCGAAAGAATGTTGGACAAGGATTTTGCCAAACCTGATGATGTGCACAAGCTTGCTGGAATTCTTGCTAAGAATCCTTGTCAGTTGGTTTACGAACTGTTTGCTATAGATAATTTGGTTGGTGGATCAGATTCGAAACAGTACGTTGACAATCTGAGATGGACAATTGAAGATTATAAACAGAGACTTGTACGAGCCGTCAGAGAAATGTATCGAAACGGTGGTTGTGAAAATCCAGAGCAAGTCGAATGGTTAATTCGAGACGTGCTCATTGGACAAGAAGAAGAAGAAATGCACAAGGCCCAAACAATCTATCTCGACATTGTCGGAGAACATCTACACGACGTGATCAAATGGAAGAAACAAGAAGCCGGAAAGAATAAGAAATCGAACAAACGAAGAAGAATTGTTGAAAGCAAGAGGTCTTCTGAAATGTTTATGGCAACACCAGTCTCAAAAGTGGAATCTATTCACAGTGAATTCGCAGACATTAAAAGTGATGATTGGAAAAAACAATGAAAAATCTTATGAATAAATATAATAAAAAAATAAATAAATAATATATATATTATTTTATTCATTTATTTTTATTAAATTTTATTTTTTATACTTTGATTAAATTCTCCTTCTATCTTCACTTGATTCTAGCAATTGTGAACAACTAACGTCCGTCATTATTCCAATCATCTTTTGTCTGTTATTTTATCTGTAGATTGGTCTTGTGATTTGCTAACCACATTTTTCTGGATTCAAGTTCATGTGATCAGCTCATACTAATTACAAGATTTCCTTTGCTACGTTGGACCAAAACATCTTTATTCCAGTAGAAAGTCATTTGAAGGATCAGATTTTGTAAGATTGTCCAGATTCATTTGAGGCCTCTTTATTTAAGTGATTCTGTCGAAAAGTCATTTGAAAGATCTTATTGTAAGATTTCCTTTGGGTAAAAAACATCTTTATTCCAGTGCCATGAACGAATTTGTCGGAAAGTCATTCGAAAGATTAGCTCATTCTATTGCAAGATTTCCTTTATTCCAGTGCCACGAACGACTTTGTCGGAAAGTCATTTGAAAGATCAGCTATTACAAGATTTCCTTTATTCCAATGCCACGAACGACTTTGTCGGAAAGTCGTTTGAAAGATCAGCTATTGCAAGATTTCCTTTATTCCAATACCACGAACAGCTTTGTTGAAAAGTCATTTGAAAGATCAGCTCATTCTATTGCAATATTTCCATTATTCCAGTGCCACGATTCTGTTGGAAAAATTGTCTTCATTTGAAAAGATCAGTTCATCCCATTTTGGAACGCCAGATCTCCTTTATTTAATGGTGAACGATTTCATTTCATGGTGGATCCTGGGACAGTCCTGTTTTCTTTATTTAATGGCGACAAAAGCTTTGGGTCCGATTTAACGTCATATGATTGGTGACGTCAGTCATCATGTGACTTTATTGTTTCACGATTACACTTGGATCGAAAATCTCGAGCTCGAAATATTTGAAAGAACTATTCTGTCTGAAAGGAAAAATTAAAAGAAAAAGGGTTCTCCCTGTTTTTAATAGGAAACGTACCCACTGTCGTTGAAAACTGAAGATTTTTTTGAAAAACATCTAGACTTTATTTTTGTCTAGTTGATATGACCATGTTGAAATCCTTAATATTTTCATGGAAATAATGAAAAATTCACGAGTTTTCTTAAAAGAAACGACTGTAAGACTAAAGGACAATTTGTCTGTACATGTGGAATGACAAAATCTTGACTCGATGATGTTTTAAAAGACGAGAATATAATGATTATCCCATGACGAGTCTGGATTGACTGTCCAAAATATTTTAGTCGAATGAATAATCATGGATCCTGGTTACAATCTAACACTTTTCATTTTCGTTTTGCGATTTTAGTTCGCTTCATGATAAAAAAGAATTTAAACGGTGATTCCTTAAAGAAAATCAAGGATCCTGGTCATATTTCCAACTCTTTCGTGTTTGTTTTTGCGTAATTACAGATGTCCTGGTGTGTGATCATTTAAAGAAATGCAAATTTATTTGAACGAGATCGGACGGAAGAACAAAATTTGTACATAAGATTTTTATTCTTGTAAAACTAAAGACGAAAAAAATATAATCTAGACTTGATCATCCTTGGTATGATAACGAATTTTCTAATATTATTCTTTAAAAGAAATGGCTGTAAAACTAAAGGACAAATTATAACTCGATGATATTTAAAAGCCGAGAAGTATCCCATGACTTTCGACGGGTTTTGATTGAAGCAAACTGTCCAAAAAGTTTTTGTGAGGAAAGAATAATCAAGGATCCAATTTTTTTATTTTGTGCGAGCACGATTACATTCGTAGAATCATTTAAAGAAAATAAAATGCCTTGAGACATTAATTCATTCATTTGAAAGAGATCGGACGAAAGAACAAAATTTGAAATTATTTTTCTCATAAAAGCTTTTATTCTTGTAAAACTGAAAAAAAATCTAGACTTAATGAAATCCTTGGTCCGCGTATTTTTTTATATCTTTATTAATATAATTATTTAAAAAAAAAATTTGAAAAAAATAATTTTGTTTGACATGACTCGATACTGTTTATAAGAGACGGGAATAAAATGATGATGGCTTTTGATGCGTACAAAAAGCTCGATTGAAGCGAAGCGCATACGAGATTCACTGTCCAAAATGTTTTAGTTGAATGAAATTCAAGGATTTTTCGAACCACCATAAAAATTGTTTCGATCCTGATCACAATCCAGCTCTTACATGTTCGTTTTATGATTGTTACAGTTGGCCTCGTGGTAAAAAGAAATTACAATGTGATCATTTAAAGAATTGCCTTGACAATTTCATTCCTTTGAACAAGATCATACAACATAAGAAAAGGATAAAAGAGCAAGAACAAATTTGCGAAGAATGCGAAGCATTTTACCAGAATCGGAGCCACCAATACGAAATAAAGTAATACATTAAAAAATTGTGTGTGGATTTGAACACGGACATTGTTCCCGACTGGCTGATGGTGGTATCACGTAAAGAATTATTGTCGAGCAGTCTTTTAGAACATTGCTCAGAAGACGTGCTGGATTTGTTGAATACGACGCGTTTTCATGCGGACACGGGTTTGAAAGACGCATACGAATGGATTCGTCGCTTTATTCGTTTCCAAAAAGATATCGATGGTATCACATAGTCGTTTGAGCGGGCAGCATGGAAAGTTTTGTTTCTCTTATTTCATCGTATAAGCACGTGTTGCCTTACTGGTGCACTTGCAATGCGGAAAACAGAAAATTCCTATCCTATGTACACGTTCCACAGACACATGATTGTAGTGACGTGCAGTCTGAAAGAATTCGATCATCGATGGCAACGTGTCAAGTGCAAAGGATTCAAGGACCAAAATCAAAAGAAAGGTTACAGGAAAAAATTCAAATCGAAATTTCATTTCTTGTCCACGATTCGCTATTTGAGTTGTGCTCGTGCTCAGTGCAAAACATCGTTCGTTGATCGTGATTGTAAAATCGGTCATCACAGCAATTTGAACGTGCCAATGGTTCCACATGCCACTGCGTGGATGTCTCTGTTGGTGAACGGTGCAATAGACGAATATATGAAACACGTGACGAAAACATGTGATGTGGGTCCACTCGAAATGAAAAGTTTTTTGAACAATACTTGGTACGGAAAAACTGAAGAATTTTGCATTCGAAATTGCACGCCAAGATTTGATCCATTGAATCAGCGGATCGTGAAAAAGAAACCAATCCGAGATTTGAAGGGGCACATGATGAACGGTGCATCGTTCGCGTTTGCTGGATAAACGACATTTCTTATCCGCTGGAATTGTATCCACTGGACAAAGAAGAATCGACAAGTGAATTTGCTACATACCATTTGGAAAATCAAGGAAATACGTTGATGAATTTAAACAAGGAGGGTGATTGGTTCAAAATGAGTCTGGCTCAACAAAAAACGTTGAATAGACTTCGAGAAACCACAGAAGCTTTCGTGTTGAAGATGCAATCGAAGAACAAAGAAATCAAACGTTTGGTGAAATCGAAGAACGAAGAAATGAATCGTTTGGTGAAATTGAAGAACGAAGAAATTGAACATTTGAAGAGAACACACATGAAAGAAATTAAACGTTTGGAGAATTCGAAAATGGAAGATATTGAACGTTTGAAGTTTTGCATGAGACCAGAAGTTAACATTTATTTGGAAACTACACAAGTGAAAAAAATCAAGATTATATAAAATAATGCATAATAAGATTAAAGAAACAACTTATATTTTTTTATTTGGTATCATTTTTTTGTTTCGAATATGTGTATCATTTTTTATGTTGAAAAAAAATTGTATGTAGCATTTCTGAAGAATAATATTGGTAGCTCATGTTTTCTAAGAAATTAAATAATGGTGCAGTGTATTTCAATATAATAATTGCTATGAACAGGTATTATTTTATTCTATATAAATATAGTGAGATCCCTTACAATTCTGATTCGTGCTGAAGAATTTCAACAAGCCGTCTTATATAAATGTATTGTTGAAGTTTGTTTTTCACACATAAGAATTGGATTTTTATCGGATTTAACAACAACAACAAATCAGATCTTTTCAAAGCATTGCTGCTAAAAATTTCCATTTGTTTCTTGTACCAGACTTGTCTCAATTATTCTCTGCCCATTGGATTCCATAACTTGTCATCGTCGAGCAACAAGAACTTTTTTCTTCCAGGTGTTCTTTTGGCAAACGACATTATTATTTGACATTTTGAAATTGGGCATGAACACGATTTGAAAGATCATTTTTTTTCCAAATTGTTCGAATCTTGTCAGATAAATAACGATTTTTTGCTCAAGCAACTCGTTTTATAAAGATGGATAACCTTTTTTTTTTTTTTTCTCATTACGCTTACAATTTATTTGCTAAGATGATGTTTTTTTTATAAAACATTTAAATAAATATATTTATTTCATTTCAAAAAAATTCCGATGTGGACAAAATTCGAAAGGGTACCGGTGCCCACACATTTTTTCGACCGACTGTAGCTGTTATTGTTGTTATCAATGATATTTTAAATTTGCAGTTTAACTCTCTCTTTCAAGTACCAAAGTTTAATTACTAACCTTTCTCAATAGGAATTTTAAACAATGTTATCTTCTTTTTCCTTTAACTAAATTCTATGCAATACAATTGCTCTTTCTTTAAACAGGTCAGGCATGAATGTTAATTTTAAATGCATTTTATATAACTTTTACTATTCGAATTAGTTTTCTTGCGAAAGAAGTGACCACTACAAAACTTATAAAACTTAAACTATTTTAAACTACAACTTAAACCACACTCTTTGGTATGAAAATTCCTGGATTTGATTCCAGTCCCTGTTGAACATCGAATGATGGCTGCTGTATTTCTTTCTACATGTCCATCTGCCAGTGTGGGAGTTTTTCAATTTCTTCTTAAATACCCGTGAATACTACCTATTTTTTTAAAAAATTCCTCTTGAAATATACTAATACTCGGTAAGTATTTTAAATTGCTTTGTAACTGATTTCAGCCGTTACGATCTCTTTTTATAAAGTGTCAAAACCAACCAACTTATTAGTAAGCTTTTAGCTACATTTTTAATAATTTTAGTTTAGAATTATTTCACATGTTTTATTGATGTCACATTCTTCCTTATTCAGGAGCTCAGGCTATTCTAAATTAATTTTTAAATATCAGCAACAAAAATACCGAATAAAATTAGCTTAATGAATTGTTTGCTATAAGTATTGTAAATATAGTAAACTAATTATTAATATAAGTGTAATAAAAAATTTAAATGATTTTTTTATTTTATTTACTTAATATTGAGAAAATTTTTCAAAACTGACACGAGAAGCATTCCTTCTAAGATTTAAATTCTTCGATGTGTATATTTAGCATAGAGTAAACAAAAAAACGAGTGTTTTAAATTCGGTTTTCTTTACACATTCCTTAAAATTTTACAGTTAGCTTTAGTATGCTCTTTTTTACTTAAATTTGTTTTCAGAAATATTATTCAGGCACATATGCCGCTATGATCCAAGATGCCAAACTCTAAGTTTGGTGATTTTTATGGCGGATTTTCTTATGTATCAGGAAACCTGGCTTTTATTACGTTCTACATATAGAAACATATAAGAATTACGCAGAAAATTCTATTTTGACCACCGTAGTATTTACGTCATCGCGCTTGTCACAATAGGTCATCTTGGCAACATTTCTTCATCTCCAAAATATACAGAATTTGGAATCCTAGATTATGAAGCATCTGTGCCATTATTCCTTTAAGCAATTAAAAGAGTACATTTCTCACTGTTTTACTTTTATGTATTAAAACTGTAAAAAATATATTTAATATGTTTAAGTAAGATTATAATTTCTTAGAAACACAACAACAGGAAACCTATTATGAAATCATTATATATATTTCATACAAATATATCATATCTTTCTAATATTGCTTTTTATAATGTAACATAAACACTATGCGAAATTTGCTAGAATTTTGCTAGTGCATCAGATTTCAAGTCATTTATTTCTGAACATTAGACTGTTAAATACAACCAATTATCTCATAAAAGTTTTTTATGAGTAATGGTATTTTTTATTCACAATAAATGTCCAATTTATCATTAAAAAGAATGCCTAGAAAATTAGATAAATATTTTTCAAAAATATTATCAATAAAATAAGTAAAAATCTTATATACAATTTTAGATGAATATCTATTTTATATGTTAGTATAATTTATAATTTCTAAAAGAGTTCAAATTTTTTTATTGTTTAGAAACAAAATATTCAAACGTTTATTGTATTATTTCTATTTTACTACAAATATAGAATAATACTTAGTTTTTTCCTTTTCAGTTCGTCCCATAATTTAAATAGAAATAACACTTTAAGATATATTTCGAACATTTTCAAATCGTAACAATAAAAAAGTTTAAATAAAGTAAAGTAACTAAAAGCGTACTTATTTCCTTAGGAATTTTTCTTGAGTAAATAAAAAATCTTTATTTTATCCACAACTTTTGTAACATAATTAAAAATCTGCTTCTGAAGCATTTGTATATTCTACTTTTAAATTAAAAATATATGTATTCTTTACAGAAGATGACGTATAACTTTATAAGACATTGACTGACATCTACATATTAACATACTGATACAGAAGCAATCTGGATGGAAAGACTTGATTAACGGGTTGTATTTCACCGCCCGTCAAACTTTTAGCAATTTTGAACAATGGTCAAGTAACTATGCTGACACTTGATCGGCCAACCTCCTCTTTATATACCAGTTAAGAGACAATAGGCTCTATAAATATTTAACGTTCTTAGATGTTTTCTTTGGGTCAAAAAGATCAAACGAGATTGATCCCTCCACCAATCAGTTGAAAGCCACAATGAGCATTTAAAGAGAATGATCACCCTCCCAAAAGTTCTGCACGCAAGCAGCAATACTTAAAATTTGATTTTTATGATAAGAAACGGGCACTATCCACTATGCATCGTGACTTCTATCAAATCTGAGATTTGTTTTCATCTAATGTGTTTCTCGTAGTAAATATATATATATATATATATATATATTTTTTTTTTTTTCGTCTTACGAGATGGAAAAATGTACAAAAGAAATTTGCGTTGTCAATGAAAATGTTACTCTAAACTCTCCCAAAATATTTACTTATCGAAATTTCATTCATTTCTTTAATTTATTTCTCAAGAAATAACTTTGCCATTTTAATAAATTGTCCATGATTTGAAATCATAACTGATATTTTCTCTCTCTTAACACTATTTATAAAAATATATTTTTTATTATATCCTCATTTTTTTCCCTAATACTTGAATCAATATCATTTTAAGTTAACTGAAATGTGTAATTTTTTAAAAAATGCATTTCTTTTTAACTATTGTTGTTTATGTTTTCCAGTTTAAAAAATATTTTATTTCATCTTCACACATTGCTAAAACAGCTATTTTAGTAATTTTTATGATTTCTAAAAACTTTTCGCATGTATATTGTAGATTAAAAGTTTTTGCTTTATTCTATTTGCAGATTTTAAAATTTAGTATCCAAATATATTTATATATAAAACAAAAATGAAAACATCTTAAATCTAATTTTTTAACAAAGAAAGATTAAGCTTTTTTAAGGATTTATTTACAAAATTAGTACAAATCAAGTCTTTGATGTGATTTAGGAATGAATCTTAGATTCGGAAAATAAAGACTAATATACGTGCTAAACTTTAAAATATGACTATTTGATATGATGAATGTAATATCAAAAATTTATTTTTGCTATAACATTTATCAAAATCATAATATAATATTTATCAAAATCACGAAATCTTTTTAACTTTTAAAATTAAACAAAACAATATACACCAATTTTCTAAATCTTTCTAATTAAATGAGATAAACATTTCATGTTCAAAATTATTACCATAAATAATTTCAGTACTTTTCAGTAATAATGCATTCAAAATGTATAATTATTTCTTTTCAATAAGTACTTTTCATAAAATATAAAAAAAAAATTTAGTAAAAAAGTGCCCTTAAAACTCAATTGAAATCATTTTTTATATTTTAATAATATACACTTAAGAAAATACTGCTTTTTAATTGTATATTATAAAAAGAATTAATTCATTAAGAAATTTGTTAAATAAAATATCTCTAAATGGTATAAATCATCACAAATAGCAATAAAATTATTTTCTCATCGCAAAAGAAACACCGTTGCATATTAAATTTTTTATCCCCTAACACAATTTTTACGACACCTAGTAATGAGAATACTGCAAAAAATTAACTTTCACATAATTTGCTACGAAGTCTGTCACTTTATTAATCTTAATAAAAGGAAAGCGAAACTTCCTTTTTTGTGTTCTTTATCACAAGGTTAATACCCGTTGGAATCATAGCTTGATAAGCATTGAGAGATTGACATTAGTTGAGTGCTTCAACCAAAAGGTTAACGCAGAAAAAAATGAAATGTGCTCTTTAATATGCTCATCACTGTCTGAGAACAAAGCAGCTGCGATGTATCACTCATTTTTGTTGCTTTGTTTTGAAAAAATTAATAATTTTTCGCCAACGATGCAATTATTTAGTAATAAATATAGCAATTTAGAACACATATCTAATCAATAAAATTCTTAAATCATTGAAAATGTCATTTTAAATCTATTATTTTATAATAATAGAAGTTTTAATATTCACTTATTCAAGAACAAAAAGAATTGTATTTTAACAATTAAAAATGCAGTCTTTTTAAATAGTTGAAGTTTTATAAAATTATCTTAAAGTATTTACAATAATAATATCGCATACCTTCTTATAAATATATGAATCAAATTTTTAATAGCATTTTATTACTCATCAGTAATGAAAAAGGAATTATATGTCGAATTTCACTATTTTAGACAAACTTTTGAGTGTTAAAATTGAGTTCTTTGATACAGAATACTTCATTTTTTCACTTAAATGAAAATTAAATTTTTAAAAGATAAACTTAAAAATATAATGAAATTATAATTTCTTATATATCGAAGTGATACTATTCTGTATTGTCGAGAGAAATATAAATAATCTATTATATATATATATATATATATATATATATATATATATATATATATATATATATATATATATATATATATATATATATATATATATATATATATATATATATGTATGTATATATATATATATATATATATATATATATATATATATATAGTATTTCTGAATTCTTCAATTATCATTCTAAAAATATGAATTTAACAGTAAGTTTTAACAGTAAAATGTTAACTATTTTGTAACCGCGTGCTTTAACAATAATAATTGTTTTAGAAATATTTCCAAAATTTCACAGTAGTTTTATTTAAATAATTATTAGTTTTATAATAATAATAATTATTATTAGTTTTATTTCAAAACAGATATTAATAGGCAAAAATGCTTAATCCTTACCATATTATGGGATTAATTACTTCCAAAGAAGAGTTTCATTATCCATAATCCAAATTTCTTAAGAAAAAAACGATCTCGAAACTGGAGATAGACATAGTATAGAAACACAATCGGTTTTGGTTCTAAACTCCCTGAATATCATCTGCCTCTTTTCGTACAACGAAATCTTGTTCTAACTTAAATTCTGATTCTGTATTCTGGGCGAAAGAAGAATCATTCAAGAAGCACCGGACATGACCATTCTTAGCCAGGAAGCCGTGTTCAGCCGTTATGCTCAGATGACTGTGGAAACAGCTGTGCCACGGGTTGACTACCTCGAAAATCTCTTTGCGTGTTCAGCGTAACATATTAATTAAGTAGACAAAAAAAGAAATTCTTGGATCTGGTAAACGGAATTAGTTGACTTAGGAGAAATTCGAAGCTCGCGCGAAATCGACTGTTGCTTCAGGTGGTCGTTTAGGTCTTTGTTCTGGGCTGTTATTACTTTGCATAATGTGTTCCATCGTTATGATCAATCAAACAAGTTGGAAGAGTTTATAAAATTATGTTTTAGAGTTAAATATAATCACACACAAAAAGTACGTTCTTTTTAGCTTAGTGTTTTTCTTATTACCGGGTAAGAAATCAGAAAATGCGAATATAGCTATTGGCGGAAGCTATATAAATTCAAATTTACCATAAAGAATAATCTTATCAAAATCATTATGTTTAATTTATTTTAACAGAAAAAACAAACATTTAAAATAGAAAACCCAAATAAGTTCATTATCATGCCCTACAAAGTGAAAATATCGCAAATATTTCCACAAGCAAATTTCAGAAAAAATTGTTCTGTTGTAATTTTGCTACGCGTGTTCTTTCCAGAAACATATTTTTTCAATACAGCTAGTACATCCTTATAATACACAGAATGGTAAAGCGTACTTTGTATTTTATATATTAGTGTGTGATTTCAAAACTTTTGGTTTTTCCAGGTTTGATTTTTTCAGATAAACATTTTGTTGATACTTAATATTAAATGTTTTCTTTTTTTTTTTTTAAATTTTCCAAACAATATATATTTTTAAATCCCTTACACCTTCAAATATCATATTTTAAAAAACAAAATTTGTGATTAACATTAGTGTATTATTATAAGTTATACAATTTAACAATTCATGGAAATTAAATGACAAAAAAAACTATAAGGCCATTTCCTGAAATCTTCCTGCTTTTCTGCAGAGAAAATTTATAATTCTAATTTTGGATCATTTGACTATATTAGCCATTAAAAAAATTTTTTTTCAGGATAAAGTTACTGAAAAATCACATGATTAACAACTAAAACTGTTGTTTGCATAATTTTGTGTGAAGTCACATTTGAAATTTTATGATATCTTTCAATTTTTTACAGATGAAGAACAGTATTTATGCAAAATATTCGTATAAAACCTACTAAAGCATATTCATCTTTGAAAATATCCATTATATGTTGGCATCAGAGCCAAGACTTAATCATTATGCGCAGATAATTGTAGTATTCATTTATCTAAACGTTATTTTCCGTTGAATAAAGTTTTGATCAAAAATGTTCATATTGTTACATTTAAATTTTATCCTATTCCTCAAAAATAATTCTTTCGGAATTAATTATTGTAATAATAGACACACACACACGTACATCTCACAAAACACATTATACACTACTTTTAATAATATGTGCTTTTAGGGAAGGAAATCCATTAAAATTCGTATTCTTGATTCCTGCTTACTTTAATATCTTTTGTGACTAATATAACCAGCAATTCCAATGTTTCCTAACTTAAGGATTTTTATCTTACAGCATATTACATACATAACGGTGCAGGTGAATCCTGGAATGCATCTTAAGTTTAACGAGTTTTGGAATTATCACCCATCATTAATTGCCTCGTAATTTTGAGCCACAGTGAGATTATGAGATCACTCCTAAGATGGAACATTCTTCTCCACCCTTATACCTCACCAGAGGAAGAACTATGGACATCAGAGAATAATGTGGATGCGTCCCTAACCCACGAAGTTCCAACACCCTAGTATGGGAGAATGTGGCCACCCTCCTAATCTCTGCCCACACTTATGGTGCATCGTTTTGCTAACCTTAATGAGAAGCAGCGTTAAATTACTGAGATACTAGAGATCTTAAATTATATCAGAAACAACCTGCAAAGTCAATTCTACAGAAGCTTTCTTTAGCTTAATTCACGAAGGTTCACTGTGACATAGTGATAGGACAACACTTTGCGGAACGTCATGTCATGGTTTAGAACCCAACCACAGTCAAACACCGGATATGAATGTTACGCTTCTGCTCCAAGCATACTCTTCCGTTAGGATGGGTGCTTGATGATTTCCTGGTTTCCTCCCTTGCAATACAAAAATGCGGACCATTATCAGTGAAAAGTCCTTCCAGACTTTTAATAAATGGCAGATATTAAAATACCTAACATTTGCACTTCATCCATCAGAGTATACCCTATGCTTTGTCAAAAACATAATTCGGGAATTTAATAACAATTAAATTACTTTTTCATAAGAAAAATTATATATAGCAGTAGAGTTATGTCTTCACTTGATTATTTTTTATTAATTTCTTTTATGTTTCTATAAATAATCTTAACATTAAAACTTAAAAATTCGGTTATATATCAAGAAATACTGCATTTAGAAATTTCATAAGGAAAGTAAAAGTAATTGAAATGATATGCACCACGAATTTTTATTCATAATAAGGTCGCATTATTTAGGTAAAAAAAAAATCTATATATTTTTACAAAAAATATGACGTAAGATGTTTTTTCATCTTACAAAATCGTATTGTTTATATTTACTAAATACATTTTTCTGATTATTTGAGCAACTAATTTGTTTATCTCTTAAAATGGATGGGATATGAAGAATTTATCTATATTATTGTTGTGTGAATGTTATTTCGTCTTCCGAATCGCTTCTTTGGGCTCTATAAAAAATGTAAGAAATTTTCTATCAAGGTAAATTGATTTCGAAATAAAGAATGTGTTCTTAATGATATTTCTCGTGGGGATTATTATAGTATTCAATACAGTCTCAATAAATGAGCAACTTGTTTTTAACCAGAAAAAATACATAATGTTTAAAGCTGCATTTATAGTGTAACTATTAATTTTTTATGTGTTAACTAATTCTTCTTATCCGAATTAATAAAGATAAACGTGACTACGGTATAATAGTAATAGCCCTAATTGACCATTATGTTTAAGTGCAACAAAAATTATAATTAGATAACCTTTAAAAAGGAGGGTTTCTTAAAAACTTTCCTCTCATAAGTATGATATAAAATCAAAGCGTCTTTAAAAAGTTATATTTCTCAAGTGCTTTTAAAATTTGTAATTTTTTAAGAAAAGGAATTGCTATTTATTTTTTAAGTATAAATACTTTTAATCTTCTTATGTTAAAGATAATAATAGTACTCTTTATGAATTAATTTTTAAAAAATCAAAAATTCACTCTGATATAATCAAAAAAGCGAGATATAATAGACGTAAATTTTTGGCAATTATAGTTATTTTTCAAAAATTCACTTAATTTTCTTACAAGATGAGAAAAAAAAGTAAGAGTAAATAAAATAAAATATTAAAAAAAAAAAATTAATATTTAAGAAGCCACGAAAAAGTACTCGTTACTTAACAAACAATTTTTCTTAACTAGCATTAAATTGAGCTTAACTAGCATTCTTAACTTGCAAGAGAAAATATTACAACAAATTGCATATTAAATTAATTACTCAATCATTTTGGGAATTTGTTGCAAGTATAAGCTTTCAAAATTATGTATCCAAATTTTAGACTGTCCCTTACGAAGAAAAATGATTTTAAAATTTTTAAATAGTGCCTTTATTTTGAAAATTACATTTTTCAGTAAGCAAAAAATAATTTGAAATAATTTTTAATTATTTTATTTTATTTGTTTATTTTGAAATTTAACAAAAGATCAAATTAAAGATGGATCAAAGGAATTCTTATGAGAGAAACAGGTAAAATTTTTAATTTTAGCAGCTATACAAAGCTTCTGAAAAAATCTTCCAGTCTTTGAGCTTTTTTTTTAAAAAAAAAGAAAAAAAAAGAAAATTCCTCCGCTTTATTCTCTACCAGAAATGGGCACAAAACACCTTTAAACATCATTTAGGGAATGAAATATGCTTCACTAGTATTTTAGAATCTGCAATGTTATATGTATATATGTATGTGTACATATACAGAGGGAAAGAGGTACATATTTAATTAAATAAGTTTATTTATGGAAAATAATTAAAAGTGACAATAAAATTAATTGAAGTTAAAATAGCGATGCATGATTTCTCTAAAAATTCAATATAATAAAAATACGTTTCAAACACAGAATAAACTATAATTGAATTAAATACGTTAAACTTGGATCTATCCTCTTTAAATAAATGAGACTGTCAACACAACATTGAATTTAGAATTGTATATACATTATTATATTATATATACTTCACACACACACACACATAAGCACTCTAACTTTAGATTCAAATTTATTTATATCTGATTTAGTTCTATTTTGAAAAGATTAAAAATATTGTGCAGTTGAGAAGATTACATGATTAACAGTTAGTGAAGTAATTAGAGAAATTTATTGAAATATAAAATATTCAATAATGATCATTAATAAAACTGAATATGCATACAAGAAATAATTGACAAATAATTATTTTTTCATAACGCTTCTTCCCGAAGTGGACAATGCCTTGCTGGACAATATCTCTTCAAACTTCCGTGTTCTCGTTAAATTTCCAATCTTTTTATTTTCATGATGGTTAAATCTTTGGTTGTGTCATCAAACCATCTTTTCTATGGTCTCTTTCTCTGGATTTGTGGTTCAAAGGTCTTCAGTTTAAGTCTTTCTATTTGAATCCATTGTTTCAATACGAACCAACCATGCTGAGATTTGATACATCAAATGGCATATACCTGTGTGACTAAATTCATTTTATATTCTGATTCTCAACTGAGAAATATTTACTTTATTGATCCGAAAATTCTTAAAATTGTTCTCTCAAAGTTTAATAAGTTGCAATCATTAACGATCATTAACGATCAAAGTTTAAATTTCTCTAACGTTTGTTACTACTGGTTTGGTGATAATTTTATAAAATAGTCATTTTAATCTATTTAGTAAGGAATTTATTCTTAAATAAGTATTGATATAAATAATAACATTTATTATCTTTTTGAAACCTCTGTTAATAATTTCTTCCGAGATATTCTTATAATCGTTAATAGTCGAATAAAAAAAGTAGATACATTTTCAAATGTAAAATTGTCTATTGTAAATGCAGATAAAATATTGGAATATTTTGTTCTTTTCATAAATTTCTTTTGTGCCCACAAATAACAAGATCAACTTCCTTCTACTGCTTTTATAAACTAACTTGTTAAGGAAATTAATATAGTATTACTTCTTAAAACCGCGCGCGCGCCTGATATCATCTGAAACAGTATACAATTAAATAGTTTTAGTAATAATAAAACCTCTGAAATTCATTTGATGAATTAGTGTTGAATTTCGAGTGCTAAAATAAAAAGCAATGGTAATATTGAATCACACTTCATGACACCAACACTAATATCACATTAATATATATTAAACTATATAATCATTTATATTAATATTGGCATTAAAATTAAATAGTTATAGAAAATCATCAAAAATCACATTTTGTAGGGCAACAAAAATTAGACCATTTAAGGGAAACTGTTAATTTAATTAACTTAATGAGTGTTTTCAGATCAACTAATATCCCTGAGATGATCCATCTTCTCTTGTTTATGTGGAAAGCAAGTATTAATTGCTTTCAAAATATTTATCAAAATCTTATAGGTAGCGAATGATCTATTGTTATTTACTTTAAAGGGGAAAATTATATTTTATTATAACCTCTCCCTAATTTTTTCTCTTAAAATATTTGCATCCATGTTTTCCTAAAAAACTAAATTTTTAAAAACCTTAAACAAAACTAAATTTTTCCCCCTAAGTTTCCTGAATAGTCGCCTCATTTTTCTTGCAGTGTATCAACTTCTCGGTCATTTCTATCATTTCCCCATTCATGTAAGTGTCCTAAAATTTCCTGCCCTAATACATTATTATACTATCTTTTCTATATTTAAGTCATGTTGTCATTGTCAGTCAGTACGTGGCAACAACAGGATCGAGTATCTTAGGATTAGACTAGTTAAAAAAATTAAAATGAATGAATTCAACAAATATTAAATTCAATTAAATGTATGAAAATAATAATCATTTAAAAGTATCTATTTGTATGTTATCTCCGCCATCTACAAGTCAAACATTCGATGAAAGTCATAATTATTAAATATGTAATCTAACAAAATAAGTCATTATTAATTAGTGAAACAATATTCAAATCAAAACTTTTATATCTTTTATTGCTTTCAAATGTTTAAAAAATAGGATAATGATTAAATGTAATTAACTTTCTTATGTAATTAGTGGAAATATAATTAACTTAGAAATTGTTTTAATATTTAAAATTCGATGTTAGTTTGGTTAGAAAAATCTTTGCTCTTGCAAAATATAGTGGGTGCAGTAAGCTGCCCAACAGGAGACCAGGCAAATGTAAAAGTTGCTAGTGTCTCAAGAAGTGGAGAGAAACATACAATCCTGTGAATTTAACACATCAATCGTTAGAAATATGCAACAAAAACATATTATAACGATCAAAGTTATCTGGTTTATCTTAATGATGTCCGTACATTTGATTAGCTCAATACTGATAATCAAATTTGGCAAAAGATACCATAATTGCTGTTTTTTTTTTTTTATTTGGTTAATCTTAATCTGAGGCCACAGTTAGCCTGATAAGACTAAGCACTGTCTCAAGCTAGAAAGGTATCAGATGGAACATTTGACTTAGCCAAGTCAAAAATTTCGGGATGCTTGTTTTCTTTTGCAAAAAGACTAAAGAGAAAGACGACATCTCAGATGTCGTTTACCATTTCCTTTATGTCATGGTTTTTAGTTGTATTTAGTAATTTTTAAACAGGAGGAGAAAAACTAAAATGGATGTAAAATGTAAGTAAAAATTTTCTTAACTTAGTTCATACATCGCGATAATTTAGTTGGGAAATAAGTCATTCTTGTATCTGAAAGGCCATGGATTAAAAACTTGTTCCAACCAAAATGGCCCAGTGGAATGGATTTATATATGCTTTTATTTTTCATATTTTCTATATCTTCATTTATGTGATATGGAATTTCAAAATAGAAGATATCAAATCAATTATCGAATTTGTCACTTGACCCAGCTTAAAATTTATTTAGAAACTGGCTATAACTGGTTTAAACTGGTTACATCTTGTCATCAAAAAAAGTATTGAAAAATCATACAAAATGCAATGAAATAAACCAAGTTGATTTAAGTGATTTACACGAAGCTTACTGTGGCTTAGTGGTAGAACAGCACTCATCAGAGCGAAAGATCTGGGGTACGATCCTAGCCTCTGTTGGACAAGGAAAGATGTATATTGCGATTCTGCTAACTGCTTACACTTCTAGTTCGGTTATCTGGAAACTTATCTGGTCCACTATGTAAGAAAAATCTTCTCGAAAGAAACTGAATATGGTAGATACTAAAATTGTCTTACAACAGCCATTGGCGGACAGGATTACACAATATCAAAATATTTTGTACATTCTTAAAAACACTGACATTTTTCAACTATAATTTTATTTTTGAAATTAAATCAATTGAAAGGCATAAAATTTATATGATAAAAATTAGTCAAAACTTCGCATAGTATCACCTAAAACACACATGTCATTTGTTCAAATATTTTTCTCCTGTCTATATATATAGTCAACATGAAAATAATATTCTCTGAAAGTAACCATAATATTGATCCCTAAAAAATACAGCTATAAATTTATTGAACATATTTATTGCAATTCTATCAACCGAAGAAAAACATTGAACAAATTTTCCTTCGAACACAAATAAGAAAAGAATTTAAGGTGAAAAGATAGGATTAAGTCACGTACTGCCCATTTTTTACTAGTTTCCGTGCATAATATATCGATTATTAAATGAAAAAACAGAATATAGCAAACGATTAATCCTTTGCATTTTTAATATCTTTGAAAATTTTTTATACCACAATTTTTAAATAAATGATAAAACAATTCTTAAGAGAGTAACAAAGACGCTACTGCTTGAAATATACTAGTTTTAAAGGATATTAAATTATTGAAGTACTTTACCACAAGATGATATTGATTTAACAATATCATTTTAAAAGCAAGATTATAGAAGGGGCTATATTAATATTTTACTAGTTGCTATAGTTCTTTTTATATTCTGTTCTTAAAAAAATATAGAAAAATTATTTTTTTTATATGGAAATTTTCCATTTTACAATATACATTTACTTTTTTGTCATTGTAACTGTAACCAATAACTGAATTATGAATTTCATTGAATAATGAATTATGATGAGTTTGAATTAAGATTACATTATTTCATCGACAATTCCATTTATTATTATGATATAATTGGTTAAAATATTTGATATGCTTCTACATTTTTTTCTTTTATCACAAAGACGTTGATAGAATATTCGCCAATAAATTTTACCAAAAATGGCCGAAAATAATTTTAAGTAAATATTTAATAAGAATTTCAAATTCGCTATAGAAATAAAATGGACGATAACTTCTTTAATTAAATTTAGTCAGAAAGGACCAATTTCTTTATTTAATTATTTCTTTCTACAGTCACTTTGCACACAAGGACTGGTTCAATGAGAATCACATCTTACAATGCCGTGAAACACTACAACATCCGTTTCTGAGAAACCAATCCGCAAAATATTGAACTGAAAAGCACAAAGCAATAACTATTAAATCTGAGGAATAGAAATTCCTGTGGTCGGTCTTTGAGCAGTTACCAAGGGTGCAATGGTCTGGAGAAATTTACTCCCCCTTCAGATCAATGCTAAAATTAATGGAGTAGATTCTCTAGTGCTGCCATCTATCGGAGGATTTGAAGAGCAAAAGTCGTACTTCCACCTTTATGGTGCTCTGATTATACGAAAGACGCTCCCAATTGACTTAAATTCGCAAAGCTAAGGCATAGCGAGCTTGGCTTGCCCAAGTGTCATTAGTAACAACAACAACAAATAATGTCAATATATAAAATGCCGTTTATATATTTCATTACATTACTTTTCAATTAGAAAAAACGTGTTTATTTCAATTCTCTTCAACTGAAATAAAATTTAATAATTATTTCATTCTAGATAACTGTTTCAGGGCATAAATTCTTCACATTTTTTTATTTTACTTTATAGATTAATGCAATTTTCTCGGTGAAATCAATCCGAATCATTGATTTTGATTTCAAATAAACGGAATGTGGTAAGAAAGTTAATAAATCAATATATTACAGTTCATGATGGAACAAATGCATTTTTATATTTGCTTTAAGAAAGTTTCATTTTTAGAAAACATTGAAAATATTAGTCTCCCAATAATAAAAATTAAAATATTATTAGTTAAAAATTTTAAATCCATGAATAATTGTTAAATCATGTATAAAATAATTATAAGATTAAGCAGCTGATTAATAAAACAATTTGTATGTACATATACTAAAACATACATATATACTAAAACAATTTTTAATATTTTTTCGGTGGCTTATAATAAACTTTTACTGCTCCATCTGGCGACAAATTCATTTATTTTTAAAATTATTTCCTTAAAAAACACCTACCAGATTATTTCTAAATTCTACAAAATATTGTATTACTCCCCGTTCGCACTTCCCTTTTTAAGTTAATTTAAAAGTAAATCTGATTTAACTTAAACACCAATCTGAAAAGAGAGTATTTGCACATCCTTACACTCGAAACTGATTTAAAAAATATTGGTTGTTAAAACCCTGTTTATCGTTTGTTATTATAAATTATATGATATTTTTGAGTTTTTTTATAATTGAACACGTTTTTTAAACATTTACAGACCAAATTGACATTAATTATGATTATGATATTTTAAATGAGGAATACGAAACCAAAAAGAATGTCGTTGACAAATCTATTTCTTCTCAAGCTTAATATAATTTTTTATACTTATATAATACTTTTGTAAATATTTCTGTGTCATTATTTTTTAATTTTTGCTTTTTATGTATTTATTTTGATCGGTATCAGATATTTCAATAAACACTGGGAACACGATGGTAGAATACAAGAAGATAACTCTAAATCAGTTTAAACTTATTTAAATCAGTTTGTCAAACTAATTTAAGATAAATCGGTTGGAACTGATTTAAATCACAAGTGGAAACCACGAGAAAATTCTGCCGAGACTTAAATGCACTTAAATGTGCAGTTTAATCGGGGTATCATTCATTATTGTTGTATTGTGAAAAAAGAGATATTACATCCCCTATTTTATAATTTAAAAGAATTATCTCGTATATTTAAAAAAAAATTCGTATTGAATTATTAGTTTGTTAAAATTCAATTCGTATTCTTTTACTTACGAATTTAATCAAGAATAAGAAAAAATTAATTAATTTTTTTCTTAAGTCTAGATGTTTTTCATGCTATTGTTATAACTTCAGTGGTAAACAATGATGAAAGCACTAAGTTTACCATTGGATTTTTTTTTTCTCTTTTATCTAATGTTCTAGTAATTTAATTTCTCCTTTGATCGGATATATGTATACCTCAGACTATTATCTACAAATTATGCTTTTCATCGCGAGTTACCCGCCAAACCATTTTCATCTGTTTGATGAAAATTTCAGAATATGTTATAAAGAACAAATAATTAACTGCTAAAAATACTTAGCATGCTAACGTTAATTTCCGTATTCTCAATGCTGCTGTATACTGTACTCTATTTACTTTTACATAATTTTGCATTACTCATTGTTTTTATTTTCGAACATTCCAAAATCTTAGGAAACCTGATGTATTCAGACGATTTATAGAATTTCATAGTGATCACAATTCTATTCTGATTAAAAAATGCAAAAAAAGGCCATTAGCAGCTGTAGTCTCAGATAATACGGTTGTTTTTAATTATTATTTTATCTGGTTATCGTATAAAATTAAAAAATAAAATTGTAATAATCTTAATTTATAAAAACTATAGTTTGAGATTAGAGAATCACTAAAAATTCACATTTAGTTTTAAGAAACCAAAAATATTGCAATGTCTCGTAACAGTTACATAAGATAACGGTAAATAGATTTCTACTTTTTTTAAATGACAATAAATAATTTTTTTCTTTTTTTTTTTTTCCCCTCTGGTTTTCTAAGGACTGAAATAAAGAATGAAATTTTATTAATTCTTTATCCTTTTTTTGGTTTTTCAAGAAAATATTTAAACAAAAATGTAATTTTTGCTACTCCGTTTTCCTTTTTGAGCATCTCAAAACAAATTTAAATTTCTCTGTATTGGGAAACAAATTTTGATGTTTAATAAAAGAAATAACACTAATTGAAGACACAAATTATTCTTGACTTAAATTAATAATTCTTCAGTTTTACTTAAATATTCGAATAAAAAAAAAATTGGGAAAAATATTTTTGAAATTAATAAAAAATGTTATTCAATATATATATACAAAATTAAAGTTAAAAACATATATTTTGCAAAACATAGAATTATCTTACACAATTACTTTTAAACCTGATAATGTGTAATTTAAGAAACTATCTCAATTTATGCTTCTTTTAATGTTAAAAAAAATTTTTTTTTTTTTTTTTTTTTTTTTTAATATAAAAACAAGAACTTTAATTTGGAATTGAGAAATAAAACTTCCAAATATTTACTCAATAAAAGTGAAACTACCAAATATTCACATAAATTTCCATTTCTTTAAATAAAAAAATTCACGCAAATTGCAATTAAAATAATTATTTAAATTCATTGAAATCATGAGTTGAGATTAAGAAAAGCTAGTAATGTAGAAGTTTGACAGTCAAAGGCAAAAGTTTTCATCTGTAACTATTGTTGCGTACATAGTCCTCAGATTTTAACAACAGTTTCAAACATAGGGTTAAATTTCTATGCAGACTGAGCACAATCGCCAAATAGTTACAACATCTTCAGAAATTCGCTAGGAGACTATAAATGAATATTACTGTATCAATATGACTGCTGATTAGCTCCCATTAAACTTTTGTACAAATATTAAACCCACTTTTTATCATAATACATCATTTTTCATGTTTGCAACCTTAATTTTCGACATCAATTCGTGTATTACAGAAAGAAAGCCGTTAACAATTCAATCAATATTTGAAAACATTAAAGGAAAATCAGGTATAATATATAATGACAAGACAGAAAGAGAATGTTGTTATTCTCCCACTAATATTATCACAGTTAGTCTTTAATAAGACAAATAATCCCTGAGCACCTCTTCATATAATTATAATATCCATTATGTAAATATTAAAAATTAAATAGGGCATAAGATATATATTTTAGATTGTCATACGTAGAGTTGTAAAATTTCCGGGAATATTCAGAGAATAAACTCAACCAATCATCTTTCATTTTATATATTATTTTGTCTCATATAAATGAAGAAAAATAAAATAATTTACAAAAAATATGCAAAGAATGTCTGTTCTGTCTTCTGATAAAGAAGTTAATCATAATCGTTTCGTACTGAGGAAAACAAAAATACTTGTTAAAATAATAAAAAAAATGAATTAATATTTAATAAAAATATAGATAGATATTTTTCAGGACTATCAAAATAAATATTGACATTTTCAAGTTTCTGCTGTGATAAATTTCTAAATTCATTCAGAGAAAGAAAGAAAAAAATTTTCTCAATGTTAATTTTTGAAATTATTCTATATTGGCCATTAACGCAAAATTATTTTCTTTTCTATGAAAACTTTCTATTTTTGTAATTTGTATTAAAAATCATAAAATAAGGGAACTTTTATTTATTTTAAAAAATACCTTCAAAAATTTCTAAATCAGCTGAAAATTTTCAAAACTCTCGATGTCTTTCAAAATATCCATGGAAATAAACCGGGTTTATTCCCTTCTTTACAACACCAGTCATACGTATAATCTGTTGCAATATCAGTGCTTTCAAACAAGATATAATATTCCTCTATTACAAGATTTGTGCAGAATAATATAAATTTAATGAAATTATGGAATTATAATAATTCCCCAAATTCTAATTGAGTGTGGAATGTGAGTGAGAACTTCTATGGATGGAAGTTTCTGTAAAGCGTAGAATAGAAGGCGTTACTACCAAGAATATCTAGAAAACTTCCGGCACGAAACTTCCTGCTTAATATTCCATTATAGTCTTATACTATTGTGCTTGTTTTCTGTAGTTTCCATTGCTTTTGAGAAATGTTCATTTCAAACTTTTTTTTGAAATGCAGAAAGCAAATAAAGGTAGTAGCTGTTTCACAGCATTTGGTTGCAATATGCGAGCTGGAACAAGTTTACTTTCGCAAGGGAAAATGTTCAAATTTACAATGTAACCCAATTTACAATCCCAAATTTAATTAACGGCATATTAAATCAACTCTTAAAAATAAGACTTAAATTTTAATCGCAATAAAATCCAAGATTTTTTAAAAATATTAATAAACAACAATTAAATAAACACGTCATAACAATTTGTTCTATTCATTATTGACTCCAATTCATATATTCTAGTATGATCAAGAAAATTTTAATAAAATTTATAATACTACTAATGAAAGCATAAATAATACCTTGCTTAATATTTGAAATGATTTTAGTTCAATCACGTGAAAAAGATATTTCCTGAAATTTTGGAATAAATGCATAAAATTAAAAATTAGTTCAAGAAGAAAATAATTAACAATTAAGATAAATAATAACAAGAGTTGGATTACAATATATCATGCATCAACAATTGATACTAATATCATCAATACGAGCGATTCCCCGCAAAATATGGTAATCCATCAGGATTATTTAAGTTAAAATTAAAATGTTTAAAAATTTACGGGATCACCACTGATTGCACTCTTATTAAAAATTATGATTTTAACGGATAAAGTAAAAAAATTTCGAAAACAGAAGTAAATACCTAAAAATATTTAAATAAAAATTTTTGCGATTGCATTGATTTTCAATAGGAAGAGAGAAAACCGGAAGTATTTGAGATGGCTTCCGGTCATCTGAGGTTAGCTTTTGTTTACATTGAAAACACACTCCATCCATATATAAATTTATTCTCTCTCCCATTAGGAAATAATGACTATCTTTGATTAACATATCCAACTAAAATCTTGCTTAGAGTAAAATTTTTTAATTTGTTTCCTAATGTCTCCGGGTCAATTAATACAATACATAGTTAAACTTCATTGTTTTAGTGAATGTCGATTTGATTAATAGATGTTTGAGGCAAATGTTTGCAAATTTTATAAAGAACTAAATTTTAATGTTTTTTATTTTTTATTTATTTATTTATTTTAAGTTTTCAATAAATGTGTCGAGATTATTTCTTATGTGGTAATGAAATACTTTTATTATCAATAGAATTAAGAAGGACGTTTAATCACGTAACTCTCGCCTTAAAATAGAATATACTAGAGATAACGTGCATAATTTTCCGTTAAAGATTGATAATGAAGTTTCTAATCACACATACAGTCACCGGTTTGCTGTTGTGGTTGTGACTGAAATTTTGTACCACGTGGTTTTTTGTTGATAATCAGCAGCGCCCTCTTTTCACCTATGTGTTGATTTTCAAAGTTACTGTATTTTCCAGATTCATATTTTTCACTTTTGTATATATTAGTTTCATTTTCTCTTTTACAATTTATTTATATGTCTGTATTTACAATCCTACTAAAATCAATGCAATTACATAGTTTCACAATTCTATTCTTGGTGGTGAAGATATCACTTTTCTCGGTCAATAACACTTCGGAAACGAATTATCCAATTATCTTTTTTATATAAATGATATAAATACGAGTTTGAAGTAAAATATTAATTTATTTTGTAAAATATACCTGGATATTTTCAATTATAATTGTCGTAGTGTTGAAAATTCCTTTCCCCAACATGTATGTTTGAAAATTTAATTCAAAAATAAATATTTTTTCTGTTTTTGAAATAATTTAATAGTTACATTATTTTGGTATTTTAATATAAATGTTTATTAATATAAATTATTATAAAATATTAATATAATAAAGATTTGTTTTAAAATTTTTTAATAAGTATTGAATTGCTTATATTTGTACTTTAAAGATGCTTTTATAAAGATCTTAAGAAATAAATTTTTTGATAATATTCTCTTAAATTTTCAGTTTATATAGTTAATTCTTAAGTTGATTTCAATATCATTCTGTGTTGTTTTTGCTATTTTTTACATTTTGAAATTTATTAAAATATTTTTAAGGAATATTTAATTCTGATGTTTTATTAGTACTTAATGGATTAGTATTTCTCTATTAGTTTGATTATTTATGAGTATATTTAAGCTAACACATAATAATTCTTTTTAAATTTAAAAATATTTCTGCACTTTATTCTTTGAATAAATTAATCAAATTTAATGATAGTTTATTATAAAGAAGGAATGTGAATAAATTTCTGGTCAAAATATGTTGAAATTAATCTTCTAGAACATTATTGGGGGGGGGGGGATCTTAAGCAACTGTGAAAAGTTAATAATTATAATATTCTTATGTTAAGCATTGGTTGTGGGATTAGAAATTATATATTTTCTACAAAATAAGCTTAACATTTATTAGATTTGACAAAGTTTTTTTTGTAAAAAATTATCATTTGTGTGACTAGATTATATTATTTATAGACTGAGGGATGTTGAGGCAAATTAAAAGATTCCAGACTGTAACAAATACCTTGTCAGCATTTCATACATCTAAATTATCATATAGCATTCTTGGTGAACAAGCAGTTTCGGTCACACCTAATTTTCATCAGAAAGTAAGATTTGTATCATATGACTAAGTCTACTTAGCGTGCAATTTTCTGTGTAATATATTTATGTACATATTTGTGCATGTGTAGTATGTGCATATTAATATTGCTTTAAATTTTATAAGCCTCTCTTTTTTTTCTTAGTTGTTTTTATTTTAATAAAGCATATATTTTTCTGGTTAATATTTTTACGTAATCAACGAATTCAAATACAGATGTTGTGTAAATATTTCAACATATTTTTGAATTTTTTTGCATTTAACATATATTGTGAAGCTTTTAGCATAGTTTCTTTCTAAATTAGCAAATCATATCCAGTCAAAAATAAAAAACAAATAAAATTTCAGGATTTTCAGAAAAAGAAAATTTTTTGAATTATTCTCACAACAATTTTAATAAAAATGGATAGTTAAAGCAAATTATTCCGCATATAACATATAAACTAAGGTTGTGAGAATATAATGTAATAGATTACCTTTATTCTCTTATTTCTCGTACAATAAAAAAACGTTTCTAGAAATTTGGTAAAATCAGCCAAAAATTTTCAATTCAAAATTATGTCAAAGAATTAATAGCATTAGTGTATGAACTTATTTTGAGTGAATAAGCAATTTTATGTTTAAGAAAAGAAATTATTTAATATTTATAAAATAATTGTTAGTTATTTTAATCTGTGATTAAAAGTCAACTTTAAATATTAACTTAAATTCTATGGGACTCTCATTCGAATGCAATCTTAGATTTTTAAGAAAAATATTTGAGTATTTCCATAATTTCTTTATTGTTGGAATATTTAAATATGTATACAATACAGAAAAAATTAAAATAGTTTAAATTCTTAATAAATAAGTAAAATAATACATAATTTTATATTAAATAATTTATATAATTTCACTCCTGTTCTAATTTTTATTTTTTATGTTTGTTTTTCTGAGCCTGATTTTTAAAATTTGCTACTAACATTGCTGTTTTATGTCTGTTGAATAATGATTTCAAATAAAAATTGACTAATTTAACATTTTACTCTTTTAATATAACCAGAATTTCTGAGTGATCATTTTAAGACTTATTTGGCTGATTATTTATCACATTGCAAATTCTATATTCATCCAAAAATAGTTCTGTTTTTGTTTCTATCAATTTTAAGTATAATTTTAGTTACAATTTTATGTTGAATTTGATTTTAACAATTTCAATTTAAATAAAATATAGTATTGCAATTTATTCAAGGAATCCATTATATTGATCAGATTTACAAAATACAGATTAAAACCTAACTTTATAAAGATCTTAAGTTGGAAAATTTAATTTTTATTTTATTTAACTATTTATTGTGCATTGATTAAAGATTTATATAATTTTTCACTTGTAAATGTTAGGTATAAATTTTAATTAATATACATATGATAATATTTCTATAATTAATCTTAAATATTTATAATTATAATTAAATGCATTATAAATATTTATTTAAGATTAAATTATTAATCTTAAATAATTATAATTATTTCATGATTGGGAAGTTACTATTAAAAAGAAATAATACAGAAAGAATGGAATAATTTTTTAATTAACTGATGCTATATCCATTCATTTTTGACATCATAATGAGCAGTGTTTTGAAAATTTGTATAAAATTATTTATATATAATAATTTATTTTAATGTATTCTCCATATTAGTTTATATGATTTGATATTTAGATAATAAAATTTTTTATATGTGTGAAGTGCATCAAATAACGCAATTTATGTCATTATGTTTAAAAAAGTTAGTAAATATAATTTGTATTCTTACTTAAAATTTTACATTTTAAAATGCATGTTTCTTCATCAGTAGTTTCATTTTTTAATGAAAAAAACATCTGAACTTCTTAAATAAATTATATTACAACTTTTACTGTAAAAATTTGTATCCATTGGAAATGTTACAGATAACATTTCCTTCATTTTTTATACTTGAATGTAAAATATTTTTTATTTATACTGTAAAATATATATTTGGAAACTTTGGAAGTAATTTTCATTAGCATCTGTTTTATGCCACTTTGATTTCATTATTTTATTTATTCAGATAGCATCATAAATATCTCAGTACAAAATCAAATTTACATATGTTTTTCCCTTCGCTGTTGTGTGTTCAAAATTATTTTAAATATTCCCTGTGTTATAAATTAACAATATCAATTCAATTAATGTTATATTAATTTTGTAAAAATCATGCATAAGAAAAAAAAATTTATTTGAATATTTTTAACTTATTTATTAATATAATAAAAATTTAGCATTTACATTAAAAATAAAATTTTTAAATATTTATCAAAAAGTTTAATTTTGTTATGTCTTAATAGATTATACTCTCATCATAAGCTTTGTACAGTTTAAGTTTTTCTTTAAAAAGAATTTTCTTAAGTAAATGTCATAAACTTTGAATTTTTGCAAGTTGTATTTAACTGTTTTGTCCTTGACTTACATTTTTAGTTAAATTGGCTTTTATTCAACAGTAACTGCAATCAAAATATTATTTCATTTAAAACTGAATAAATAAAAAATATTCAGATTCACATTATAAAAATCATTTAAAGCAATGCTAATTATGTTTTATTTCTATTAAATTACATTATTTTAATTATGGGTTTTTCTCTTGATTTCAGAGAAAAATGGCTTCTCATGGACCTGCTGAACGTGTGAGTGGAATGCAAGAAAGTGTCTGGTAAATAGCATATTAATGAAATTTGCATAAAATAACATAAATTCATGCCTGACTTTTAATTATAAAGTTTTATTTATGTTCTTCTCATTAATTTAGGGTAGAATTTATTCAGTTAGCTTTAGAACATAAGCCTGTAAACTTGGGTCAAGGCTTTCCAGATTTTGCAGCTCCATCTCATGTTGTCAAAGCTCTTAGTGATGCTACCCTTAGTAGTAATGTTCTTTTGAATCAATACACTAGAGGTTTTGTAAGTTCTGGCTATGTTTTTTTTTACTTATATTTTTTATCAAAATATTAATTTAATCTAGAGTGATTTAATTTTCTTTTAAATTTCTGAGTAAGATAGAAATTTCTGTCATCATTTCTCTTTTAAATTACAATTTAAGAGAGTTCTAATAAATCTTATTAATATATTTTTATAAGTGTGGAACAAATGATTTCTTATTTGTGCTTAACTGCAGAAAAATAATATTCTATAAAATGAATGTACTTTAAAGATATATTTTTAGATGAGCTCCACTAATGTCTTATTCACTTCTGAATGAGTTTTTCTATTCTTTTTAGAGGGGAAAAATTTCATTTCCATTTACATATCATTATTTTTAATTGATTCATTTATTTTTTTAATTTGCGGAAAACATTTTATTGGAATAGGTTTTGCATAAATGAATATTACAAAAACAAATGTTTTAGTTACTAAAATATTACAGATTGTTTAATTTCTAAATTATATATTTATAGGTTAATTGTTTACTGTTTTGATTTGTTTGAAAATTCCTTATTTCTGTAGCTGAGTTGCCAACCAAATTGTTAGCATTCTTGTTTTTGGTTCAGCAATTCATGGGTTCGAATCCCACTTAGGTTTGGATTTTGTAGTGGTTCAAAATCCACTTTAAACCATAGGTCCTAGTCTAATTAGCTCATGTATGCAAAAGATGACCATTGAGTGATAAACAGCCCAAATTCTCATTTATTTAAAATTGGATGATCTATCGGCAAGAAATTCTGGCTGCAAAATAGAAACTTCATTTCTGTTTTATTGTGGAGGAAAGAAAATTTGAACATTAATAAGAATTGCTTTTCAAAAACTTTTCTTTATTTTTGCCTTTTACATTTGTTGTATCTACAGAATATATTATAATTATATTTAAAATTACAAATTATATCTTTTATTGATATCATAATTAATGTTAAGGTTTATTATACCTTAATTTTATTTAATAATGGAAACCAATTGTTATTTTGAGTAAATTTCAAAATGTTTCTTTCCCTTTAAATTTAAAAAATGAACAATTTTCTTATTTCAAACCCTCGCTTTATAAATTTTTATTGGAATTTTAACCAAAATTTATATTTGACATTAAATGATATTTCTGCCAATAGAATACTTTATTTTATTATTTCCTGCATTATATTAACTTCTAAGCTTTTATTTTTTTTATTACTTTAAAACAGTGTTATCTATTTTTTATAATTGATTCTGTATTATACTATTTTTTTTCTATTTTGTTGCATTTTTAACTCTTTGTTTGGTGTAGAATGTGCCTAGAAAAAGTATTCATTCCTTCAATATGTTTTTAACTATCCAATAGTGCTCTTAGTATTACCTTGCTTCATCAAACATTGAAGAAACTATTCCTCAACTATTTAATGAAAGCTAGATTAAAACAAAATTTAACTTTTCTGTAGAGAATCCACTAGTGAGAAAAAATCTACTTGTTTGATTTCAATAGTGGAATAAAATTTGTTGATGATTGAATAAAATGAGTTGTAATTATTAATGTTTTGATTCATGATGTTTTTGTTCAACAATATTTTAATAACATACTAAATAAAAAAAAAACTGTAATTTAGCAAAACAACTGAATGCATTTTCTCTATAATGTGTGATTAAAACCCGACATTTCAATACATAAAGATCAATGATCTCATCTTGAGTTCAGTTGTTTGTGGATTTGATTTGCCTTTCAAGTAGGAATATTTGTAATAGTTCAATGCAAACTTTAAATTGTATATTTTTATCATTGTATCTTTCTTTTATTAAAAGAACAAAAAAAATAAAAATCAAGCCATTTAATGTTGCATGGTTTGATAAGGAAATCTTTTATTTTTTGTCATAAATGCATAAAAAGGCACAGAAAGTAAAGTATAAATAATCAATAGAACATTTCTTAAAAACTTATGTGAGGCATCATTTTTATTAATAATTACTAATTGTATTCTAATATTTAATAATACATTTGCTCCATATTTATATACATCAGAATTAAAACAAATCTTTAAATAGGAATATTAAATTTTATTCTAATTATAAAATGCCTGTTTAACATTTTGATATGTATTTCTTCAGTGTATTGGAAGTTTATTTTTACTCAAAATATTAAAATAAAAATTAATATAATTTGATTCTGATTGCTTTTCACAAAATCTATATTAATGTATAATATTCTGTTATAAAAACCTACATAATTATTACTCATAATTCAAAGAACATTCTCTTCATTGTATTTTTTAAAGTATTAAATATCAATTGTAATCATGTGTGATACTTGCAGGGCCATCCTAGGTTGGTTAATGCTTTAGCAAAATTATATAGCCAACTTATTGGAAGACAAATAAATCCACAAAAGGAGATCCTGGTAACCTGTGGTGCTTATGAAGCTTTGTATTGTACAATAATGGGTCTAGTCAATAAAGGTGATGAGGTAAGATATGGGCTTAGTTTTTATTTTCTGTAACATTTATTTTGTCAGATTGTTATAGGTTATAATAAATACAGTATTAAATGTTAATATAATGATATATTTTTAATGAAATCCAAGTTATTTATTATCAAAGGTAAATTTGATGCTGTGATAACATAAATTTTGAAAAACTGAAATAGTGGTTCTTAATATTACTTTTCATGACCATTAGCAGTGATATATTGTTGTGCATTGTCAATTTACTTTATGTAGCAAATATTGGTATTAATCACAGATTCAACTGCATTAAAAATTTTCCTCTCTAAAATTCAATAGAGCAAGATTGCAATTTTTTTGCTGATGTCAAAAATTCAAAATATTGCTTTGTCTATTAGATAAAATAAATTGTACTTACTACAATTAAGTTGAATTAAATTTGTTTTGTAAGATTTCTGAGTTTACATGGTAAATTTTAATAATTGGTTAGCTTATTTTTGAAACCTAGAGCTATAGGGGTCTCCTGCTTCAGGTTACTTACTGGGCATGATTTTCTCCAGAAACATCTATATCACATAGTGCTTGCGGATTCACCTGACTGCATTTTATGTAGGGAGCATGTTGACATGAATGGCAAGCATCTTTGGAAATGTTCTGCTCTCCAGGAAGCCCGCTCTTCTTCACATTTCAAGACGCTCCCCACTCCTTTTTTTTTTTTTTTTTTTACTGCAAGACTTATTATGCTAGAAAGAGCCAACATAAGGACGTAATTTTAAAAAAAAAAGAATTTTTTTGAAACCATACATTTTTGCTTCTGTCAATTCTTCGGTCTTTTACTACGTTCCGCCCCAAAAGTTTTGAATTTTTCATGGTAAACAAGAAAGTTTTTTCCATATTTGCACTGTCTTTTAATGTAATAATAAGTATGTAAATTAGTGTATGACGTGGTTGAGACACCAGTCAGTCGACAGTAGGAATATCAGTCATTTTAAGAGCAGGTCCACTGCTTACATACATTGATTGTAAGTTGTGTGTTACTGAAGAGAAATGGACATACCGAAGGAGCTCATTTGTTATGTTTGCTTTACAACTTCAAATTGGATTTATCATTTGCTGCATCAAATCACCGAATGTGTCAAGCATTTGGGAATAATGCTGTGGATGAAACGTATAGCATGGCATAGGTTTAACAATTGGAGACACAATGGTAGAAGATGCTGTATGCTGATGACTTTGAGGACAAACAATATTATGCACTTTCTGTAGGTCATGTTCTTTTGTGTCATTAAAAGTAGCATGAATGAACTTGTTTACCATGTAGATTATTTGCCGAGCTGGTAGCCGAATGGTTAGCGCTCTTGCCTTCGGTTCAACAGTTCGTGGGTTCGAATCCCACCTTGGGCATGGATGTTTGTAGTGGTTCGGAATCCACTTTAAGCCGTAGGTCCTGGTCTAATTAGCCCTCGTGTGCAAAAATGACCGTTGAGCGACAAACAAACTCAACTCATGTAGATTATTTATTTATTTATTATAATTTGGAAATTAAAAATATAAAAATTCTTTTAATTGTAAAATTAAAAAGCATCTTTTACAATTATGACAGTTGTTTCAATTATATTTGATAGATAACAAAATATAAAAGTATCAAAAATATTGTGTCAAGGAAAATTCAAAGAAATGTCAAAGAAAATGTTTTAACTGTAAATTTACTTTATTTATAAATTTTAAATTTCATTTAATAATTGTATTATTTTTATATGAAGTGAAAAAATTAAATACTGTTAATATGTCTGCTGTGAATTTCATATTTTAATGATAGTAGTTTAATAAAGATGTCTATGCATTTTTTACTCATATCAAGATTAAATTATAATTTTAAAATAAAACTTTGTAAATTTACAAAATTATTCTTTCAACTATTAATGAAACTGCCATTTGAATTAAAACAAAAGTTAATAAGAAACATGGTTATTGGAAGTTTTGATCAAGTAAATTTAAAATCATACAGATATTAAAGAGCTATATTTAATACAGTAAAATTATTGAATTAAAACATTTTCTTTATAGTTAAAAATACATTAAAAACTTAAAGCTAGAAAGGAAGATAAATCTAGAATTATTTTATAACTATTTTTAAACTTTTATTCAAAATTAAATTGTTTATTTTAGAATGATTATAAAAAAAAATTATATACTGATTTGATGAACTAAGTAGAGTTCTTGCAAATATATTGCATGGAAATTTCCAAAACTTTATTAGGAATTGAAAATTATTAGAACTCATATACATAGTTATTTTAAGAATGAGCATTTCATTAATGTTAAAAATATAATTACAAGAAGTAAAAATCTGCAGTGTTATCATAAAGTACACATATTTTTTTATTATTTTGAATAAATATTTTATAAATTCATGCAACTTTTGACATTTAAATGTGTTTAAGGTATAAAAGCATTATGAGCAATACTTTGCAACTAAATATATAATGCAGCTTTGTTCATATGAATTATCTTATATGTATTTATGTAATATGTATTAAGTACTCTGTCTTAAAAAAAAATCATTTTGGCCTGATAGTGTGTTAATGACTTTGTAAAATCTTGTCACACTGGAAATTAAACATTGCCATATCTTCTAAGTGCAGTCTTTAACACAATAAAAAACTATATTATTACATTAAAAAGTATGAATATATTGCAATAAACATTATGCATCCCATGTTTATCATTTCTACTGTTAAACTCGTTTTATATAAAATAGATAATGGTTGAAGTTCATTTTCATGTGTCATTGTTGTAGTTCACTTTTAGTATGAGAAACAAAGCTGTTACATTTCCAAAAATGTTAAAACCAGCTGGACAACTTTAATTGTTGCCTTGATTTGTTAAGGCTGGCTGATTGATCAAATGCAGTAAAAGAATTATAAGCCACTATTTGTACTGGTCAACGATGCTGCCTGGATTGGTTCCTAATGAATTATCTTCAGAGTGAAAACCTTTAAAAATGCAACAGAGCCACAGGCTCCTATGGCAGCTTTTTTCACTAAATTTCTCCAGTCTACTGCAACCTCTTAACTTCTCTAACACTTTCTACAAGTTGCGGCTTGTGATTTAGGTGAGCACTATTAACAGCCTTTTGAATATCATTCTAATTACAAAACATCTGCAATATCATCTAGAATAGTCAATCTTTTCAAAGTTTAATTTTCAATGGTAGCATTTTTCCTATAATTTGTCAACCCACCAAAATATTTCTGATCTCAAATTAAAATATACCATATTTGATTGTTCATAAATGATTTATATCAATGTGTGTGTGATAAGTATTTTAACTATCTTTTATAAACATAAATAATTTAAGTCATTTAACTGAAAAAAAGAAATTTAAAAATTTGTATTTGCTATACTTTAAAACTTGTTTAATTACTTGTCAGAATTTTTTGCTTTGAAAAAAAAATTAATATTATCAAATTTAATTTTATAAATGTAGTGAAAATTTTTGTTAATTTTGGCAAATGTAATTGCAGTTTCAGCGCTTTTACATACTATCGTTGTCTAATAGTTTTACTTTGTTTCCAGAAAAATTGCATTAAAAACTACATTTATTAATTACTATGCAATTCCACTTAAAATGTGGATTATTTGAAAAGTGTTCTGATTTTCAAATATTTCACCAATTTATCCTTTTTTTTAATCAATCGTCTAAAAATTTTTACAAGTTTGCTTGCTGTGATAATACTCTTGTGGTTACTTTTTTTTTCTTTGGGGGTGGGGTTATTATGTTGCTCTGCAACATGTGTAATTTAATGGCTTTGAGAGTTCAGTAATTTGATGACTCTTGAGATGGATCAAATGAGAGTGATTTCTCAATCAAATCAATAACATATTTGTGTGAACTTCATGTATATTAAATATAGAGCGATTTTATGTCCCTTTCTATGTAACTATAAAAAGTAAAATCAAGTTCATCAGTTCGTGCCATTCTTATCATAGATACTATCATTAAAAGGCTAGAAATTTTGTGAATCTTAAAATATCACAAGTGTGTACAGCCAACAATATAATAATATTATGTTCCTTATATATTGAACTTGCAAAAATAATCCTTCCTAAACTGATTTTCCAAGTAATCACTTGCAAATCCAAAAACTTGTATATTTGCATACTTTTACTTAGAAAATATTGTAAACTATTTCATAATTCTGCTTTCACAGTTTTATTAAAATGCATTTGATATGTTTCCATTTTAATATAAAGAAATTATCAAAGAAATTACATGAAATAGTTTACAACATCTTCTTTTCGACATTAATTTTTATCTATTACTAGTGTTCTTAACTTTGAAAATTACTTAATTATAGGTTTACTGGGCAGATTTCCCAATAAAATATTTAAAGACTGGTTTCCCTTGTAATTATTTCTTTAAATTCTTAAAAAATATTCATGAATTGTAATGTACTACTTAATTCAAAGAAGGTGTACGTTTAGTTTTTCATAAAACTTAATTGTAAATGTTTCTTCTCAAAGAAGTAAAAATCATAATTCTTTAATTTTTAATTTAACTTTTACAAATTGCTGAGTGTTTAATGTATTATTAGTTTTAGTGGTCATGTCTTCTGTTCAATTACTTGTGGATTCGATTTCCATCTTGGGCATGGATGTTTGTAGTGGATTGGAATCCACTTTAAATTTTAGGCCTCACTTTAATTAACCGTCGTGTGCAAAAAGTAACCATTGAGCAACAAACAAACCAAACCTGTATTTATAATTAATATACAGTTTTTTGTGGGTGAATAGTCTATTAAACTTAATAAATTCCTCTTTGAATGTTACTTAATTTTTTTAATAACTAATTATTTATGCTAAATGTTTTCTAATAGTGTTAAAAAGAAGATAATTGCTTCTAAACACTGAAAATTGTGAGTATTTAATTTTGATTATTTATTACATAATTGTAAATAATTATGAATAATTATCAAGTTAAAAATTTTCCACTTTATATCAACTAAATCAAGCAATATTAAGTGTTTATATTAAGTAAATCTTCTATAATTGTTGTTGCACCGGAGCGGACTTCCCTATACCTTGCCCTGGGTTGAGATCTACCAAACTCATCTAGTGTAATAAAATATCGGGGAATGGACATATTAGCAATATGGTTGATTATTGTTTGAAAATCATTAAAAATAATAATAAATGATTTTGCGTATGATATCAACCTACTTTTTGTTCAATTTTAACTGCCATTTTATTGTACAATTTTATTTTCAACTAGAATTTGCTTTATTCTAGTTAAAAATAAAATTATTTTCGATAAGTTTATTGTTTGATATGTAATGTTCATTAGCATTTGATTACTGTTTGAAAATAGTTACAAATTGCAATAAATTATTTTTGATTACAATATTGGCCTACTTAGGGTTAAAAGTGTACTATTTTACAATTTTGCTTTAAACTAGTTTTTTTTCGGCTTATTATTAAATGAATTTTCATGAAGTAGTCTTGGTGAAACCTGGACTGTTCAATTGAGAAAATGCTGTGCTTAGTCCCAACTATTCTTAAACAATGAAGGCAAATGTTTCATTTCTTTTTATATTCACATCTGTCTAGGAGAATGCATGAGAGTTTTCTTAATTTCATTTCTTGCAATATATGAATACTACCCACAATCTTTAAAAAATCCTCCTGAAAAGCAATACAAATAATACAAAATATATTAGAGGATATTCTAAAAAACTTTATAACTGCCTTCTGTTGTTGGTCTGCCTATTATGAAATGGAGAAGTCATTAAGAATTGTCTTATTAGTTATTTCTCTTTCAATGAAACAATATTGCAATTTTAATTGTTTTATTGCATTTAATTTACAAATCAATTTGAAGTAGTTTTTCCATTCATTCTATTCAGAAAATTACCTAATTCCATGTTTGCATTTGAAACTGTAATCTCTTTAGTTATCAGTTTTTAAATAAAAGATTATGTTTCATAACTCATATAATAATAGAAAATGTAATTAATATATTAAAAAATATTTGTTAAATTATACTTTAATGTTTTTTTTTCCAAACCAATTTGATTGCAAAATTAAAAAATTATAATAAGTTATATATATATATTTTTTTTTTTTTTTTTTTTTTTAGATTTTGTGACTTTTTCTTGCTGTTTTCTGTTGTGTAATGAGTATTATTCTATATAAATTATATATATATTTTGTTCTTATATCAGGTTATTATTATTGAGCCATTTTTTGATTGCTATGAGCCAATGACAAAATTAGCTGATGGAGTACCTGTGTTCATTCCTTTGAGACCCGTAAGTACTGACTGTTTTATTTAGAAATTTTAATGTTTTTAACTTTTTGATGCAAGTAATTTTAATAAATAAGATATAACATAAATTTAGATTATAAAAAATTTGTATAACCATAATTATCTAGGTTTAGATTCTATTGCATTTTAAATCGTTCTAAGTTAATGAATACTTTGTATACAAATTAAGGCTTATTATATAAATTTTAGTTTATTTTAAAATCAATAGTAAATTTTAAGCCGTTCGCCCTGTTCAGTAGTCAGAATGCCTGACCGCTGATAAGGAGGTCCTGGGTTCGAATTCCGGTTCAGGCATGGCTGTACTTTCTCTCTCAATCTATCCTGTTTTTGTCTTTTCTGTGTATGAATAAGGTGTGAATGGTTGCCTACCCTATAAACGGGTCCCTATGGCATGTGTGTACTGAAGAAGTCGGACATCACACCAAATATGGTTCAGTTGGAAAGGTGGAGCAGCGAACCTGTCTGTACAACTGTTTAGCAAGTTTTTAATGTTGTTCCTGTCTGAAAATAATGACTTGCTGTATTAAGTAGATGAAAATCTAATTATAAAGTAACATGAGTCAACTTTTTCTAACAGTTAAATGTGTCTGGAATCAAATTCTATGTTGTTAATCTTTCTGTTTCAAGCAATTCCAAGTTTTTCCTTCTTTCAATAAATTTTTGAATCTATGTTGAACTAGACTGGAATTCAATCATCTATAATTCAAATTCTATAATTTCTAACCAATCATGGTGAGACAAGTTCAGTTTATTAAATGAAATCATATCAGGGTAGACTCAGGTGTTTCTGATAATTCTTTTAAGTCAGAAAATCTTTTTTACAAATTTAGGAAATATTTGTAATTTTTTATAATAATATCATTCCTGAAAACATGCAGTTTAGCATCAAACATGTGAAAAATATGATAATCGTTTTATTTTTGCCTTAAAGTTTTATATTCCATTCATTAAAATGTTTTCATATCAGTTTGAAAAAACTTCATAACATCTAAAGAGTCTGTAGATATTTGTTTTTCCCCCTCATTTTGCAGAAATAGTGATTTCTTCCAGACAGTCAACAAATCATAAGCTATCCAAAGCTCATAACAATTACCTATACTACCTAAATGAAATTCCAACTGACAGTATTTTTTATATTGGATCAAATAAACTGGAAATATTTAATAGATCCAAGAATAGATTTCTTATTACTTGTGAGTTTATTGTTCGTTTTTTTTTTCTTTTTTTCTGCAAGTATCAAATTAGACTTTGTGACAATTAACAAATATGAATGTTAATTCAGTTATATGATGTAAAAAATTTTATGTATTTTTTCCTTTTAACAAGTTTTAGCTCTCATTCAAAACATTTTTACTTGCTGTTATCAAAGCTGCATAAATTTCTACTATAGGTTTAGTCCTTTTTAAAATCTATTTTATGATCTTATTATGATAATTTTAGAGATTCTTTATTCCAAGTGCTGTTATCATATATAATTAAAAAGCAAACAAATATGATATGCAAGAAGTATCTTGCATATCATATTTGCTTTTCAATAATTTTCACTGTAAGCCCCTTATTATAATAAGAGGCAGTTATACTAATTTATCAAATATTTTTTAGAAAGTTTTAAAAGTCAGGAACCTAAAAAGTACTAAACAGGCACAAGGACAAATGAATGAACAATGAAATATTTAAAATCATATTCATAGTTAATAAAGTATTAGAAAATTTTCTTCAAAAAAAAATGAAAAAGAATAAAAATATGTTTTTATCTTAAAACATAGTGGAATAAAAGGTAATGAAAGGGGATTGTGTGATTTGAATAATAGTACAATATACTTAAGATACATACCTTATGTTTCAGCCATGTACCTTATTTATGAAAATTAAATAAAAAGCATTTAACCAAAAGAGAATTTATGAACTATTAGTGCTTAAAAATTGCAATTTTTCCTTGCAGAGTTTGAAATTGGCAGATGTGTTCCCAAAATTTAAGAATTTATCTAAAATTAATATAAACACATGATAATATTATGTAATACAAGCAAACTGTGGTTTGATATTTCAAAAAATTTATTACAATTATGTATTTGAGAATATTTAAGCATCACTAATGTTTACATTAATTTTACATGAATAATTAAATTATATTTTTAAATCGCATCTGCACAGTTAGCATTCTGTCTATTCTGCATGGAAAGTTGCTATTTTTAAGCACTAATAACTTATAAATTCTTTTGAAATAAATAAGGTTCCCATTCAAATAAATATAATGATTTTAATCATATTGCATATGACAAACTCCTTTTACTACAATTTTTGAAAAAAGAAGTCTGGCTATCAATGTGTTCATTAAATTTTAAAAGAGGGTTGTTTCTTCTATGTTAAATCTGTAAGCTAGTGTAGAAATTTCTCTACTATAGTACTATAGTAGTTGGACTAAAAATATGATGCAATTAAAATGATCATGTAAATATTTATTTCTTGAATAAATGCCTATAATACAGTCTGTTTTGCTTAGTTTTAATAATGGGAAACATTATTGAATAATAGTATATTTTCATCAAACATTTCTACTACTATAAAATAGTTGTGCTATTGAATAACCATATATTTTAATTTGCTTTACTTGTTAATTTCATTTTGGTTGGGTATATTACACCGTACACACACATATATGTATAAACTTTTGTGTTACAAAATATTTCATTTTTAGAAAGACAATTGGTGTATTTTATGTCATTAATCTTCATTATACTTTATTGATCAGATTGATAAAAATAAAATAAAAAAATAATTTAGAAAAAAATGTTTTTAATGTGAGAAAAAATCCTTTCGATAACAAATTTGAGTTACAGCTCATTAAATTTTAAATTGGAAAATTTTAATTATCTAACTTTGAAATCAATGGAGAAAATATAATTTCTGAAATTTGGAAATAAGACACTAATCAATAACTGTTTATTGTTCACTATTTCTATTGAAGTTTTTTTAAAAGGAGAAGATCATTTTTTTTGTGTAGCATATGGATAATATTATTCCTGTTTAAAAAATATGTGGAAATAGGGAAATCTGTTAGTCTTTGAAAAGAGTTATAAGGACTATTTTAGTGGCTGTTTTGGAGAATTATACATAACTTAAAAAAAAACTAAAAAATAGGGGGACTGTTATACCACAGGTTTAGTTTTAGTTGGTAAAAAATATAGTTTAGAAACAAAATCACAATAGTAATGGTATTTTTAAATTTCTAAAGTTAAACAAAAGGATATATGGGATATCTACTAATGGTAAGGGCAGGACGAACTACTTTAATATCTTAATAACTCCCTCTTTAAGAGAAATGAAAATTTAAGAGAAATAACATTGATTAGTTCAATGATGATTTTGTTGCATATGAAGCAAATAATTAGAATCCAATTTTTTATTGAAATGCAGTTTATTTGAAAAGGGCCAGGAAACACAAAGGGGGTGTAAAGCCAATGTTGATGATGGTAAATGTTTATTAGTTTCAATTAGAACCTCTAACTTACATCAGGAAAGAATAATAAAGCTCATAATTTTGTGCAAATTTTCTTAAAATGAATTTTAAAAAATATGTATAGTAATGAAATTTTTTCTCTCATAACATCCTATGTATTTATCTCAAATTTCTTATTTTATTTTATTGATATAATTCCCTGACTAAGTATTACATCAATTTCTCTTTTCTTATTTTGTTTTTAGAAAAGAACTGGTGGAAGTGAATTAAGTAGCAAATGGTGTTTGGATCCTGAAGAGTTGGCATCTAAATTTAACAGCAAAACTAAAATGATTATTGTGAACACTCCACATAATCCTATGGGAAAAGTAATGATTTTCTTTTCCTCAAATTTGTAATTGTATGTCTTCAGATGTGTAATATTTCTTCAAGTATAATTTTTTAAACTTAAATTAGTTCTGCAATATGTGCTTACTATATAGTTTGTACAACTCCTGGAATTTGAAAGAAAATTTTTTTAAGAGCCCTTAAAACTCCTGGAATTTTGTGACTTAATTTCGTGAAAATCTTGAATTACTCCTTTAATTTTTACTTAGCTTACTGCATTTATTGTTACAATTCTTTTTGAGTTTTTTATTTTAATATTTTCTATAAAACTGTTGAAAAACCAAATTGAGTGTTAGCTCTTAATATTACTACTAGAGGACAACACAATGGATATTAGATTATTGCATTCATAACTATTAACTAAAATAATGATCCATTTCAGCTGCAATAATTTCATGATAATCCAATTTAGTTAGGACTGAATGTAGTAGTTAGATATATGTGTGCATTCTTTTCCTATTTAATTCTGTTTTCTTCCTATTATACAAAACTCATTGAGTATTAATATTTAAATTTAAAATCAGAATTTGTTTTTGAATGAAATAAATTATTTAATATACTGGGTTGAAAGTGTCTTTTCAATGACCAGTAGACTCAGGAAAAGTCATTCAAATATATGTACATATTTCCTATATTTCTGTATATAAATAAAAAAGAAATCTGAAAATCTATTGAAGGATTAATGAAATAGAAAATCCAAGAATATGGATGCAAAATTGTATAGTTTTAAGAGTTTGAAAGCAAATTTAAGAATAATTTAGAAATGCTTTTATTTAATAATAATTGGGGAAAAAAGTCACATGGTGGAAACTTTATCTTGTAGTTATATTTAGTTTGCTTAGAATAAGTATATTTATTTGAAAAGAAATTGTTATACACATCTTGAAATACTTAATAAATTAATAGATAGGAATCTATTGAAAATGTTAAAATAATGGATAATTTTAGAGTAATAATGGACAATTTATAATCCAGTAATATAAAGATAAATTTTTTAAGTAAACTTTATTCTATTGTAGCTGTAAATTCATGGCTTTTGAATTAATCATTAAATATGATTCCAACTTAAATAAATATTTTCATTAATTTTTGCAATTATTTATTTCTATTTACAAATAGAATTGAAAATGCTCATATACATAATTATGTGCATATGTGGTTAAGTAAAATTTTTAAATCAATATAAAAATTTATTTAACATAAATATCAGTACCTTCTTGAAATTTTTGATTTGACTCCTGAAAAACTGGAGTTTGATTCTTGGAAACCTATACGAACCCTGTTATTATGAGCACAATATTTTCTTTTTATTATTACCAATAAAAAATGTGATTTAATGATATAGTTATCCTCATAGGAGTTTAATTAAATTTATATTTTCTGTATTTAAAACTACTGAATTATAAAAAAAATTTCTAAATTCTTTTAATCTTATGAATGTCCAGAAAAAAAATTTTTTATCCTACACCTGACCTCGTTTTTGCAACCATCAGTCTCTTTTGGGCAACCCAATAAAATCTTGAAGCAAATGAAATGTCATATTTTGCTGAATTCTTGGCTACGTTGTCAAAAAATCCAGAGCAAGTCACCAGTCATGTTGTCAAGTCTACATCAAGGGCGAATCGGACAGTCTATCAAATGTAAACAGTGAAGGTGCTTTTGCAGATAATGATTTCTAGTACTATAGGAGAAATTTGCCACAACCGCAATTTTGTTTCCTAGCTCAGAATCTATGGAAATCTTATTAACAGGGAGTATCAGGTCTAAATGGCAATCAGCTCTATAAATATGATTTTGAAGGATAGGAGGTCTAAACAAAGTCTTTCTGTCAGCATCCAATGTTTTAACCTATCAGACTATTCCTTGGTCAAATTAAAAAGGTTCTCTGTGCTTTCAGTTTAGGGTAAAACAGCTGTGTAATTTTTTCAGAAACCATCATTCCTGAGAAGCGTTCAGAAAGCTTCAAGGCACCACTTTGTCTTTGATATTACTTATTTGTTAAAGATTCCAATCCAATCTGAATTTGCACTGCCTGTATGAGATTAGATAAAGCCCCACCAGAGATAAATATAAAGATATTGTTTTGTACGGTCTCTAATTTTTTTCTGGATAGTAGCTGATGCAGTAACCTAGAGCTCAGTTCCATATTCAATTGCAGATCTGATGTAGGGCTTCTAAGTGGTGTAGAGTAAGTTTTGTGAAGCACTCCATTTCACTCCTGCAAATCTTTTTAAAAGTTAATTTCTGAATTTTCCAATATCTATAGCTATCAGCTTGACTATTCCAACTTAACTTTGAATGTAAAGTGAAGAACAGATGTCTAGCTTTAGCTGTTTTATTCAGTCATAAAGACCAAATATATAGACTTACATCAGAAGGTTTTTTACTTAAAATGACACCTGGTAAAAGGTTAAATAAAACCTTTTACCAGATGTCTATTTTAAGTGAAAAGTGGCTTGCCAATTCTACAATAACCTAACCCGTTTTAAACAAATGACAAATCTGGAGAGTATAATGACTTAAGGAAATGAGTGAACATTAGTTATAGTAAGAAAAATCAAAACACAAACAACATTGTCGTTCAAAAATTAAAATATTTTCAAATTTAAATATTGCTAAAAAATGATATAAATTTTTTTTAATTTGGCCATTATACCATTATACATTAGAAATTTTATTGAAATATAATTAGTAACATTCCTTACCATAATTTTAAAATGCTACACTTTTATGATAAGGAATCTTATCAGAGTATCATTCTTTGTCTTTGTTACTTTCATGCACATTCTTAATATTTTAACTGAATTCATATGTAAAATAATTTGGTGCCACTCATGTACCATCATTCAGTGCATAAGCAGACTCTCTCTATTTATACTAAACTATCCATCGCAAGGTTTTGTAATAACATTCTCCTCACTGAGAATCTGATACTACAGATAGTGTAAAGATTTTTTTTTATAGCTCTTCTCTTTGATGTTTGCCGAGATGGCAGCTAAATGGTTAGCGTTCTTGCCTCGGTTCAACAGTTTGTGGGTTTGAATCCCACCTTAAGCATGGATGTTTGTAGTGGTTCGGAATCCACTTTAAACCATAGGTCCCGGTCTAATTAGCCCTCATGTGCAAAAAATTACCATTGAGTGACAAACAAACCAAACCTCTTTGATGCATCTACATATAAATGCATTTGAAAAAATGGGATATTGCTTTTCTGTGATTGTTGAATGCACAATTTTTGAACTTGCCTATTTACTACAGTACCACAAGAAATTGCAACAATGATTGTATAGCTCAAAAAGCATGATGTTGCTGGTATTCATGTTACATAAATACCTATTGCCATACTGTCTAGATAATTTCTTGACCTGGAATTTTAATTATCTGGATAATCTTGTAAAGCGCCTAAGTGATATTATTTATTTGAAGCAGCATATACAGATTATTGGCTTTCCTAGACTTTTTTAATTGATATTTAGCTGACAATATTGCAATTCTAATTAATATTGATCTAAACGACTTGGAGCAAGAAATTATTATTATGATGATCAGCTATTATAACATGATCAAAATCCAGCTCATACTAAGATGAATGGATTTATAATAAAACTATTCAAATAGTCTTCAATTTAAGTTATAAAAATAGAACTCTGACTGTTTGCTGATAGAAGTTTGATATTTGCTGCAAGTCATTTTTGTGGAGTAGGTTTTAAATGTCCAATAGTCTGATTTTATTTGAGTGAAGAAAAGTTCTATTGCACCCATATAATAAATAAAAACTTTCACTGCTGTTATGATTTGTGCTGTTATTAATAACCTGAGAAAATGAACTTTTTATTGAATATTTTTAATATTTAATAAATAAACATATATATAATATTTTGTAATGTATCATCTAATTTAATTCAAAGCAGTCATTTTAAACAACTCTACCACAAATAAAGTTGTTGAATATTTTATCAAATTATAATTTTAGAATTATTTATATTCTAATTTGCCTAAAATATATCAATCTATTTTGTAATTCAATTTCTCTGCTTTAAGTTTAATGTATCAAATAATTATTTCTGAAAAATAGTATATATCAAACATAAAAACTATTACTTTTTCTTTTATTTAGTTAGCATAGTTATTTGAATGAAAGTGAGAAAGATAATTAATTTGAAATTCCTGTTCCAAATTTGCTTTTACTGGGAAGTAATTTTCTCTATTTTTTGTATAGTGTATTTTCTAATCTTGAAATTCATTCTCATGTGTTAACTTTAATTTATTTTTTCTACAGATTAGAAATTGTATTTTAGTTTTAAGATTTCATTATATTAGTGATTGCTCATGTGTTGTACACATTTTTCACAGAAATACATTGTATTACCAGTAGTAATATTTTAACATAAAAATCTATAAATGAAAAGTTTTGAATGTAAATATGAAAAATAACATAATATTAGGTTTCATGGAAATATTTGTATATTCTACAAATATTATATTAGTTAGTAAATATTAATGAGAGATTATATTGAAACATAAAAACAGAAAATATGCAATCAGAGCAAATTAATCTTTAGATTACTACCTATTGGATGTATCATTTTCACAAAAATGAAGTGTTTTTGAGCTTAAAAAGTTCTCTTCATTGATAATTTAAATAAAATTTGATTTTGTATGCTTTCAAAATAGGTTTTCAAGAGAGAAGAATTGTTAATGATAGCTGAATTATGCCAAAAACATGATGTTATAGCAGTTATGGATGAAGTTTATGAGTGGCTGGTATTCAGTGGAAGTGAACACATTCGAATGGGTAATTAGTTAATTGAAAATTGAATTCCCTTACAAATTGATTGCTTACATTTTTGTTGGCTTCTATTTTTTACATTTGTAATGTATGATAGTGCTTATAATTTTTAAGTAAGTTGATGAGTTCTGTCTTAATTATATATTTTAGAGTAATTGTTCTTTTTAAAAATTTGTCTTAAATATTTCTTTTTATTGAATTCTGCTTAAACATGTAAAAATGTATTCATATTTTATGTCCATTTGTAATCTAAGCCTAATATTTTTGTTTTAATAAAAATTACTATATAGTGAAAAGTAAAATTTTTAAAAATGAATAAAGAAAGGAAAAAACAAGAATAGAGAGTTATAATTTTAAAAAGTTTTTATTTAAATTTCATGAAAATTATTTTAAATTATAAAAACAATTCAGATATTTGGTTTAGCAAAGAATACAATATTTTTTTTAATTTATTGTTTAGTTTTTCCCCCAATAAATTTAATTTTTGAATGATAATTCTGAATTGCTGTAGTCAATATTGTTTTTATAGAATGAAAATACTGTATCAAAAATATAGAATAATTTATCCCTATAATTTTTTTCATTACTATCTGCAATCAAACTAAAAATTAAGTTTTAACACATTCAGTAATCCAATTATAAATCAATAACACAGTTACAATGGCAGTTACAGCCTCTGCAGAAATATTAAGAAGAAATTTGTGTAATTGGTGTAATATGAATTCAAACCTGAAATGAAGGAAAAATAGTATATGAAAGGAAAATATAGAACCTTTTTTTAGTTTAAAATAAATTAATTTTTGAGAATGTATTGAACATTACATATTAGGAAATGAATTTTTATTCATAAACTTTTCCAGCTGAAATGCTTTATTTTAGAGTCTTCATCACACAGTACTTAATCTCTCTTAAACTACAAAGTTTAATCGTAAAAAAAAATTATTTCTCAATTTTAATTTTATAAAAATTTTGTAAATTAAGGTGAAAAATGCAATTACTTACCACTGTTTATCATATTTTCTTGTGCATAATTTGCAGATTATGTGTTAAAAAAGCTTCAGATTTCATTCTGCCTTTTATATGCCACCTCAGATAATATGGTTTAAAAAACATTCTCCATCAGAAAAACATGCAACTAAGTTGTGACATTGCATGTGCAATACAAAAAAAAAAAGCATCCAATGCTTAGTTTAAAAATACCCCATTTCTATCATTTACCAATCAATCAATCATTTTATTTTTAAAGTATATCTAACCTTATTTTAAAAGTTATTAAATATGATAAGTTTTACTAAAATCTTTTTAGAATTATATTCTTGATCTGGTGTTTTTATCTCAGTTTGTCGTACTTTGAATTAGGTGGCTTCAAATGAAATCCATTCAGGTGCTTGTCATAATAAATATTATTTCTATACAATTAATATATTTTTAGTCATACTGTATATTTTTATTTTATGTGGCACTGCATTATCAGCAGTACGTGTCTTCCACTAAATGTCAAACAAAAACAAAATTGCCACATATTATATATCGCTGCGGATTATGTTATGCGTTTGTCTTTTTCTCAAATAAAAGTGTTTTATAGATAATATTCCATTGCAGATTATATACAAGAAAATATGGTAACATCAGTTGTAAAATTTAGAGATAAGAATTTGCTTTGGTGAGTCTTATTAGTCTTGTTTGAATTAAAATTATAAATTTTTCCCAAAGTATCTAACTACTCTCTAGTAAAATGATTATTACTCACTTAGTAAAATGGCAATCATTTATACCAATTATCAAGAATTTTAACGATGTGTTACATATTTTGAGTTACATAAAATTTCTTGTGACACAAACAATTGTTGTGCATTTTAGTTTTCATGTAGAGGAAATTTAGATAAAAATTACAAGAATAAATCATAAATATCAATTAATTTACTATAAATTTATGAATAAATTTATTATAAGATATTTAAGAATTATTCGAATAAATAAATATTAGCTAAGTTTTGAGATCTTATTCTCAGTTTACTATGAGAAAAATATTAACATTTTAGTACATTTAATTATGCATTGTAACATAAATGACTTTAATGTTAGTTCAAGGTAACTTTATAATTACAATTAAAATTAATTATAAATAATGCATGCTTTTTAAAATGAAATATAGTCTATGTTTTAAGTAAATCGGAGATCAGTATTCTATTATAAATTTACTACAGTTCCTTGCAGCCTAGCAATTTAATCTCTGGTTAAAATTTGGTGATGATGCAGAATAAGTATGTTATATATTTAACTCTTAAAATGAATTAGTCATTTGCCTTAAAAGTAAAACATAAGTTTTCCATTTTTAAATTACTTTTAAAACAGTTTAATTTATTTTCAAATGATTTTTTTAAGGAATTATAATTTTGGTAATTGTTGTTTAACATTTATTAATTACATTTTTTATTTATGTTATTAATTTTTAAAAAATGTGTATGAATCATACTATTTGCACTAATAAGCTTACAGTAGTCATATAAATTTTTGACATTTAATTGTTTGACACTTATTTTATTCATAGCAACTCTACCCGGTATGTGGGAACGAACAATTACTATTGGTAGTGCTGGGAAAACATTTAGTGTGACTGGATGGAAAGTATGCATTCTCATATTCTCATGTTTCTTTAAAAAAATTAATTTAAGTTGCTGTGATTTATTCAGATTATATATGTATGTATATATACAGTAAACTCTCGCTACAACAATACCTTTACAACAATAACTCCCTCTATTACAATAATGTTTTGTGGTCCCGGTGATTTTGCATATAAACTAATGTTAATCTCCCCTCATTATTGCGATATTCTCTAGAACAATAAACCTCTGTAAAATGATTTTTTCAATCTAAATTTCTGTTAATCGTATCCAATGTTGGGCATCTTGCAAATAGTCGCAATTGGAATCTTCTTCACGAGATGTAATGTCATATTCCAACGTTTCTGATCCTGATGAAGAATGAAAATAGTCATCCAGCTCATTGTCATCACTATCAGACATATAGAACAAAAAATAAAAAGCTTTTATAACACACTCAAACGAAAAAAAAAGAGAAAGAATAAAAAGTTACGAACTACTCAAAAAGAAGCACAAATAATAACTGCAATGTATGGAACAAAAACAGCTTTCCCCGTTCCAAGAAATTTATTCCCCTGTCCAAATCCCCCCTTAGAAATAGGCAAGTCCCTCATAAACAATGTCAAGGCCATTCTGTTATCAGTAAAACTCGTATCAGTAAAGCTAGACACATGCCAAATCCATGTGTCTTGCTTTACTGATAAGAGAACATTGCAGAGAACCGTACTTCAGAAAACCGTATAATAGACCCAGGGCAGTCTAAGCATTGGCTTAGCACGGCGTATATAGAATACGCCCACAGCAGTCAAGGGGTTAAGACTCATTGTGGATATTCAACTTATCCCTGAATAAATAGCTATTGTTCAGATTTCAAAACAGATGAAGACCATCCTTTTGGGAATTGGAGTGGGTGAGGGGGTGAAGAGTAAATGTATGCCTAATCTCATTTCCCAGTAAGCTTTGGAATTCTGATAAGGTTTAAGGACATCTAGACCTGTCTTGTCACCGTGTCACCGAATAAGTGTCCTTTGTTAGAAGAACAGGGGGAGATGGAGGCGGGATGTTGTTAATTGACATACTGAAAAGTGAGTTCAAAGGTTGTTTTATAGTCTTTAACGGTTTTGAGTTCTACGCGAAACATTTGGCTTAAACTTTTCTTTCTTTCACGCGATATTGTTCCCTAAGATGGCAGGGCAAAAGCAACTATCTTTTTGAAATAAACTGAACGTTATCAATGATATTGATGAGGGAATGAAGCAGATTTTGATGCGGCTAAGAAACATGGATTATCGCAATCTACAGTTGCAGCATTTCTAAAGAAGAGAAAGCAAATCGAAGATGCTGTAACTTCAAATAAAATTAACCCAGAGCGAAAACGACTGAAAGTTGCGACAAATGAAAACATTGATGCTGCTGTTTTAAAATGGTTTCAAGAGATGAGAGCAACAAATGTCCCAATAAATAGACCTTTATTATGTGCAAAAGCACGAAAATTTGCAGCAATGCTAGGGAACGAAACTTTCTAAGCTAGCAATGGTTGGTTAATGCGTTTTCGAGATCGTCATGGAATAACTTTCCAAGAAATTCACGGAGAGAAAAAGTCAGCCCCTATAAATGACGCAAAAGAATGGCGGTAAAACAAGATGAAAGAAATCTTAGAAAAGTATGCTCCAGAAGACATTTATAATGGAGATAAAGCTGGGCTGTTTTTCCAACTCCTACCCGATCGAACATTGGCATTCAAGGGTGAAAAGTGTTATAGAAGGAAGAAATCAAAGCAGAGACTGACTGTTCTTCTGTGTACAAATAGCACAGGAACGCATAGAATACGACCTCTCGTCATTGGTACATCATTGAAGCCAAGGTGCTTTAAGAACGTGAGGTCTTCTCGTGGAGTATAAAGCAAATAAGAAGGCTTGGATGACATCTAAATTTTTTTCCAAATGGTTACAGAAGTTAGACAATGAAATGAAGAAGAGAAAGAAAAAAATCGTTTTGTTGATAGATAACTGCGGTGCTCACACGTCATTCCTAAGCTACAAAATATCGAAATCGCTTTTTTCCCTGCCAATTGCACTTCAATTTTACAGCCTCTTGATATGGGCATAATTAAGTGCTTCAGTGGATATTACAGAAAACGGTTGGTGGACACCATACTTGTAAACTTTGAAAATAAAGTAGAAGACCCTTTCAAAACTGTAAATGTCAGGGAAGGGTGTGACAATATTGCTGGAAGTTGGTGGGAAGTAACAGAAAAAACCATTCAGAATTGGTGGAAAAAGGCCGGTCTTTGTGTTATGGAGGATAAGAAATCTGATAATGATGAAAATTCCATAGACAATGATCTCTCAGATGATCAAGATTTTGTTTTGCACATCAAAAAATCCGTATCCCAACTTGAAGAAACAAGCGGTAAAAAGTTTGGAATTAGTATGGAAGACTATTTAACAGCAGATGATGATCTAATGGTTTTCACAGGAGTTACTGATGAAGATAGTCTCTCTGAAATTACTGATGAGATAGGAAACAAATATGAAGATGATGATGATGATATTGATGATGATACAGGTCCATCGCAGTTCTTATTGTCATCCCAGGAAGCTCTCCAATCTAAATTTTCTACAGACATTTTTTTCAAGCCTTCCGTTGACAAATGAAGAACATTTTCATGCGCTAGACTCAATGCATACAATATTGATGAACTTAACAGTTAAAAAAATGAATAAACGAACAAAAATATTGGATTATTTTCAATAAAAAGTGTTTTCAGGTACGTGTGAATATTTCTGTGCTTATTTTCTGATTTTATCTTATTTATTTATTTTTTTTTAGTATTTAAACCACTATTAGTATTTTACAAATTAATTTCTTCTAACTATAGACTTAAAAGTAGTATGTTATGCTCCAGAAACTAATAACAATAAAAAAAACTCTTATTAAATGCTCAATATGTGGGCCCTCGATATAATAATATGCCTCTACAATAATATATTTATTTGGTCCCTAAAATATTGTTGTAACGAGGTATGTGTGTGTGTATTTATACAATGTATTTAAAGTATTTTGCATTGGTAGTTTCTTTGTCATATTTCATCACATGAGTTTATTATTTTTTGCACAATATGCATATATTATACATTTTACTTCTTTTAGACAGGTTGGGCATATGGACCTGAAAATCTAATGAAAGGACTTCAACTTCTACATCAAAATTGTGTTTACACATGCCCTACTCCACTGCAAGTATGTTCATTTGCGTGAAAATTAAATACCTTTGCTTGAATTAATGAAATTTTGTTGCAAAGATAAATATTTAATGCCTGCACAGATTAAATCTACAAAAAAAGTATCAAACATATTTTTTAATGAGTAAGTTTGGTAACCCCTCTTATAATAGTTTCAAAGATTTTGCTAACATATTTTATTACCTATATAATTTAGTACTTATTGTGGTATTTTTATTAAATTATAAACTACAAAATTAATTTTTAATGATTTTTCAAATTTATATTTTTTGTAAAAATATCTTATAAATAGTGCTTAGAAATAAAGAATTTTTGCAATTGGTTAAATGACTTATGAAAAATGATTGATAGAACTGAAGTTTAAACTAGCATTTGCTCATGGTTGCTATTGGCATCAAGATAAATATGTAAATATAATTTTAGGCAATTTTTCTTTAAAGATATGATAAATCCTCAAAGGATTAAGGTATTTATTTATATTTATTATCAGACACCATTAAAGAGTAATAAAACTTATAAACATCCTTAATGATTTGTTCTTAGAAAAGGTGATCATTTTGGGCATCAATAAATGATTTGTGCTTTCTTAACACATGTTAGAAGTTATCTTTTGTGTAGGATATGAATATATATTAAAATAACTTGTAATATGTATTCAAAATAATTTGCAGTATGACTCATCCTAGAAGAAACCCAATAAAACTACAACAGAACAAATAAAAATGGTGGCAATGATAATAAAGATTTTTTTTGTGATGTCTAATATTCAATATAACATGGTCAGTTCAATATCTTTGTTGAACTTAAATTTTGCAGAAAACATTATCACAGATGTTTGTATCAAATTCCTTTTTACCTGTAGCTTCCATGTTAGATATTTGTTTGACTATTGTACACCCCGTAGCGAAATAGCACTTCTGTATGGTGTTTTACCTGCATTTTTTTATTACTATAGTTTACTTAGATAATCCGCAGATCACGCGTTAAAAAGGTTTGAAATTTTGTTGTGCTTATTGTACATTGCTGCTGATAATCTGATAAGAAATATTCTCTTTTAGAAGTTTTAGTAAAAATTTTTTATAGAATTTCTGTTTATGTTTCTTAAAATGAATAACAAATGGGGCGCCATGATTTGGCTGACTTATTTTAACTATAATCAGCTTTGTCCAGTAACATTCAAGAACAAATTTGGCTCCTTCGAACGATATTACATTTACAATTGGCTATCATCATTTTGCATTCTGGCTCGACCTGAGATATTTTGCTCTGAAAACATTCAAATTTGTATATCATAATTGTGAAGCAAAAATGTTTAAGTTCCGCAGCAAATTTTGAACTAAAATTTCTTGGGAAGGGAAGTAAAAAAATGTCGGCAAACATGTTTATGTATGGTGAAAAGCAAAGCATGTGTGCTACAAGAGAAAAAAATGTATTTAATTTGCAGTTTGAAAATTATCCATTTCTTTTATGTAATGATGAAAGAAACAAATGTTTTTTATTTTTAAAATATGTCTAACCTCATTTTAAAAATTATAAAATACTAAAAATTGAAAAGTTATAATAGAATTTTCTCGGACCTTGAGCAATGTCCCGTTTTTGTCTTAGTTTATTTCACTTTGACTTGAGGTGGGTCTAATCACAGATCCTTCTTGTTCCAGTTGAAATCATGGCTACATCACTTTATTATAATTTTCATTGTTTTAAAATATCCATGATGTTAGATAACGTTTCATCTATGTCACATTGTATTGAGTCAGGTCGTGAATTCCATTAGTCAATGACTTTGCTGTCTGTCTGCCAATCACATTCTTTTAGCGGCAGTAAACAAAATGAATTTCGCCATCAGATGTCTGAAAATATTGATTAAGTGTATTTTGTTAGTAAAACGATTTCTTATATAAAGTCTAAAGCATCGATTTTAAAAGCTGTTGTCCATTGATTCTAGCTATTAACATGTTTCCAATAGAACAAAAGAAAGACTTGACATAACATTCACTTTTTAGTTATCTTAAATCAGCAAGGGTGATTTAAAATTTTGAAAATTTCATTAATTAATGGAACTTTGCTTACAAATATTGCAATTATTAATTCAATCTCTTTTAGATTTTAAGACTAATTAATGTGTTAACTATGCCAACATTAAAAAATGTTCTTTTTCATTTTTTTTTTTTTATATTTTAAATTATATTATTTTCTTATTTTATTTGGTATCACATTTTCACCAGTATATATTTTCAGATATTCGCTGAGAAGATTGTTGCAGATTATGCAATACATTTTTTTTTCTTTTACTCAAAAAAAAAATCTCTCGCAGATAACATGCTGCTGTGGATTATATACAGGAAAATACGATACATGAAACTGTATTTGTAAAATATATATGTTACTTAATTTGCCTTATGTAATGGAATCTACAAATAAATTACCATAAATTTATAACTTTATTTTCTAATAATGTATTTTTTATTCTTATACTTTTCTTTAAATGAAAGTAGCCTGTCAACTTAAGTATCACTTATTGTCATTAAAATAATTAAGCAAATTCTGATTCTCATTCAACTTTTTCATATTATTCTTTAATTTTTTATGTTATGAGTAATTGATAAAAGAAAAAAATCTGGTATTTATAAAATATAAAGCATGAAGAATGTTATCAAATTAAACTTCTCAATCACACGTGTTGGTTGAAAATACTCAATCAAAATGCTTGGCATAATTATAATTCTCCGCATATTAGCCATTGTAAATACAGAAAGTTTTCTCTTTATCACACTTTCATTCCTTTCTGCTGAATGTTTCCTTACCACTGAATAATAGTAATGCAGGCAATTATAAAAAATTTTATTTCACATCCTGTGGTGATAACAATCCTCAATTACTGCACAAAATCTGCGTGTAGGAAGAATAATCCCATGCATATAAATATTGTTCATTTTGCATATAGTAGCAATGCATGCATTCCTCATGTAAAATGCACCAATAAGCTATACAGTTAAAAATATTGCAGATGGTTAATATTTCTTATTTATTTAATGGTTTTGATTTATGGGATCTCATTTTATTCAATTGATATCGAAATATGTATTAAATTGCAATGAATGTTCATTTAATTGTAGGAACTCCTGGGAAATTGCAATTTATACCTGTCTTTGAAAATTTTTGTTTTTTAGGACTGTATCTCTGATGATACTTTCAACTACTTATTTCTTTTACATGCTATTCATGCATATGTATTTAATTTAGTGTACTTTTGACACCTTTTTTGTGCTGATAAGTGAATGTCACTTCCATGAAAAGTATTTTATGCTTGCCATCGCTACTTCATTAACTGCTAAAAGCTATGAAGCATTCTTGCTCTTTTGTGTTTTACAATAGATATTAAATTATTTGTTTCAAAGCCTTTACTTGATATTTTCTATAAAGACTGTCTTTCTCTATTCTCAGAAATGTTTAATTTTTTTTACATAATTAAAAATTTAATTTTAAAATATTTTTAGTTTATGAACACATTGCTGTTTACAAGATCTTATAATTTTCTTTTATTTCTTTTTGATAATATCAATTTTTAATTTTCTTACAGCTTATCTTTACATTTTCGTGCATGTAAAACTTTTCATATCGTATTTGTATTACTGTAAGAACATTTTGCTTTAAACGTTTATTTAACCTCTTCAAAAATATTTTAAATGATTAATTATTAATTATGAATTATTTAATTTTTATATTTCCTAAGCATAGTTATCTCATTTATAGCATGAATTCTTATTTAAAAAATAATTATGTATTTTTAACATTATTTTCAATGTTTTGGATTTTGCAAATATTTTATCTCTGTTTACAGAAAAGTGATGCGGCGAACTTGATAATTAATATATGTGCTACTTTAAAATTAGGAATTTATCGCAAGAAAACCTGTACAGAATTAGAAAGTTACCAAACTGTGTAATCTTTAATTTCATCAATATAAGAATATTAATACTGTAAAAGTAAGAAATCTGGTACTCCTTTATTGCCTCTTCCATTATGTTTTTGTACTGATCATTGTCAATAATATGCTCTATGATGCAATCAGTCATGCGCTATTGAAATTAATATTGCTATTGTTAATATATATTATTTTGTTTATCAGGAAGCTGTGGCTATCGGCTTTGAAACTGAGATAGAACGAATTGGAAAACCAGATAGTTATTGGAAAGAGCTAGCAGAAATGTTAGAAATGAAAAGAAATAGAATAACTCGTTTTTTGTTAGAGGTGGGAATGTCTCCTGTTGTTCCTGAAGGAGGATATTTTCTGATTGCTGATTTTTCTGCTTTAGGTAAGTTGACTGAGCTTAGATCAACTGTCAAACATATTTTTATGCATAAAGAAAGTAACATTATTTGTGTTAATTCAAATCAGTTTTATCTTAAACAGTTTGTTTTACAGTGATATCATTATGATTTCAACCATACTTGTGGTCTTTGAATCTTCATCCTATTTGATTACTTCGATAAAGACTCAGATCTGTATAACATGATTCATAATTTTAATGGGATTTCAAAGAAAAAATTTGCTAATAATTTTTCTATATTAAATACAGTTTCTTGAAAATAATTCATGTTAGTTTTATAAAATCATTTAAATAATGTCCCTATTTTATTTAAAAACAAATCAAACTAATTTAAATATTTTTTTGCAAAATATCATTCTTTGTTGCATAGCATAAAAGTTAATTGCTTCTTTTACTAATTAATTTATTCAATAGTAATGAAAATTTGTTTTTGAAGGAACATTGTGATATTTTGAATAAACTATCTTCAGTTAGTACAAAGTGTGTTGTATCTTTTAACAAAAAATATATCTTTGAAAACTTCTATATTTGTTGATAATTTGGTATTAAACAGTATTTTTCAAAATGAATGAAATATGCTTAAATTAATCTTCTTCAAATGTTTTTAATTTCATTCTTTCTGTCTGCCAGTAATAAATACATTTAAAGGAAACTTTTTAATCTTATTTATAGAAATGGTGGTAATATACTATTAAATATTTGATTGAATATAAAACTTCTTTTTCACATATATTGATTCTTAGTGCTTTAAAATTAAAGATCATTATATTTTATTTGATAAATATTGTTTTATCTAACTTAATTTGTTATTTTCTTAATCTTATAGGTGAAAAAATTGATTTAAGTCAAGAAACTGGAACTAAGGATTATAAATTTGCTAAATGGTTATCAAAAACAAAGGTAATTGGTTTTATATTAATCATACCTGTTTTTCTTACATACAGAGGAAATTCTCCAAATTGTATTTTCTCCCTTTCGTGTAATGACAACTTATAGAAATATCATAGAAGATATATAGTATTCTCAAAATATATAAAATCAAAATCTTTTCTGTATTCTTTGTGTGAAATTTATTCATTGAATACTATATGTATATCACATCAACAACAGGTTATAGAAGGATATAGAATATTGTCTTTAATTTTCATTTTGTAAACATCATTATAGAAGAAAATTATTAATTAAAACATATCATTTACTACCATTTCCAGTTTGTTTTTGTTGCTCAAGTATTTGTACTATATTTTAAAATCATTAGTTGGTATTTCTATTGTTAGTAGTTGTATTAAGTTTAAAATTCTCTTCAACATATGTGATGTTATAATACAGTGTAATTTTTAACATCTTAGTAGTATACATTTTGCGGACAAAAACATATTTTGAACTTATTAAGAAACTATTTAGAAAAGAAAATTACGCTGCACGCTGATTTACTTTAATAGTTATTGCTTAGTCGATTAAAGGTATGTGAATATAGCTTGAATTTATTTATTACTCCCATTTTAGACCTTCATTGATATAAATGCTGAATTTTTTGCATAATTAATAATTTGTTTCTCAATAAAAATATTTAACTTTGAACTTATTAGCAATAGCAAATATACAAGGTAATAAAAAATATTTTCTTAGTAGAAACAGAAAATTTTTACTTTAACTCGTCTGCTTTAGAATCTGTTTTTAATATATACTGTGAAAAACATGCATACACAAATGCATAAATATGTATATATATTTTTTTAACTAAATATTTTAAATATTATCTTGTAAAAAATTATTTCGGACACTTTTTATTATGTGTGATTTTTTTATTTAAACATGTAAAAGATTTTACTTTTATAATTTATGTTAATTTTAACTTTTTTTTTTTTTTTTTTTTTTTTTTTTTTACATAAATCAGTATTTCAGTCATTTAAATAACTTCTATTTTTTAGCCATAGTGTAATGTAGATAAGTTACAGATGCATTTCAGTTACTAATTAAAAAGTTTTTACAAAAATTAGTCCATGGTATGTTTTTGAAGCATAAGTAAGTGAAATTGTAAGCAATGCACAATGTAATTGTAATTTGCATATTAAAAATGTATTATCAATGACACATTAACTTTTTTTATTTCGTAATGTTACTTAATTATGAAGTGTCATTAATTTTAGAAACTTCAAGGAATTCCTCCAAGTGCTTTCTATTGTCAAGAAGATAAGCACTTAGCTGAAAACTTAATTAGATTCTGTTTCATTAAGGTAAATTTTTACATGTTTGCTTTGCTGACTATCTGATAATAGAATATGAAGTGTCTATCTTCTATTTGGTAAAAAAAAGTTATTATAAATTAAACCTTTTTAAAATGTAACTATTTTATAAAATTCAGAAATATTTTGTTCATTTAATTAAAAATGTATCGATTATGAATTATATGAGAGTAATTTAATGTGTTATCATTAGAAATTTATGATTTATTGATTTGCTGCATTTTTAAATAGGAATTGAAATATTTTGTGATTTCTGTTTTAATTATTAACTTATATAATTTTAAAAGCATTTATAGAAAATAAAAATGTGGCATACATGAGATTATATGTATGTATGTGTATATAATTTTCATGAATTATTTATGTAATTTATTATATATTACATTTCCAGTGTATAGGTTAATTAAATAACAATAAAATCAATGTAGTTTTTTATGATATATAAGCAATTAAATGTTCGTTTTCTTATATTTTAAGTATTAAGAGAATGAATATTTCTTCTATACAAAATAATTTTATATCAATAGTGTGAATATATAAAGTTATGCAAAATGTTGTTTCAAATGAAACATTTGTTAATGTATTTTATTTTTTAACTTGTAAGATTGCATTGTAAATATCTCAAACTCTTATTATCTACCTTTTGTATATATTTGTTGTTATTTTTTATTCAAACTTTTATTCTCTAATTGGTTTTAAAAAAGTGTAAATAAATGGATTTTGAAAGATTAACGAATTTATCATACGTTACTTTACATCATCATCATATAGTTTACGTTATAAATATTATGTGCGATTTCTGCTTATTCAAGATATGTATTGAATTCCATTTTCATTACAGAAATGTTTTAATAAAGTATCTATCTGTACTTTAACTAGCACTTTTAAAATAAATGAACTTGCTTAATCCATTATTGGTTACATTGCTATTAATATCTATATTTTTAATTGAATTTAATATACATTTTGCTTTTAATAAATTATCCTAAATAAATTCTAAAATTTCTTAAACTGTAAATTCTCTAATTTAATATGATTAGGAAAATATGTTCTGTTATTAATTTGAGTTTTCTTTTATTATCTTAAAGAAGAAAAGGGCACTTTTTTCTGTGACACACTATTCTTTTAAAATTGAAAATATTCTCTTACTTAAAATCTTTCTAAAAAGAAAATTGTAAAATTATATGACATTTTTAAAAAAAATGTAAATTAAGTTTAAATGTTTTTAATTCAGAAAAACATGCTTTATTTATTTTTAACAGGAGGATTCAACTCTTGAACAAGCTGAAAATATTATAAATGATTTGAAGAAGTCTCTCTGAAGATATATATGAATTTGTTATTTTCAAAATTGTTCTGAAGAAGTCTCTTTGAAGATGTATAGGAATTAATTTTTTTCAAAATTAATCAAAATTTTATACTATTTTTATGTAACAAAATATTTTGTATACTATTGGTTTGTTTTAATAAATTTTATTTTGAAACTGCACGTCTTTTCAGTTTATCAATTTCAATAAATACAACACTAAATTCATAATATGTATTTCAATATAAAATTAACCAATAAAAGTAATCTATACTATAACAAAGAAAGATAAAAACAATCTTCCTAATAAATATACAATATGAGATTCACATTATTTTTCACTTAACTAATATTTTTTCTATATGATTTATTTTATGAGATGATAAAAGAACTGCAAAAGTGATGATTCAATAATAAGATTAATGTTTTTTTTTCTTTTACATGTATATAAAGCATTCTACATGATACATTATTTCTTTCTGCTACATCCTGTCTGACAAAAAAAAAATCAAATTATTTTATTCATTTTTTGTAATAAAAACAATTTAATTTCTTTGACTGTTTTGAAAATAGCGTTCTGTCTGGTGTTAATGAAATAACTATTAATTTAATATTTTTTTAAAATTTTATGATACAAACTTCTATCACAATTTAAGTTTTCATATAACGAATATCTTAGTTAAAGTAGGTAAATGATACATCCATAAAAGCTATTTCAAATTTAATAGCTTTTAACTTCTTTTTCCTTATTTTATTTCTGACTTATACTTACCAATAATCTTTCTTTTTTTCTACCTTTTAAGAATTTGATTTTTACAAAATTTATATGTAATATATTTAAAATTATTTAAACTTTATTTAAACTAATAAATTAATTAATTCAAATAAATAAGATAATTATCAAAAATCCGCATTCCATACTGCATATAAAAATATTTTCCTAAACGTAATAAATTGAGAATATATCCATATATATATATATATATATATATATGAGCCATCAGGTATTGGAGAAAGTAAATTGAATTGTAGTTTGTGATACTTGGCACAAATTGTCAATTAGATAATTACATTTGCAAAAAGAAAAAAAAGTGATTTCCTGCGGAACCTCCCTTTGAACATTAAATTAGGATAACTTTTTAATCAACTCATTCATAATCCTGCATTTTACTCATTATCAGCATGGTTGTAAATCCTTGCAGCAGAGATCGACTGATAGTTTAGTATCGTTTTTAACACCATGCGGCTCACAGACTGCATCTCTTCGGAACCATGGAACTGTAATGTCTTTTCCTAAAATCAAGCAAGCATCTGATCTTGTTTGAGCTCTTAAATCTTCACTGCTAAACTGTAAGGTAAATAGATTTGGATTAATATTGACCAATGATATTTTAAGTAAACATTAATGTTTCATATAGTTAGGGTTTTCAAATTAATGAATGCTTTTCACAAAATGTGTTATGTTCTGAAAATGAAATCTTCGATTCTTAAAGACAATAATAAATTAAGATATATAAGTATATGGGTATATATATATTATGAGATAAAACATTAATTTAAAGAAAAAGTTTGCAATTTTAAATTTATTAAACATTAAAAAAATTTCTTAAAAAATCATTTCCCTTTCAAAATTATTGTTCCTACAAAAGCTTTTTGTTACTGAAATGCCATTTTAATAAGTCATCAATTTGGAAAAATTTTTTTTTACAGATTTTGCTAAGTAATGCTACTGAGAACAAAATAATGAAATTATTTTTAACCTGAAAAGACTATCTCCCAACTGTTACCTTAAGGTTAGTTTTCTTTTTATTAAATATGTCTTCATATAATTTAACACTGGTATATAAGCAATATTTCAAATTGATATTATAGTTTATTGTATTACTAAGTGAATGTAAAGCACCGTTTTTTTATAACACTTTGTCCAAAGATATTTAGGAAATTATAAAGTTTGAAATGCAACACACACACTTTTCTCCTTTTATATGAGATCGTAAAATATATTTATTGCTCTATTTTTCAGTACAGTAGTTATTATGTTTGTCAGATTATTTTCTTTAAGCTGTAGGTTCTAGTCAAATTAGCCTTCAAATACAAAAAATTCTAGATAAACAAACCAATCCATAGTTGAATGAGTTTTCCCAACATAGCACAATGGAAAGAATTGTAACACTCATTTTTAATATTTATTGATCATAAATATTGAAACAAAATACATGCATAAACAACTAAGCTTAATAAAAGGATTCCAAATAAAAATATACTTCATTTATGGAAATATTACTGTTATGTGCTGAAAATGCTACAGTATATAAATTTTATCAATTAAATATATTCGCCTTCTAAAAGTTAGCTGCAGAAAAATTAATCTTAACTTTTTAGATCATGACATTAAAAGTGGAGCGGCTAAATATTTGTGGTGGCGATTTGGAACCAATAGTTTTTTGACGTTATATCCTCCCAAGTTTCATTATAATCGAAGTATATTATTTTATAAATGTTTCAAGGTATTTAAAAATGTATATTTAAATTTTATTTTATTGCGTTATCGTCTTAAATTGATACAATTCTTAGATGTATTGTTTAAGTATATCAATAATTTTTTAGTAAATGAAACCATTCCCTTCTTTCAATGAACATCATAAGCATAAAAACTTGAAATCTACTTTAATTGTTCTGCCTTCTCAAACTTTTTTCTCTTCCTGATAATTTTATTTCTTTTTTACTTTATCAAAGGTAGTTTTAAAATTATCACAGAAAACTATTATAATGAAAGTAATATAATCCTTTTCATATGTGTTGTCCTTTTTCCATTTTAATAGATTGTTTAAATATTTGTTAGAAAATTGTATTGTTTAGACCAGGGCTTCCCAACATATGGTTCGCGGACCTTTTAGGGCTCCGCCGAATCTTTCTAGGGGGTCCGTGGCCACTTTTGAATAGCGGCTGCGGTTCCCAAATGTTGACACGCAGATAGTTTAGTGCCGGTGTATGTGGCCTTCCTGCTCGACTTTTTGTAAACTGGGAGTCGCGTGCCGGCACGGCTTACGGCGCTCGATGTGTAGAAACCTTTTACACCGCTTTTTCTCGAGACGTCATTCAATGTTGAACCTCCTTCGTGAGTGCACCATTTGCTTTTTGCACAGTTAATTACTTCCACCATGGATCGGTGACTTAAGTCGGGATCGTTGAAGAAGCTAGCAGTTTCTCCATCTCCTTCACAGCAAGCAAAACTCCCGGTGGAAATCAATGATGAAGGAGGACAGCCAAATGAAGAACAGTCACATAAGGCGCCCCAGCTGGATTTAATATGCAAAAACTCTGCAAGTTCTTGATTAGTTGCAGTACCTTGCGAAAGTGGAATAACTAAAAAGCTAAGTACATCGAAAGCTTAATAAAAAAATGGGCTTCCTAGAGACAGAGAAGGGAAAAGCTCAATGTGTAATTTGGGCACGAGTCCATCCGAATAGTTCGATGGTTCCAGTTAAATTGCGTCGTCTTGTTGAGGATAATCACTCGGACCTCCATACTAAAGAGATTGATTTTTTTCAAGAGGAAGAGCACTGAATTAGCTGCTTCTTAACACTGCATGAAAACTGATGCAGAAACAATTCATGAAAACTCACTAAAAGCTTCTTTCTTGGTAAGTTATAGAGTGGCAAAGCTCATATAATTGCGAAAAGCCTTGTAAAACCATGTGTTAGCAATATTGATGAGACGGATAGTTGACATGCAAAATGATGTGAAAGAATCTGATTTCTCGCATCCAATACAATTCATTTTCTCTCCAAATAGATGAATGTAGTGACGTTGCTGGATTATAGATTTTATTGGCTTTTGTTCTTTATGCATACTTGGGAGGTTTCGAAGAGGACCTCTTATTGTGCAAAACACTACCAGCCCATACAACTGGTGCTGAAACATTCCGTTTGTTGGACGATTTTTTAAGAATCAATGAAATTCCATGGTCTAATTGCATCGAAGTGTACACAGGTGGTGCAAAAGCTATGATTGGTTCAATCATCAGAGCGGTAACAAAAATAACAGATTCTAAGGATTGTAGTAGTAGTCATTATGTTCTCCATACACATGCTTTAGCTGCGAAAACATGTCTGCATTCTTCAAAAAAGTTTTAGATATATCTGTTCACATTATTACTTACATAAAATCACTGCCGTTGAAGTCAAGACTTTTCAAAATACTGTGTGAAGATAAGGGAAGGCATCATAAATTTCTGCTTCTCCATAAAGAAGTAGGGTGGCTCTCACGGGGGAATACACTTTCTTGATTATATGAATTATTTTTAGAAATCCTAGCTTTACTCTTAGATTACCGTAATACTAAATTAGCAGAGATTATTAATGACAAAAACGGCAATGTATACTTACTTATTTGGCAGGCTTTTCTCCAAATTGAACGAAAAGAATTCTTCACTGCAAGGGAAAAATTATTACAACGGTCGCTGCAAAGGACAAAGTTCGAGTGTTCAAGAGGAAAATCAATTTTTGGGCCGAGAGTGGGGAAAAGGGTGAGATCGAGTGTTTCCCTTTTTGTCAACAATTTTTTGAAAGACAAAACATTGCAGCTTCCGAACAATTTGTTTCCTGAAATCCTCGAACACTTCAAATCTTGATATCATCGTTGGAGCATTATTTCCTAACAGCTCAAGATGAAAACTGCAGAAATACGAATGGGTAGTCAATCCATTTACTGTATCCAAAAAGCCGCACATTCTATCATCGAATGAATATGATTTGTTGATAGAAATTTTCACCGCGCGCGACTCACACACAAACACAAAATTATGAACTCTACTTTCGATAGTGATTGTTACTCACACTTTTGGATACGTTTGGAAAACAAAAAATTCTACTCCCTTATTTAAAAGCAAAACGTGTTATACTCCTGTTTGCTACAACATACATGTGCGAATCCGGATTCTCGATCTATGCCGACACCAAAACTAAGTATCGAAGATATCTAGATGCTGAACCAGACATCCGTTTCCAGTTGTCAAGAGCTGAGCCTGACTTTTCAAAATTGTGTCATCATATAATCAACCTTCACATTAAGATTACATTATTATTCCTACAGACTCATCTTTAATAAAGAAGAATGCATTGCGTTTTGTCGAGAAGAATTGACTATTCCTGGACTATAACGTTTCTAGGTATTTGTTTGTATTTTTTATAAATTAATAATTAATTGAATTCTGTTTGGTATTTTTGTTTTGAAAGTTAAAATGTTATCCAACGAATGTTGCTTTTCTTGCAATATATTCCCCTCCATTCAATTAAAACTATGGCCTGCCTAGTGTGTTGAAAGATGTGATTAAATCTAACAGAAAGTATCTGAATATAGTGTGGGAATTCAGAGTAATGGAAACGTAGTAAGTTTATAAACTTGTTTCCATTTATCATTAAATCAAAGATTCTTGATTCGTCGTGGGGTTATTGAAAAAATGGCACTTGCATTATGAAGTTTTCAATTCCGATGGACTTCGAACAGAATTTTACTAGATACTGTGCGCTTGAGGGTCCGCCGTGGATTTTTTCCTGAAAAGGGGTCCGCCAGCTAAAAAGTTTGGGAAGCTCTGGTTTAGACACTTTTTTTCATTTAAGAGTAATACATCTAAAGTTTTAATGAATTGTTAAAAAAATTTATTCTTAAATAATATGTAATTTTATCATGGAATTTAATTCATTCCTAAATAGATGCTCTCATTTTGCAATATCTTTGTCTTTAATAGGAGTTATCTTTTTTAAGACGTGTGTGTACGTTTTTTTAATTTAATGCATTTTAAAAATAATTGGTAGAGCTGTGCTCTATAATTAAATAAAAATCAAATTTTATGGCAATTTTTTAAATTAATCTTGCAATATTTGTTATAAATTATTAATTTCAAAAATTCTTATAGCTACACTATTGACTGTAATTTATGTTGCTTATTACACGATATAATAGTGATTTCCATGGTTTTTCAAGTTAAGATTATAGGTTTTCTTTTTCCTTAAAATGGAACTAAAATTAGAATGGTTTTCATTTCGTTCGTAACGTTTCTATTTTCCCACAGAAATTATGATTCCTTAAATTATAGTGTCCGATATCATTTAGATTTTTATTGGAATTTTTTAACAGCGAAAGAAAATTCTAACTTAATTATCCAAAATTGTTTGAAATATATATATTAAAATCTAAAAGAAAAATCTAACCTTTTCTTTTCGTTTTGAATAATTAAAAACCATTTTCAGCATTTGAATTTTAGCACAAGTCTGCGTTTATTGTTCATTAATTGTATCATAGATTTCCTGGTTGTGTTTTCAAACGAATGCTCTAAATCTTAAGTGAATCAGAATTTAATTTATTTTCATTGCATTCTAATGAAGTGTCTTTTTTATTTTCAACATTTTGTTTCATTCAAAAAAATTCCTTTTATCTGTAAAATGTACTTTTTATTCAAAATTCAGATTTTATTTAATGTTTTAAATATCCACAAAGGGAACAAAGTATTTTATTCTATAAATTTGTAAAAACTCGAAAAATAAAAATGTGGCAAAATTATTATCTATGTTATTTAACTTAATCCTAAAGGCATATTATTATTATTTAATCTTACAGATATAGACATTACCTTACATAATTAAAAACATTAAGCACAATATTGAAGGATATTTTTTGTCAAATATCTTAAAAAATTTATAAGCAAAGTGGCTTATTTTTTAAGAGTTTTTAAACAAAACACTTGAATAATTTTTAGCAATCACAATTTGTGTTTTAGAAAATGAAATTCCAATAGCTTTATTTCCTAAAAAGCGAAACATTGTTAAAGTTGCAATTCTATGAGCTTTAGTTGCTACCAATTGTAGTAGGTGATCGGTTAGCGAACATAATGTGTTACAAGACAATATTCGTTATCCGAATTGTCGTTAACCGATCATCTATTTACCATAGATTTTTTTGGGAAATCGATTAATTCGTTCTGGTGACCCTAAAAAGGAAGTGTAATTTCTTAGTAAGTTTATTAATACCATAATACACATAGCCTTTCATATTAACCGGCCCTTTTCATTTTTTGTTTATGGTGCCCTAAAATATACATGTCCAATGTCAACTGATGTTCTTGCTTTTTTCGGTATTTTTAAAATCGAAACTGTAAGTCTACTTAGACTATAAATATTCTATTGGAAAAAAAATTTTTTTTTCAATATAGATGTTTGAAATTTAATAGGAAAGCAACATAATTCAAGAGATGAAAACATTATGTTCCGAAAGGCAAGTATTCGTTTTAGTTCATTATCCGAACTGTTCCCAAACTGATTACTGACTGCATAGCTTTCCATAAGAATGTCTTAAGACAATCGTTCAGAACCAAGTTTAAATTTCTCTGCTTTTCTCCATGAAACACAACAGCGAATCGTTCACTATCTATTAGGTTGCTCAAAAAGTTATTTCGTTTTTTATAAAAATGAAAAACTTATAATGAATGAATATTTATTTGAATTATATATTGCCAATTCAAGTGGAATAACTTATACCATCTTTCTGGTAGTAGCATGATTCCATACTCTCAAAATGGTTTTTACTGGCAAAAATTGATCGAGGGGAGAAAAATAGAAATTACTCTCCGAGCAACTCAATAGTTGTCGATGATTATAATTGGATGGAAAATAAAAAATATCACTTAACAATCATCAACTAAAAAGTGATTTTTTTTTACTGGCGTCGATTTCATATGTGAGTTAAATAATTACTCTACAATTGTTAAAAATATTAATCGTAATTCAGGTATTTGAAGTTAGGATATTTATGCATTAATTAGGAAAAGAGAAACACACAAAATATTTTTATTAAAACAAACGAAACTAAATTTTCATCACAAATAGAAAGAAAACAGTTTGGTGAAAGTTAAATATGTTACATGAAATAAGTACTCAAGATAGTTTGTAAGAGAGAGAGAGAGAGAGAGTTAAGACTATGAACATAAAAGGATTTGAGAATATGTATGTTTTAACGAAGTCGTGTGGGAATGGTACTTGTATTTAAAGCACTTATAAACATAATAACACTTCGTAAATTCATTTAACGAAATTTAAGATAATATTAAATTTTCAAGGTAGATAGTGCGTCAAAATAAGGAATTAGTAATTCATACATTATTAAAAATTAAAATTTCAAAGTTAAAATTCAGAGTTATAACAATTAAGATTCAAATGTGTTAGTTCTCCATCGACATATTAAGTGAATCTAAATTCTCTTGTTTCTGAATTCTTAATATGTTGAAGTGAAATTTTTAATGGCATATAACTTGGAAGCTGGTCAAATGATTATAAAATTGGAATACATTGCAGGTATGTTAATCTAAACTTAGTAGAACCCAATTTAGATTATGAAATTCAGATGCACAGGGTGTTAATTTAAATTGAATTTCGTCATTTTTCCATAAAATTAAGCACTTGTGTTCCAAGGTGAAGGAATACTTGTGATACTAATTTATATTAATATAAATCTATTCCGGTATACTGGTTAAGTTTAAGTAAGACTAGTAAAATTGTGTTATTAATTGGTAGTGGAATTTCTTTCACATTGCACAGTATTAAATTTGTTGCTGCGTGAAGACTTCATAAGAATTGAGAATTGATATCGATATAAATCAATGATTAAAACTTCAAATCAAAAGAGCAATTTATTGTTAAAAAATTTCCCAATTAAAAATGTTTGCTCCAGAATATTCATAAGCCAAAATTTAAATTTAGGGTAGAATTAATGTTATATATATAATAATGATATATATTACAATGGTAAATTTCAAGCCGAATACTTCTTGAAGATTTCTACCAAAAGACTGTAATTTTATATAAGCCAAACATTTTAGATGTCTTTTCCATTGTCCCTTACTCACTATAAAGGGTAATTTTAAAAAAATAATTCCTGAAAGATAAATGATTTCTGGATATTGTGATCATGTTGTTGTATTGCAGTTTTCTTCTTACTTATATAAAATGATTGAAAATTAAAAAATATTCTTGTTACAGATAAGATAGTGTAACATATCATATGTGAAAATCAAAAACTCTGAAGTTAATTCCGAGGTCTTCAAACAAGAATACACAACCATTGCCAGAGTTCAAACTAAATCTGAATTCATCTATAAATAATTACAAGCCCTTGAATTACTGTCCAACTTTTGATGATAGTAATATTTGGTTTTGGACTACTCCAAAATCTATATTTTAATTCTTTTCATCGTGTTTGCACTTGCCTGATGCTCCAAACTAAAATTCATTACCGTTGGCATTCATTGGTCTTAAGAAACTTTGGCTTTAATTCTCAGTTATTTCTAGTAATGAAGTACTGTGGTAGTTAACTGCATTCACCCAAAGAATAATGAACGTAAATATTTCTATCACCATACTGAAAGATATCTCTTATCTGAACAGAAATTCTTATCCTTCTCTCATTCAAAAATGGAACGCCTATGACCCACTCACTAAATCTTTTATCTGATATGTCGCATTTTACCATAAGTCGAAGTGAATCTCTCTTTATAATTTCTTAAAATTATATTGCGAATAGTTAGCTCCTTCCTCAAAAGAATTGTCTTGTGAAAAATTTATATAAAAAAAAAATTAAAAAAACTGCTATCTCATGAAAATGCCTATTTGACATTGCATAGAAAAATTACGCGTACACTTAAAAATGTCTCACCCACACACACTAAAATGCTTAGTTATTATGTTCCATGGAATATTTTCGTACTATGCATGTTTGATGGCTTTCATTCTTTCCTTTTTAAGAAAAAACAATAGAAATACTTTTATAAATATCAAAGAAAGTTATATGGATATATCTTGAGGATTGGGAGTCATTAGGTTATTTTTATTGTAATCCGGGACTTTTTCGGTTATCGGAACTTTGATTCATCAACACATAATACAAGACCACATTCTGCTAAATGAAAAATGCCAAATTATTCTCACCATTGTTACGATGAGAGATGAATTTTGTATTTCCAATTCAGCATGTGCATCTATCGAGTAAATATTTGGAAATTTTTTCTTGTTCTCTCCAATGCAGCCTCAATTAAAATCGAAAGTCTTGTAATCGGTCGTTGAGCAGTTACCCTAGGTGTAATGGTTTGGAGAAAATTTTCTCCCCCTCCAGCTCAAAGTCAAAATTAATGGAGTGAATTCTCTGGTAGTGCCATCTATCTTATGAGTCTTAGAGAAAAATCGTACTTTCACTTTCGTGGTGTTCTGATTAAGAGAAAAACACGACGCACATCCTTCTGACTTAATTTCGCACAGCCGTCGGCTAGCAAGCTTGGCTTATCCAAATTTCATTAGTAACAAGATATAATGATATTTGGGTTGAATCAGAAGGAAAGCTTTTAAGACAATCAAACAAACTGATTTTTTTTCTTTGAGAACGAATACATTTATTAAAAAGGAAAAAATTTAACTATACGAATACGATAGTAGCTATATTACCCATTTTTCACTAGAAAAATATAATATATTAATATCTGAATTGTATTTAAAATGATCGCATAAATCTTTATTTGGTTTTTAGTTTATCAACCATTCTCCTTAATTTCATTACAAAGATGTTACTAGCCATATTTTTGCAATTTTATGTTATCATATATATTTTTGTAAAAAGATTAGCTTAATCCAACCGCGGGAGAAGGAAATTAAACTGTAAAATATATTATTAATCATTGCGCTTATTTTTTAAGTTTTTATGATTTCCGTAATGCAGAGGACAAAGTTAATAAAAAGTAACTAGTTTAAATAGATGTCTCTTGACTTTAAAATACACTCATTAAGAAACCTTCATGAAGTGCAAAAGTGAAACAAAAACGATTTACATTGTACCTGTATGACATCAGAGTAGAAGAAAACAGCACATTTACAAGAATATTCTTAATTCTTGTTTATTAATAGTCCTTGAGGAAGAGTTATTTCGTACATTATCAGTTTTTTACGAAACGCTTCGCGACACTTATATATATATATATATAAATCAGTTTTATTTTTATCGAAAGTTGATCATTAAGAGAATTTATTCCGAATTGCCTTGCGATTTCTCGTGCTATCCGACTACCCTAATTATATAAATACAGCCATTTTGATTTACAATTTATTTATCAAGTAGTCTAATAATAGAACAAATAGCATGAATGAGCAAGTGAAACATGATGAAATTTAGTAATGGTACACAACAAGTTCAAAATATTTAAAGGAATTCCAAATAAAATATTGTTCAACATTTTTTTGTGTAATACACAATTAAATTCCATTTTAAACCAATAAAATATATTTAAACTGTCAAGTTCATAGTTCTTATGGATTCCTTATTAATGGATAGAAATTTAGACATTCATTAGAAACAAAAATATTAAATAAAAAATATACAAAAGAACGCCATTAAAAATCAGTGCAATGGAGAATAAATAGTATCTTATTTTATTTTCATTTACTTTTTTTTTTTTTTAACTAATACTTAAATCAAAATATAACGTTGTTTTTTTAATAAAAATCTAAGGCAATTTCAAAATTTGAAGTAAGAATTTTAGTCCACTTTTAAGTACAAGAGTCAATCGCTTTGGTTTTATTCTTTAAATTAAGATTCTTAGATTGTTAAAGCTAATTAAGAACCTGAGAATTGTGTGTAATATATATATATATATATATATATATATATATATATATATATATATATATATATATATATATATATATATATAAGACGTTATTTCTACTTAATAATTAATGAATTCTCATATTTCAAAAAAAAATTGACTTCACTGCTTTGAAACATTTATGAAAGTGGAGACATATCTGCAAAATAAATGGTTCCAAAACTGAGGATTGAATAAGGATTCATGTACAGGTACTAAACATAAATGTTTTATTGTAAAAGTATATTTTACATTACTCTGTTATTTTTTTGTAAATACATAAAATGCAAATCTCTGAATGCTTTTTAGATTTTTCTCTTATTCAATACAAAATGAACTTTATTATACTTGAATGAAGAGCAAAGAATGTTAAAGAAGAGCAAAGAAAAATAAAGAATGTTTGCAAAATGAGCTATTTTATGCATATTCACATAAAAGAATATGATAAAAAGAGCGGAAACAACTATTTTTTAAGTAATCGTAAATATTGCGCGTGATTTTCGTAAGCGTCCTTTAGTGTGGAAAATCGAAAACAAATTAAAGAACCCACTGGGGCGCTTCCTTGCCTCGAGCTACTCATATAACAAAGATTGACTCGCTTCTTTGTGAACACATTGTTGCCATCGGCTATTTCTGAATAGATTACGGTTTACTTGGGTTTCTCTGTTGCTGTTTTCTTAAACATCCCGTTTATCTACTGAACTATTACGACCGCAAATAGGCGTGTGTATCATTTTTAAACACCAGAAAACGGATATTTTTCATCTTTTCTCTCTGCTATTATTCTCGATACTATTGTTTCAATTTTGTTTTAGAGTTTACTTTCTTTAGAAGACAAAAAAAATAGAAAACAAAATAGATTATATAAGCGATAAATGAAGAATATATTTAACTACATTACTTATATCCTTCATTTAAAAAAATTGCTATATTCAATTATCAAATCCCATTTTACTTAATACTAACATGCTTGAGAAAAATTAGCTGAAATTTGGAATAAATGTTATACTATGATATACACCGTTAAACTCATTTACTTACTTTTTTATCCATTGCATTGTATTAGAAAAACATGTAACATCATTTTAGAGAAATTTTAATTCTTCAATTAAAGTTTTATTCATGTAGATTAACTACAGCAATTATTTTTAGGTCATTCAGGTAGGAATTTTACCCTTATCAAATGTGTACCAAACATTCACTTTTCAAGCATCCAATTTATTCCTAACAAGTGGTTTGAAAAGTGATTAAATTATGGAAATAATTTAAGAAACTTTTGATAACAACGTTGAGGAGTCAAATGCAAAATTTTCACTCCTTTATACCAGAAAATAATGCACAAAAAAACAAAGCGAGTTCAAAGCTTTCTACTGCCTTTTTACACCATCAAAAATACAACTCTTTATTAACAGTAATTCATTATTATGGTATTGAATATCATTGAAGAAATATTTTTCAAAATGCATTGTAACAATACACACGTAAAGCATGTGTTTGAAATACAAATTAATAATTTTCTTTTTAATTGATATCAATTCCCTTCCCTCAAAAGATTACTCAAAGATAAAAGAATTAGTGTTTTCATTTTCTATTGTGTTATAAAGCATTATGTGTGAAAATGTTATCTATCCATGGTTTCAGCATGTGAATTGTTAAATAGGATATAATTGAATACAAATTTAATGTGTTTTTTTTTCCCCTCAAATGTTAGCAAATCAAAAGAGATCACGTGTTTGGAAACCTAGCACAACGCAATGCAGGAATCAATCATTTATTATCAATAATACTATTATTGATGTGAGATTTAATGTTTCCAATAGCTTATTTTCTAAGAGGATGGTTTTAACTACTTTGTATTTGAGTTTGCTTTTTTTTTTTTTTTTGTATATTTTCTTCCAGATTTTTTGTCTTCAAAAATTATCACGGATAATCAGCTGATTGAAAGACTTAGTTAATGCTTACTGTAATTAAAGAATCATGTGGGGAAACATTATTTAATTTCTTCCTCATTTCGAATTCGAAACAATATAAATATCGGCTCTATATTAAAGAGAATGTATTGCTTGTAATAGTAGTGAATAAAAATCTCTTATTTAAAAGGAAAGCTTTTTCTCTGAGCTTTCACGGGCGATGCTCAACTCTAACTACAAGCGTGACTTGCTGTAACAATAGCAGTGGATGAGATTTTGGATGAATAAAACATATTCAGTCAATTCACTCAACTGGAAAATTGAATACGACACGATATCAAGCTGGCTTTTTTTTCTTTTTTTTTTAATCAGAAAGTTTAGTGCTCAAAGTCAGTCCGAAATATTTTTTTTTCTTTTCACATTATAGTTTTCGATTTTATTTCCACTCACTAATGGAACCAAAATCCCTAATTCGCATGGCTGTTTCCAAAATGGCATCTAATGAGTAAGGAAAACTGTATTGTTAACAGCTTCGGTGCTACAAAAGAAAAATCGTGTCGTTAACCTATTTGCTAAAAGAGAACAGTTGTCTTAACTATTAAAAACATACTACCAACTTCTAATTCTTTTCACACATTTGCCTGAGTTTAAATTCAAAATACATGATTTTCAAATAAAAAAATTTTTGAATTTCCAGTGAGCATTCAAAAATGTTTTTGCTATCGAGAAATTATGTGCACATCAATAAAATTTTTACTGTATTCCAAAGCATGAATTTTGCTTTGGAATATTGTTTGGTACATAATAGGGTCCTTAAATTACTTTTCGATTGACTTTTAATTTTTAAACCTAGATTTTTTTCCTAGATTTTCGTTTGAATTACGATCTTAAAATACTATTCTAGTGCGAGAAGATAAATATTAAAAAAAAAACATATTTAACAAAACTAAAGCAAAAGGAAAGGAAAATAAATCATTATATCTGACTAGACTACAGAAGCGCACCAGTTATTTGTTACGAATAAGGTTTATCTCTTTATAAAAAATGGCAGATAGATGCAACTTAATCTTTAATTCTGAATGTATGCTAACATCAGAAAAGATAGATATATTTTAATTTAAATTAAAATCTAAAAATATGTCTCGTGTATAGAGTCAATATAAGCAATCCAATCCAAGAACACGGATATTAAAATCTGCTTTTATATTTGATTAAACTACAATAAAATGTAGTTTATTCAAAAAAATTATATATAACATATATGAAATAACAATCATATAATTTAAAGTATGATGTTGTTACTACTTTCCATTATCTCATAAAACAAATATTTTGTACATGGCATAGATATGAAACATTATACATTATTCATTGATGACATTAATGAGATTATAAATGCGATGTGCCAAAGAAGAAACAGAGTACTGTAATACATCCAGTATATACACAAGATTTAATTGTTTGATTTACTTCCATTAATATTTTATACGCAATTGCTGATATATTGTTATTATAAACAATCTTTGAAGATATAATAAAAATCAGTATTACAATATTAGAATATATTCGAATTTATTAAGTATTACAATATTGTAATACTTATTACAATATTACAATATTGTAATACTTAATAAATTCGATACGTCATGGTGATTGTATCTATGTAGGATCACACAGATAAGCTACTTTATTCTTATTTAATGATAAACTTATTGAATCAAAATTTATTGAAAGCACTTTATGATACATCAAATACATTAACTACTCAGTTAATTAGCTAACGAACTGACAAAAGCATTTTATTAATATAAATTTAAAGCTAAAAGTATTCTTTTATTCATGTGTCTTTCATTTATTCAAATTAAATTTTAAAAAACGCTGTAATTTTATCTATATAATTTAAAGCTTTCATTAGTCAATTTTAGAATGAAAATATTGTTATATTGCATGTGTTATAAGATGCATATTAGATACGAATCAACGCACTTGTTATAACAGTAGTTATGACAAATAAATCAAGGAAGATAATGTTTGGTTTAAAATTACATAATTTTTAACCTGGTTGTTATATAAAATATGTAAGACACTGCTTACAAGATACTGGTAAGTAATATATAAGCTGTGGTAAATATTTTTTTTAAAAAATATATTAATTTTCAACAGGTAACTATGTTTAACATGTAATATCACAGTTTGAAGAATAAAATTTAAGAATTAACTCTTATAATTCATTTGATTCATCAACTTTCTGATTCATTGGATGCAAGAAATTATAATATATACTTAATTTCGTTACAAATTTATAAACAATTGTTTGCAAAATGTTTATTATTCTAGAAATAATATTACTTATTAAAATAATTGTATGTTTTTATTTAATTAATAATAATATATTAATTAAATAAAAACATACAATTACTTTAGATCATAGAACTTATTAAACTGTATCCATCAATTTACCTAATAAAACAATTTAACTTTTTAATTTGATGAATTCTAGATAATATAAAACGATTTCATATATACAATCTCCAATATATATATATTGGATTGATGATTCATATGATTATATATATATATATGATTATATATATATATATACATACATACATATATATATATATATATATGATTATATATATATATACATACATACATATATATATATATATATATTTAATCACAGAAAAAAGGAAAAGAAAAGCAACAAATTTTAAACTAAACTTTAAGTTTTAAAAATATTTTCTTAGGACTTAAAATTAAAGGCTTACTCAAAATGATTTTCCAAAAAGTTCAATTAAAAAAATTGGTTTCTTTATAATATAAAGTGTTAATAAATATTGAAAAAGTTATTCATATTTTTTTAAAAACAACATTTTTACTAGAGATTTATTTATTTGCATCAATTAATTTATTTTCTCCTTTTAAATTTAGGATTTTATTTCTAAATTGCATATTTTCTCTAGCAAGCTTGTTAAAATATAGGTTTGAATCAGCTTTTAATAAAGATATAAATTTTATCTGTTATTACTTTTGGTAAATTGAAATTAATAAACTACATAAAAAATAACATGCTAAACAAGGATAATTATTTAGAATTTAATCTTATATTAATAAATTAATTTTGTAGATTAAGCTTCAAATAATATTATATGGGTAATCAATTTATTTAAAAATATTTAGAAACAAAAAAGTATTACGGAAAAAATTTTCTTTCAGTTGTAATCCAAAAAATATTTTATAAATATTTTAAATAAATATTTAAAATAATATAAATATTTAAAATAAATCTATAAATAAATATTTAAAAAAATGTTTTTATCAATCTCTCTTAATTTATTAATTAATTGACCTAACATTAAATCAATAGATTTAATTTATTTTACGATAAATTTTATTCATGATATTTTGGCGAATGAAAAATAAAGGATAACCAGCATCAATTGAGTCAACTCTTTCAGTACGGAACTAATTATTTGTAAAATGGCCTAAGAAAATAAATTATCATTGTTCGGGTATATGAAGATAAATTGTAATCCTAGCACTTGAGAATTAACCTATTGTTAGAAACACCTCATATGTGTTAATACATCACGTGATGAAAAACTTCATTAGATTATTAGATTCTTCAAAAATTTTGTTTTGTTAAGCGATATCGAATGACGTCACAGAGAATATAGTTCATTGTCTTCAAGCATTTTTTCCAAACGATAAATTTATGTTCGATTATTATTTCTCACTTTAGCTATCATTATAAAATCCAAAATAAAATGAAAATAAATCTATACGTTTTATTTAAGTTCATGTAAAAATCTATATCATCAATTTCAATAAATTCCCTTGAAATTAAAGGCAAGAAAATAGAGAAAAATTTTTGAATGGAATATATATATATATGTATATAAAAATAGATGAATTTGATCGATGAAATAAATTGGAACAAAGATGGAATTTAATAATAAACCTTGCATCTATATTTTTCCTCATTCAGCTCTTTGATAGTAGAAATCAAATAAAGTAAGTATGAATGGAGTTGAATTTATAAAATAAGATAATTTTCCTCTATTATTTTGAAGTGTAAACGCAAGCAAAAGTATAAGACAAAAAACAAATCACAAACATAATTTTCTAATTTTAAAATCATAATTCATATTATTTATTTATTCATTGAATCATGATTTCGCGTGATTGTTTATTCGATTAATAAATTAGAAGTATCTATACCTACATATTTATGTTCTATTTCTGTACCTTGCCTTAAAATAAATATGATTGTTTGTCTTCATGTACACAATTTCATACAAATCTTCATTGGATCACCAATTTTGTGCAAATTTCATAAGGATACATTTTTAAATACAGTCTTAAACAAGCCACTGAAAAGTTAGCATTTCAACAGTTAGTGTACTCTATTTTCACCTTGAGTTTGGAAAATTGTAGTAGTTTAAAGCATACTTAATCTCAAAATTTCAAGTAGTTAATAATAGACGACGTGAGATTAAAACAAAGAATGATAATTCGTAATAGAAGACTAGAATTAATCGTCACTAATATACGTTATTTGTAATTAATGTCTTTCAAAAATTTTTGTCCGAATATTTTTAAAGTATTAAAAAAATATTACACATTTTTATTTAAGTATTTATCAGAAATATATTGTTATAGTAACTCTTATCGGTATAAGAGTGTTCATTTTCGAATTTTCAATTTATAATGATCATGATCATTTTAAGACTCTTATTTTTATTTTTATATTTTATTTTTATTTCCATTAAAAACATCTCTTTTGAATTCCTTTATAATTATCTTTTTCCAGTCTTCAATGAAAATTATCTTACTTTCAATATGTATGCTGTAAATTCTTTTATGATTATGGAACTCATGATGTTTTGTATTTAAAATATGAAAAATATAATTTTAAAATCCAAAAAATCAAAACTAATAATTAATAAATGCAAGCCATAAAAATTAAATAACTGTAAAATCCAATGTAATTTAATTTTAATGGTAAATTAAACTTGCTACTATTATTTATTTATTGATGACAAATATATATAGTTATGTATTACCCTTCAGTATATTATTTCGTAATTGCCATGTCTTTCAATAACTGCATATAAATTCGAATGCATACAAATGTATATTATAAAAATTGCATACCTGTGAAAATATAAATTCTGTCTTATATGTTATTAACTCTATAATCTATATTTGATCATGAATTTGTAAAAGAAATTACAAAAATATAATTAAAATTTTCTAATTGGCAGATACGTCTAGAAATATATGCGATTATGAGAAATTATGTAAAGTGTTGAAATACCTGGTGAAAGTAGAGTTTTAATACATTAAGTAGTAGTTAATGTATTAACGTTAAAAGTAGAATTTATTAAAAAAAAAAAAAGTGATTGCTTAAGAAACACTTACCAGATTGGTGCAGAAAGAGTTGCAGTCTTTAAGGTCTGAGCAAGAATATGATGACCTAACGTCTGTGTGTTTATAGACGGTTAATTGTCCAACGTGGAGTGAACAGGAGCAGGATTTTTCAGGGGTCATCATGGAGGGGGGTGCTTCGTGAATAGTTGGGTAAGCATGATGGGCTGATGGCCTGTTGTGTAATGGTCTGTTTGGGGTGAAATGATGAGGAGGAAAGAAGTTAGGGTAGTAAGGATGGTGAGGCAATGATCTGGGTACAGTACTGCCACCAAAAAGGTACGGTTTAATCTTCCCGAAAACGTCTGGCATAGCAGGGTACTGTTGAATGGCACTGTGGAAAGGATTCCTGGTCATTTGCTTGATAGGGAACCTGGGTACCTTTGGAGGTGGAGGAGGAGGCGCTGCATAAGTATGGCTGAAGTAGCTCTGCTGATGGGATGCAACAGGTGCGTATGGTACTGGAGCATACAGGGATTGTGGTCGTGGTGGAAGATAGATAGAGACTGGAGTCGCTGCTCCTCTGGGAAATGGCATCTCAGGTGGCCCGTATGAGACAGGTATTCGTCCGTACGGAGCAGCAGGTGGTCGCAAAACGATAGGTTGCATGTAGGATGCACGAGTTTGATATGGGGCTATGTGATGACGGTATATGATCCTCGGCTGATAGGGTGGTGGACTGCTTTGATAATAAGACCAAACACTGGAAATAAAAAAGGTTATTTTAAACATTCGAATTTATTAATGTTTAAAATTTTTGATAAATATATATTAATTATCTTTATAGGATCATTTGATATCATAAATGCAAAATTTCAATGAACAAACAATAAATATTTTACTTTAACAGTTAAAAATTTTAACCGCGTCAGAAAAATTCAATTTTATGCTCATCTCCATGACAATCATTTTTTTATACTGAAATAAGGAATGTCATCTGGTGAAGAAAAATTTGATTGATTCATATCATTTTATCTATTTTGACCTACTAAAGAAACTGTCACGCTAAAATGATTAAGGTGTGTTAAATATTTATAGTGTCTTCTATTATTATGGTATGAAAAGGAAATACCTACTCAAGTGTCAACGTCGTCACTTGCCAGTAGTTCAAAATTATATGACTTTTTTCTTGCACATTGGATTTATATAGTTGTTATAAATTAGAATATCCTCGCAATCATTTATTACTTGTTGATAAACCAAAACTCATAACGAATTACAATAAAAATTAAAAGATTTAAGGCGTAAAAATGTATGAAATTAACCAATGAAATATTTTTTGTTAAAAAATTATATGCAGGAAAATTTAGCAAAACTATTCCTCACTCAGCATAAATAAAAATTAATGGTAATAATAGAATGTAATTAAATAAAATTATTTAATTACATTTAAATAATTTTATTAAGTGGTTTTAATAAAGGGATTATTTCTGTATTTTAAAGAAAGGAAAATCTTTGAAATATGAAAAGAAAATTTCAGAATACTTTTTGGTAATTTGTGGATTTCGTTATAACAGAAAAACAATAATGATGACTTTTTTCGAACAATTTTAACGATTAATTTAATAGAATATTTTATTTTTAAAACATTTTGTAAGAAAATTCAGTAATTTGAAGTATATTTCAGCAAAAAATAAACATAACATTTTATTTTCATGCAATTTTTTTTTAAGTTTGAAAACAAGAAATTAAAATTAGATACAATTATAGTTTTTAAAATATGAAAATAAAATTATTACTCTCAAAATGTTATTAACATATAAATTTAGCACAGATTTGAATTTTTTCTAAAATTAATTCATCGTATTTCAAATTTATGTATATACATTTGACCAAAAAAGAAGCATAAAAAAATGAGTGATACTTGAATAGTTTGTCACAGTGCTTTTAATTTTTTTATTTTTAAGAAGGGTGTTGTCACGGCATAAATTTAAAGAAAATTCATAAAAAATGTTTAAAAATCTTTTAATAAAGAAATATTATTTTTTAAACGATTAAATTACCAAAACTACCAAATTTGCACTCAAATAATCACTTTATGTTGGCATGCTGATATTATTTTATACATTTTCTTGGAGATTTAAAAAAAAATGTTTACGATGTTTTCATGCAGACAGCATAAAGGTAGGTATATGAAAATATTACTTTTTTAAAACAATTGCTTTTATTAAATTATTTAAATTTTTTTGTAAAAAAAATATCTGTAAAATCCTAGATGAGCCCACACTTTTGTCAGTCAACTGGAAAAAGCGCCAAGACAGAACGGAATTCCAAAAATAATTAGGTTTACTATATCTAGTGTATCAAAGAAGAATTACCAAGATTGGCGCAAGCCACAATTATCGCTAACCAAAAACTTTCGCGCCAACGGTGTGGGCTCTGTTAGAGGGAATCCAACCAAAAATATCTATAAATATCCAATTATCTCCTAAAATAAATTCAAATTAAAAACTAAAGTTAAATTAGTGAATGGCAAAATGTATTTTATTCTAAGTGCAAAACTTTATTACTTTATATATTTTTGAAAACAACATCAAATATACATAAAAATATCCCCACTCTTACCAGGTACATCCGTAGTTATAATTAGTTAATGAAAACGGAATTTCATTGGCCTACTGCTTGTTTTAAAGTAGTTAAATACAAATATTGCAATTAACGGGATAGAACATTGCATAATGAAATAATTGCAAGATAAATTTTAAATCGATTTTGAATAAAACTGAATAAATATTGCTACATAAACATTCGTATAACTTATTTGGTTATTATCCTAAATGTTATGTTGACATTAATACACATTTATGTGTGTGTTTTCACACATATATGGTCACTTTTTTACTTCAGTTAAATACCTTAAATTCATTACTTAAAATTTATTATGGATCTTTAGAAAAATAACAGGAATTATGTCTAGATTATCATTAAGATTTGAAACGTTATACAGTCTGAAATCTAATTATGGCCTTATTTTTCTCTAATCATTCGTTTTTAAAAACATTGAAAAATAATATTTAAACGTCAAAATTAACTAACTTTTCAAAAGTAAGTTAATTTTGACCAGTTATAAATTGTTTAACAATATCCATTTCCTCAAATTTCAATTCCTTAAATTTTCAGGTTGTTAATTTTTCCTTTTTTAAGAATAATTTTAATAAATTCTTATTCTTCCTCTATTGAAAAAACTGATAAATATGACATAATTCCAAAATAATTAAGATTATTTTTTAGAAAATGAAGATAAATTTAATTATATTTTATAATTAATTTCAATAGTCTCATATCTTTCATTTAATTATCTTATAAATATGAAGCATTCTGTATTAAATTAAGAAATAATAGTGTATATAACAGAATTCAATCTTTAAAGTTAAAACATCATATGGAAAATATTTTTTTACTTCATGGAGTATGTAACTTACCGCACACCATCTATTTATAATGCAATTAAGTTAAATTATTTCAAACTAGAGTAAAATTTTACATTTTTTATATTTATTTTATTTATGATTATTTAAAGATTCCTTTTTTTATAAAAAAGTAAAAATTTAAATTAAATGTATACATAATTAGCGATTTTATTAATGAATGAAAAGTTTGAGAGCAGTTTTATTTTTCTTTCGTATTTTATTTGAAAAGGCTATAAATACATTTGAAGAGATTATTTATATAAAAAAAAGTTCAAATGATTAAAATTGCAATTTTTAAAATACAAGTTTAAAGAAAAAAGAAGTATTGAAATAAAATTATTTTTAACGTGTGAATCTCATTTAAAAAATTTAATTTCACAAATATATTTTATTATTAATAAATAAAATCATATTTTAAATTTAAAATATTAATTAATAATAAAAAATATATATAGTTGCAATTTCAATATCATATTATGAACAATCCATGAGAACAAGAATGACTTTTACGATAAATAAAAATATTAAATGTAATATAGCTTATTTTATTATATAGTCTAAACATTTTGTTAGTTAAAATGAGAAAGTGGTTTAAACTGCATACATAAAATATAAACATACCATCGCAGCGATAAGCAAATCAACACTAGGCAGGCCAATTTAGTCATGATTTATACAAGAACACGCGCAACCGAGAACAACAGCTGTCATGCAGTGAAACTCACCCGAAAAGAAATGATCTTCGTTCAAAAAACAACACTTTAAAAGAAACAAAAACCGTTCTAGTTCACTACGTTTATAGGTGGACCTGTGACGTCATTTTTGGTTTAAGGGTTCAACCACGGAACCAAACCATATTAAAGCACGTCTTCTTCGCAAACTCAATTTTGCCTAATAATTTTCGCACGGCGGGATATGTGTGTAGGGAGGAAGAGAACAAAAAAACTTTTCTTTATTGAAAATGGTCTTGGTTACTGCTATTACGGTAACACTGCGGGCGGTTTAACAATGCTATGAAGATTGGTGGATTGATTAAAACATTTTGTCAACATTTGTGATTTTGCTTATTCTTGGGTGTTATCAACTGCTTTGCATAAGCCGATTACAAAAAAATTGGCGTGATTTAGCAGATTTAAGTTAGTTTGATCGGTAACTAGTTAAAATACAATGGATTTTAAAGTGACAGACAAATAGCTTATGCGATTTTATTTCGATATGTTTCCAGAAGTTTTATTTTCTAACAGGAAACAAATGTTTATGTGTTTTGAAGTAATATGTAATCATTCCCCCACCTTAATATGCTTTAAATAAAATATGTTATTTTGTTGCAATAAGTTTTGACATGATTGATTTTTAAAATTACCATCTTCACATGTTTCTAAGGAAAATTAATATATTTATCATATTATTGTATTTGGATAACAATCTTGCAAAAATTCTCAAATTCTGAAAAATTAAAAATTTATGTATATTATAAAAAATTTCTTTTCTCAGAAATTAATTTCATTTATTACCAAGGAATTTCTTATAAGATGCTTTCGAAACAAATCTTTTTTGATCAGATTGTATCAATCTAATTTGTAAAATTATGGTCTTCATTTTTTAAAAAATATTTCCTGCATCGTTCATATTATCAGGAGATAGTGAATTTGAGTCACGGGGTAATTGAAGATCCGTCGTTCTGGCTAAAGGCGGCTGGGGTGGGTAAAATATGCATAGGTCGCAATGCTTTCCAAGTGAAATGATACCTCTGGTGTTAGCAGGCCAAACATTGGGGGCCTTCTGCTTGGTCCAAGCTTCAAAATCACGAATATTTCCTGCTGCTTCTATCTAAATGGTGGAGCCCATCTCAAGGCTAAGTATAGGGAAACATGCTGATGCACAACAATTTATAATAATGAACTAAGTTTCGTTTTATTAAAAATAATATTTAATATTCGATACAAAATCTTTTCAAACACCATCTTGGGCTCCTCCTTAAATATTCATTGTAATAGGGAATAAAAAACAAAGTTGTCCTATAATCTAAATCAAATTTTCAAATCCCAATTAAAAATTCATTAAAAAATTTCGCGTATTTTATTATCTGTGTCCAATATGAGATGTTCAGACAATATACCAAGAAAAGAATAGTTTTCGGATTATATTTATAAATACGATTAGTGTATTTATAAAATGGTTTTATTAGTGTGTTTATATGTAGGAAAATGTCAAAGTGCATAATTTTCAGTTTCGAATGATATTATTGATTTAAAAAAATTCAAAAATTCAAATTCAATTAATTTATATCTTAGATGACAATAATGGCCAAAACCTTCATTTTTAGTTCATAATCTAGTTTTTTAATCATAAATTTATTTTGTCTTAATAAAAAATATATAAATAGTCATTGAATTGAAATAATGGTGGTGATAAATTGCAACACATGCCATTTTCTTTCGTGGAAATAATCAACGAAATAATATGCAAGTACCAATTATAACAACAATTTAAACCATCCTTAAGAATTTCAATATGTTTGTATTTTATCTGATACATATGGAGAGAGAGAGAGAGATAATTTTTTTATTTAAACATGCATTTTAATCAAACATTAATTATGCATTTTAGCAGATACATTGGTCAATAGTGTTTCACAAATAAATACTAAAATGCCTAATATTAAAAATATTCGAAAATCATTAAAGATTTGAAATTTGATAGGAATAAATTTAGAATTCATCCAAATTTTAAATGTGTTACGTTTTGGTATTACAAATAATGCTACTAAAATATATTTATTTATCACTCTTTTGTAATAAAATAACAAAAATATCGTATGTTGCTATTCAATTTCTAGATACAGTTACCGTTACAACTGCCTTTAAAAAATAAATTCAACAGAGTTATTTTTCTACATATTTTGTATATTCTTGTGCCAAACGATCTATGAATATTTATTTAAAGTTAATGATTTGTAAAATATAAACACTACCTTGTTTGGTCTGTATAGAATTAAAAAAAAAAAGATCAGCAATTTACTTTCTTACTATCAACTCTTACAGCAATTTTATCTATGCTAAAAAGAAACCGATTGTAGACTAATTGTTTTTAAATCAGATGAAATTACAATGTTTTTGTATTAACAATGTTGTCGATTAAAACATAAGCACATTTTGACTAACACAACATTACTAAGGCTCTTAAAATTCGAAAACCAGGTACAGGGGTACACACCGTGTAACAATCACTAGATTGTCAGAAAAACTTATGATAAAATATTTATTTTATTATTTCAGTTAACACAAATATATTCTAAAACAATACATGTGTCATAATTCGCAAAACATTTCGTAATAATATATACTTGCAGGCAGCAGAAAAAATATATGTGAGTTTAATTTTCAAAATAATTCAATTAAAATTTTTTTAAAAATGTCTTTTTTGTAATGCAATTAAAAACAGTTTCTTTACAATATATATTATTTGTGATATCTAGTGTGAATATCTTGTTTCCAATGCTCGGACTACTAGGATTGCCACATTTAAAGAACAAAGGGTGGATGTAATGGCACATTTATTAAATGAGGGCATTCAATAGATGTGTATTTATGGGTTCTAAAAATTTGGAAGAAAAAAGTCTCCCAAAGAGGTATAATTTTTAATATAAATGACACTGCGATCATGGCATATTTTACTTACCGCAGCAGCCATTAGTGGGCATAATAGACCTTCTGTAGAGTCGGGATTCGAACTCATCACCTTCCAGTAAAATGAAAGCCGTCTTAACCATCACGGACATCATGGTCTTTTGAAATGTGACAGTATAATTCTCGATAAATGAACTATAAGAAAATATAGACTCTCTCCCTCGCCGAGCTGGCAGCCGAATGGTTTGCGCTCTTGCCTTCGGTTCAACAGTTCGTGGGTTCGATTCCCACCTTGTGCATGGATGTTTATAGTGGTTTGGAATCCACTTTAAACTATAGGTCCCCGTCTAATTAGCCCTCGTGTGCAAAAAAATGACCGTTGAGCGAGAAACAAACCAAACCTAACCACTGTGTGTGTCTGTGTGTATATATATATATATAAAATTAAGACTATAAAGAAATATCTTCATAATTCTAGAAATTCTCTGATTTTCAGTATTGTTATTATAAGGAAAAAATATGTTAATGTAATAACGTCTTCTTTGAGTTATTAAATTTAACTTATATATATTTTCTAATATTTATATCTTTTTCCGGTGCATGTGTAAAATCCCGTAAACAGGAAATTTGGTGCAAATTCCACTAAATTGAATACACAATCGCATAATATCATTAATATTAATTCTAGTGTACATTTCATGAGGATTCAAATGAAAAGTTACTTTTTTTAAAAAAAATGTTGAGAGTAATGTTGATTTTTGGCAAAGTTTATTTGCAAAAATAACTGAGCATAAAGTTACTTTAAATTTATTATTTTAACAACACCATAAAACTGGAAAAATAATTTAGTTTCGGTCATTAGTATATGTAAATACTTTTCTATATAATATTAACGAAAATCATGTTTTTGGCATCATTTTTTTCTAACGGGTATAATTAAACACATTTACCTTTTTCTCTTTTTAAATTTTGTAACAGTTCAATTAAACTTCTTCTTGATTAGGCAAATTATAATAAGAAAAAATTATTTTGTATAAATTTATATTTTGTAACAGTAAGCGCAGTGCATTATGAAATACCTAATGTCTTAGCAAATTTCATTTAATAAAATAGAATCAATCTATCAAACTTGGATTACTAGGCATCATAATTAAGATTTCGATAAATTACTCACGTGAACAGGATAAATAACGGTCTATTTAAGTCATTCTACTCTGCTTTAATTAATTTCTAATTTTGGCTTAAAATGAGAGAGAGAACTAACCAAGACTTTGCACGACTGATAGGAGAAAGAAGAAAATTCTTCATTCCGTGCCTGGCGAAAAGTTCGTTGATCGGAGAGTATCTGGGCAGAAGAAATAAACAATCGCATTTACCATCAGGAATTATACTTTGTAGACATCATGATGTACTTTAAAGATGACACACTATAAAAGAATAATAATAACTGCAAATTTCTTTTTAAACAAGAACAATTTAGTATAAGCCAGACGAAAAATATGCTTAAAGCCGTTATGTAAAAGCAAAAGAGGTAATAGCTAATTGGGAATTGTTTTATCAATAAACAGAAAATTTTATGGAAAATAAATAGGTACACAGATTATATATTTTTTTAAATTAAAGGAATTAAACATTTTTAATACCCGTAATAGCAGTCAAATGTCATTTATAATCATACGAAAACATATTATTTGCAGTTTTCAATTCGAAATTTTGATTAAGTCTATCAATCATAACTTTTTTTCGAAAGCTTTCGGTTTATATGTATATATTATTTTTTAAATATTTCAATTTTTGAGGATTTATTAATTTGAAAAAATTATTTAGTTTTTAAGAATAGGAGTTTTATTGTTTTTTTTTATCATAAACTTTCTTAACATCGATTATATAATATAAAAATGTTGACCAGAGCTTTCAGAAAACAATTCTTTGTTGACAGTGTTATGAAGAATTTACACAATGAAATTTAAATTGGCATTGCACAAAAGTTAAAACATTCAATAGATTGTTTGAAATAATAGGAAAATTAAAAAAGCAATTTCATAGAAAAGATATATAATGTTAATAAAAATAATTTAGTCATGAATCTTAATCAAATAGACTCAAGTAATAAATGAAATAAATCAAACTAAAATTAATTTCATTTAAGTTTTAACGATTGGGATGTAAAATATAATTTAAATAATGCTGTATCGCTTGGTATCGCTTAGAATAAGAAGCTTGTATCACGTAAAGTAAGAAGCCCATATGAAGCTATTGAATTCACTCTCGGTGTGCAAAAGTCTGGTGATAGTATTATGATATGGAACATGTTCCGCTATCATGAAAGTAGTGTTGTTGTTCGTCCAAGATAAGCAAAAATCATGGGATATCCATATATACTGACAGATCAAATGCAGCCTGCAATGTTGCGTTTTTACTCCGATGGCGACAAATACTTCATGGACGATAATACATTTTTAAAAATATTTCGCGTATAGTATTAGTATTAACACAAATATATAGTATTAACACATTTTTAAAAATATTTCGCGGCCGTTTAATTAATGTTTAAAATGTAAAGATTATTTTGTTTAAATGTTCGATCTGATAGCCTTTTATCTGGCCTTTTATACGTCTGCATCGTGATTTCTATGATAAAAGAGCTTTTCCAATATTTCCAGGGGTATTTCTATCCATTCCTCTCCCACTACTTTCCAGAGTCCATCTATCGTGGTGGGTTTGCGTTTAGAAAGTCTTTTTTAACAGATTAAAAAAGCACAATGGTCCTTAAGTGAAACGTCAGGAGACTTCGCAGGGATATGTTGAAAAATGTATACATGCAATACCTGTATTAGTCATCATTTTTTCAAGGAATGCAGTGGTAGTTTTCGAAGTATGACTTATAGCTTTATCTTGATGAAGTTACTCTCTTTGAATGTCATTGGAATAAAGAAGTGGAATTTCTTTTGTAATATTGGGCGTAAAACCTTCTCCTGATAGTACGAAGAGTTTATTTTAACATTTATTTCCACTCTTCTTATTTTAATTTCCCATTGCAGGATAAAACCTGCGACAATCATAAAACCCTAACTGAAACTTTCTTTACATTGACGGAAACGAGTTTGTACATTTTTTTCTCCTCATTTTCTGTCCGATTAATAATATTGCTTATTTTGCACTTAGAAATTTTTATACCATGCATTAAACAACGTTTTTGAATTCTCTAAAAGATAAATGGCATTATTTCAGTGAGAAACCTTTTAAGTTGTTGGAATCCACTTCACAATAACTAAGTTTGCAATAACGATTTTTAATCGGATATCAAATCGTACTATCAAAGCGTACAAGTAGATTATGAAAAATTCATCGCCATAACTATTTATTAAATAGGACTTTTAAAAATAAACTTAAACATTTTCATATAAATCTCCATATTTCTCATTTAAATTTACGCAGTTATAATGAACATCAGAGCATTAAATATTTGGTTAAAAATAATATGTGTAATATTGAAAAACTATGCATGTTGATCGAAGAATATGAAGTCAAAAAAATGATAAAACGTTTAAAGAATATAGGTATTTTGTGAATGAATTTTTAAAGTCGAAATCACGACATTTATTCATTTTTGTAATATCAAATTGCTTTGATTTTATCGGAAAATATATATGATATTGTAAAAAATTAAATTCAGAGTTCATGCAAAACTAAATTCAACTTTTTCAAGTATACTTTGTTTTAAAGAATGATTTGGATAACATTTTTAGAAAGCAAACAGAGACTTCGAAGAAATAAATGTGAAAAAGTTTTTTTAATCAAATGTGACTTTTCTTTGCACACACAAGGATTTAAATATAAAATAAAGTATATATATTTAATATAAGAAGTAGAGGAAATTTAGAGAAATACGATTTATTTATATTATTTCTATTCTGTTTTTGTAATATTTTTTATTAAAAACTCGGAAATAAAACTCTTTTATATAATAATGTAGATAATTGAATAATCTTAATGAAATTAAAATTTTCAAAAAATTACTTAGTTTCAAACACATTTACAAAATACGTTTTTTAATGTCTATCTTAACAGCATACATCAACGAACGAATTTAAATACTAAATGAAAGGAAGCTGATAGAAGAATGTTTATTACTCTTGCCTTGGATTCTGTGGTTTGTTGGTTCGAATTCCACAGGAGGGTTGTTTATGTTTGTAGTAATTCGGAATCCACTTTAAGCCGTAGGTCACGACCTAACTTGCCATGGAATGTCAACTAAATTTAAGTAAAATATGCAAGTTCATTATTTTTATACAGCTAAAACATTTTCTCAATAACTATCGCTAATTACATTATATTAATTAAAAGTTACTTAATTTTCCTAGTCAATACAATGATATAACTATAATTGGATAATTTAACATGTTATAAATATATATATATATATATATATATATAAACTATATACATAGCAAATTTTTGTGCAAAGAATAAATATTTTTTTAATTAAAGGAATTCCAATAGGGTGAGGCAAAAAACTCAGTCAAAGTTCTTGATCATGAAAACGAAGTTAATTTTTTTTAATTTGTGAGTTCGTTTCTTTTTATTTTCCACTTTAATTATAAAAAATATTTTATAACATATCTAAGTTTATGTATTGTTTTTTAGTTTTAATAATGCCACACAGAATATCTGATACTTTTAGTTGTTTGAACAAAGAGAGCGATTGTGTATAATCTTTCGTTTTTTCGAAGTTTATAATATGCTGCTGCAAGCAATGCTCTGATGCCTTCTGCCGTTTCAAAGAGTTTGACAATAACGATCGATGTTCAGCAAATGGACGGAAACGTATGGTGAAACTTCCAGTTATCGTAAAAGCATAAAATCACAGGGTTTCCATAAAAAAAATTGCACCTGATTAGGAATAAAAGACCAATGAGAGCGGCGTCTGCCAAAAGTAGTATTTTGATTGAAGTCTTATAAATTCAGCTTTTCAATGGCTCCAAAGATAAAGCATGCTTCAAGTGAGCACTGAAAGAAATTTTTTCGCAGATGAGAAGCTTTTTACCCTCCAGCGCACTCATAACTGCCAAAATTGTGGGACCTTGTCTGAAAATACTCAAATCAACTCAGCAATTGATGAACATCGCCAAAATCGAAAGTCGATCATCTTCTGGAGCGAAATTTCCGCTAGGGGAAAAACACCTATTTTGGCAACCAACTTTTTGTGGTATTTACATCAAAAATACTTTATAATACATTGCAAACGGAAAAAACACATTTCGCAAAGCCTCTTCAATTGGTTATAGTCTACGTGAAACACACACACATACTGATTAATTACAAAATCACAGAAAAAAGTTTGAATGGATTGTAGCATATAGTATATCATGATGCCATATAATCCAGGTTGCCAATTTCTGAATTTTTTTGGTGATGAAGAAATGTTGTCAAGTTGGTGTAATGTGACGTGTGCAATGACGTAAATACTAGGGTTGCCAAAATAGAATTTTCTGCATAATTCTTATAGGTTCCATATCTATAATGCAATAAAAACTAGGTTGCTAGGTACATAAGAAAATCCGCCAAAAAACACCAAAATCATAATTTGGCATCCTGGATTATACAGCATCTGTGCCATGATGATAATAGCTTCATTGATATCAAGAGATAATTTTAGATTTTACCGTATAAATACACTTTATACAATACAGTTTTAAGAGAATACTAACTCTTGGGTGTGAAAAATTTAGTAAGTATTACATTTTATTTAGTATTTCATAAGAAATAGAGAATTTAAGCTAATGTTATTTTTAAAACTACTTAAGTCTATTTTAGAATATTAAATCAATATTTTACTCATTTTTATATTAACTACTACATAAATGCTATTGTTTAACTCCAAAGGTTACCAACGATTTCATAAGCATGGCTAAATATGCAGCTGGAGCATCATTATACAAAGATATATATAAAAAAAAAATCGAACATTTTTTCCGTTTACAAGACGACTAGCATCTTTTTTTTTTTTTTTTTTTTTTTCCATATGCTTGATAAATTTCGTTTTCAACTATTAATAAGCGTATAGTTGCATGACGAACCACTTTCAAGAGAATTTATTTATCGTGTGAAAATCGATTATTTCATCGGAATCAGGACGTTGAATACTAGTAAAACTTTTCCATGGGAAATAGTTTTTCTGCTCAAGGAGTAAAATAGCAATTTAGACAGCGGATTTTCGTGGTGTTAATGATAGGTCTGCATCGTTCGTGAAAGACAACTTTTATGGGTTGCCCATAGAGGCATAAATAAAAATATTTTCTTGCGTTTTCACTCTTGAAAAGAAAACTAAATCTTACTCTTTTTTTCATTTGTGTGAAATTCTCTGCTTGATTGGAAATTAAAACTTAAATTGCTTGTTTGAGTTTTTGTGATTTAAAATTATCCAAAGGAAAATAAACGTCGCAAAATAGCTTCATAGTGTGATGTAAAAATGTTTACTTTATTTTTTTTTATTACCTTTCGCTTTTTTATTACTTTCTATTTCGATCTATATGAAGAATTGTAGATTGTTTCAAATGCTGAAAATAACTAAAAAGGAACATTTGCTTATTTTATTTAATGATTCGTAAGTAATCGTAAATTTTAAGAATTTCATACTTCATCAGTTTTTTGTCACTTATTTTAAGATGTTTGATATATTGAAGAATTATTAAGGTACCTTTTTTTAATTTAAGATTTGCTTCCATCTCGCCGATGTGATTTATTTTGTCGTATTAAATTATAGAAGCGTTTATCTGTGAAAATGAGCATAATAAGAAATTATACTTTTTGTTAATCTCCTTCAAAATTATATGAACCTATACTGATTCTTCATATCTAATATCTTACGAGATCTTCAGATTCATATGGCGTTAAAAAAGTTAGTGGAAGTTCTCTTATCCCAGTGCAAAGGAAGCACATTTTTATTGGTGGTTCTCAGTTTGATTTCTATTCTAATGTTGGTGCTCATGTATTATCAAAGCTTTTTGTATCCCTCTATATGTTGCATACCATCGTTGATGGCAGAATATCAACTGTGTATATTTCCCGAAATAAATTCTTGGCAATCCATCACATATTTGAAAAGGTAGTCCTTTTTTCTGAATTTCATGTCGCCATTCAATGAATTAGCTCTGTCAAACACACAAAAATGTTGCAATGTCAAAATTTCTGAGAACTCTAAATTGAAAGAGGAAACAAATCGCTCTTAAATCCATGCCTGGCTATTAAGAAATTTGGGGCAGTGAACAAGCGGAATTCCTTTCAGAAGTTCCAGTTTACCGCAGCATTCTAATACTGATTTTTCTTATTAAAGGATAAAATTTCTTCTAAAATATATATTCTCCTTTAATATCATACGAGATCTTTGGATGTCATACGACATTAGGTATTTGGAAGAAGTTTAAACACCTCATTCCCGAGAATGCAAGGTGCAATGTTGTTGTTGCGGCCTTCTTCCTATCTAAAGCTGTCTTCATGAGCTACTGCACTGCTTACAACCAATCCTGTTTGCCCATTTTGTCCATACTGGAGAAGAACTAGAGAGAGACCACTTGCTCCAATATGGGCACTTTGTGTTGCTGCAGAAGAGTTGATATAATGGGAAGCAAAATTCTCATTAAGCAGTGACTTCGGATTTCTTGCTCTTAGTTCTATTATTTGCAAGTTCTGTTTGTTTTTTGTTATTTTTTCCCTTTCCATTAGAAATAAAAAAGTATCAATTTTTTCATATTTATGTTATTTTATTTGTGCCTATTTACCCTTCTTAATAATGTTTGACTTCAATGCACAACTCCATTATTAAAAATTAGGACCTCAATTTTTAGATCTCTATCACCCTTAAAACAAAAATTAGTTCAAAATTAGGACCTCAATGGTTTTTGTGTCAGAGAAATGCTGAATTTCAACAAAGGATTTGTCTTTAGTTTCTAAATATTTTAGGTTTATCTTACTTTACAGTAATTGTGTGTATTAAACTATCCTTAATGATTCATATTCAAGTGGATATTTCATAGATCGTGTTTATTTCTAGACAGCAATAAACAGGATCTATAAAACTATTATCATTTAAACATAAGAGTCTTGATTGCAATTCAACTATTATTGCATGAACCTTAATTCCCTTTAAAGAAGCACAAACTAGTACATGTAATAAATCTATATATGATAATTTTGAAGTAAATAAAAAAATTAAGAATATTTACAGCATAGTTTTTTTTTTAAACTAGTGACCTGAGATATGGAGTATTATAACATTAGAATATATTAACGATTTTTTTTTTCATTTCTAAAAATCCTCATCAAATTAGTTCCAAAAACAAAAATATTAGATGAGAAATTAAAAAATACTTACTGAAAGGAAAATCTTAAAAATGATTTATCTTTTTATTTTAATTAATTGCGTGCTTTCATTTCGTCAATAACCAAATTTTGAAGCAAATTGCAGACACAATCAAAGTCAAAGCTCATTTATGAAAAGAACATGAAAGAAAACGATTTATGAAGAAAGAATTTCAGATGCATTGCTAACGGCTGTGGAACGAGCCTGGTCGTCTGTAAAAAAGAGAACGAAATCTTTTCACAGTTAATGACAATGTTTCTATAAAGCAGACGATTTTTTTTAAGCACATTGACTACACTTACAGTAAAATATCATTTGCCGTTGTTCGGAAAAAGTGCGAAGTTTTAAATTATCTTTCTCATTTCCATAAGTGTCGTTTTCATGCTATTCAAGAAGACATAAAATGAGACATTTATTCAATAGTCTAATTTTAGAAAAAGTGAAAAAAAATTGTGAGGATAGTTGTAAAAATAAAATTTCTTTTTCGTGCTAAAAACTGTGTTAATGATTTTGGAATGCGACACTTTCCATCTGCTCGATTGTATTTTGTTGTTTAATTTCCTGAATATTTTCTTCTTTATAATTTTAAGCAAAAAATTCACTATAATTCAATCTATAAAGGTTATTTTTCCAAATTCTTGATGCAAAAATAGAATTTAAATTTTTAGAATGTCATTAAGTATATCATGACCTCTTTTGGCTAAACAATTGAAAAAAAAGTGAAATTTTCCCATTTCATTTATCATTAGAGCAATCAACGAAACAGAAAAGCCTAAATAAATTATTCTAAATTCCATGTTAGTAATGTATTGTTCAATATTCATTTTATTTTGTTGAAACTGTCGCAACCACAAGAAAATATTTTGGCTTTACGTTGCGATTGCAATTGTATGATTGGTAATTAGTTAGTAATCAACAATCTCATTAATTATCGATTTCGCGAGCCATTTTCTAAATAATTTTGAAAAGCATTTAAATCTTAATTTAAACTACTTTTGTAACAATTTGTAAGTGAGCAAATTGTTCTTGTTACACCATTAACTTCTGAAAATTGAAACAAGAATTGTAAAAAAGTTTTTCTAAATACAGAAAGAACTCGCCTATGCAAAGTTATAATAGTGAATTCTAACAATTTCCACTTGGTAGATAAAATCTACAAAACACTTTTTGTGAGCAAATTGGAATAATGACTTCTTATTAAATATTAATGTGCAAAGCCTAAATAATAAATACTATTTATATAAAAACTCATAAACTTCTTGTAATTATAAATTAACAATTCAATTCAGATAGAAATTTTTTAGTTTAAAAGAGTGATACTTTATACGTATGCCTTAATTTGATTGCATAGGTTATATTTCCCCCAAAAAATTATCTGTATTTAAAGGCATAGAATACTATTGTTTTTGAAGAATTATTCTCCACAAAAGGGAAATTCAGAAAAATAGATTTCCTGAACATTAATTTCAGTACTTGATATTTAATACAAAACCTCATTTAGAGCGAATTCTTGGAAACCTGATCTACGATTTTTGATAACCAAAAATTAACGATGATATAAAATATTTAATATTTGGCTGTCGTTAAAAGTGACCCAATATCGGAAAAAAAAGCTTATTCATCGAGTGGTATTTTTATTTTCATTAATTCATAAAAAATATTTAATCCCCCCCCCAAAAAAAAAAAAAATTAAACATTTACTTAATGTTTTTAAAAAAACCTTTAAGGAGTAAAGTGAAAAGTTATTTTTGAGTTAAATTTATATGATTTTCATATTTAAAAGAATTACGGGAGCTACAGCAGAGAATGATTAAATCATGCAGTTTTTTTTTTTTTTTTTTTTTTTTTTTTTCAATTTTAAATAAAGTTTTAATAAATGTTTATAAAAGGGTATTTGGAATATTGGAGTTTGATTATAGCATAGTGAAAAAAGATATGCAGAATAGAGGCATAAAACAAAAGGTATCAATGTTTTCATAAAAATCATTTTTTCTCCTTCAACTTCAAAGCATTTCTGGCAACTTTTTCTCCAGTCACTAAAACATGCTTCAAATTCATTTTTAAGAATCCCCCGTGGAGTTCCTATTATCTATTTCCTTTAATATCGAAATGATTTTAAAGAAATGACCACAAAGAAGTAGTTTCGATATTGGAAAAACAGTCTTACAATGCCATGTTAGAATGCGATTGTTGAACATTTAAAAGTACAAGGAAAAAAGTAGTTCTCTTTCGCAGCATTATATGTCTAAAATAATAAAATGGTGATTTTTATTCATTATTTGGCAGATAGGTAGAAGTTTATAACGCACAACTTCTCTATAATCAGTGAAAACAATCAACATTACTAAGCTTTTTGGTTTGAAGTTACTTATTGGTCTTGTTCAAAACAAAATTCAAGCTCATGGTTATTAATTACATCTGTATAGAAAGCACACTTTCGAGTTAGCATATAATACGATGGATCGGATGAGGCAGACCTGTGGCTTGGCCTCCTCGCTACACTGGACTTTTTCTTTTAGAAGAATCTGAAATCTTTTGAGTACGAGACTCCTGTGAGCTCATCTGAAGACCTGATGGATAGAATCGTAATTACCACGGAGAAAATTAACAAGATACCAGGAATCATTGAATGGGTGGACCAGTTGTTCCTTCACTTGTATCAACTTCGCAACGATATGAGATTTCGGGATTTTGAACGATTGTGGTGAGGTTTTCACTAAACAACGTATCTCTGCATTTTTATATCATTCATTCCCCTTCCCAACAGTGTAGGTTTTAAACTGAAGTTGAAATTCTAATACTCCTCTTTTCTGACTCTCTGAGTGGAATATGACCCAATATCTCTATGTAATTATCGCTTCGATAGATCGATACTATCACCATCTTATAATTTGTAAAAATGTCTTAGAATTACCTCGCATATGTGTATGATCCATATATAGAAAAATATTGTAAATACATTCCATTTTATAAAAGTATATTAGAAATTTTATAAAAGTAATGAATGTTTATAAAAATAATTCCACTTTTTTATCTGATAAAATCCCTAATAACAAGTTTAGGATTCTGTATGCATCAAAGCAAAACTCCTGTATTAGATCGATAAACTGTCAAGCAAATGTTTGAAATATACGAGGGTCACTCTGAAATTTTTGAGATACAACTAGGTTTTTAAAGTTATACTTATAAAATTATAGGTGTGTTCAAGATAGTCTCCTCCAGCATCAATGCACTTTTGTAGACGAATTTTCCATAGATTAAATGCCTCAAACCATTCATTTCTTGGAATAGATGAAAAAATGCATTTATAGCCACATCAATCTCTTCTTCTGAATGAAAATGACGTCCACGTAAGTACTTTTTTAGATTAAAGAATAAGCTAAAGTTTCACATAGCTAGAACAGGTGAATACGGCGGATGTTCGATCACTTTAATTTGTTTTTGTTTAAGAAACTCAACTGTTAATCCGGCTGTATGTGAAGATGCATTATCATTGTGAAGCATTAGTCCCCTAACATTCAGTTCTTGTAGAATTTCTGGAAGACATTTAGGGGTATACCAGTTCGCTTTTACTGTCTTCTGTCCTTCCAACTTCATGGCTTTGACCAATCCCGTACTTCTAAAGAAAACAGCATACATCACTTTTTTCAGTGCGCGTTGTTTTTTCACCATTGACGGCGTGGGATCATTTTCAAAGACTCATACTTTGCTTTCTTGACGTGTTGGAACATCAAAAAACGGTATGTACGTTTCATCACCTGTTACAATTTTAGAAATGATGCGGTGGCCACCATCATTTAGCAGTTTAAGAGTTTCTTTACTGATTCTAACACGCTCCTCTTTTTGGTGCTCAGTTAGATTATGGGGAATCCAACGGCAAACTACTTTTTTCATATGTAATTCTTCATGAATGATTTTGTGTATGGCTGCGGATCCAATGTTAAATTCCTTCTGTATCATTTGGTAGGTACAGCGATTTTCCTCCATTAGCATTTTTCGTATGGCAGACACATTATCCGGGATAACTGCCGACGGCGGCCTTCGTGTGTGTTCTTCATCCTGAAGAAAATGGCGACCTCTTCTAAATTCTCTAAACCATCGGAATACAGTAGCACGAGCTGGAGATTCATCACCAAATGCTAATTGTAACCGTTGAGCGCATTCTTGTTGATTTAATCCTGCTTTAAAATCGTAGAAAATCATAGCTCGAAAATGTTCTCGCGTCAACTCCATTTTCTCTTCGGTTTAAAATTTATTCTACGCTAAGCAAGTTGAAGTAAGTCAGTAAAAAATTGTCTTCTGTGTTAAAATATTTTGTATTTTAAAATTAAACCGTTACTTTTATTTTGTAAATTCTCGTCAACGCGCGTATCTTAAAAAGATCAGAGTAACCCTCGTATTACTAGAAATCAAATCATTTATAGATTTATGCAAATAAGAATTTGTCTTACTATATTACGTTTTGATATTTTATTCTTTATTAGAAATATATCAGTTTTTATTATAAAAGGTGTTTTGGATATTCTTATGCTTAAATATTTTTCGAACCAAAGTGGCTATATACCTAAACTTTGTCCCATATTTTTCTCTTCTATGTTTGAGAAAATTTAAATAATTATACGCATAACTGAATAAAAAATTAGACAAGTTATCTTTCCAGAAATTTGCATAATGTGCAAAATCAGTAAGTTTTGTACGCTATCAATTTTCAATGACTTTTGAATCGGGTAATAAAGCATCGTTTTTATATAAAGGTAAAAATACTTATAACTAATTTAGATGAAATAATAAATTGTTACATAGATTATATATGCAAATATTAATTATGATGTATTAATCGTGTTGTGAAAAAAGTTTTGAAAAAGTGAAAAATATCTCGGTGAAGCTTCAGACTTGACAATTTGTTATATAATCTTATATACCTTTTTTAATTTAATTTTTGTTATGTACTTTGGTATTTATATAAAAGGGAATATATTTAAAATTTATTATTATCCCAACTTTAATATTGCTGATATGAATATTAAGCAATAGAATTTTGTTTTCTAATAATATGCATTATGTTCATGGTATATTAGCATTTAATACCTTATAAAGTTATGTAATATCAAAATCACTTTTAACATTCATTATGTTTTTTGGTAAATACATTGGAATCATAAACAGACGGAAAGACAGTAGTTCAGTTTATGGAATAAAATAGTTCACTATATAATAAATATTACTTTGCATATGACAAATGTTAAAAGGTTTATAGCAAGATGATGTTTTGAACTTATTGATTTAAAACTAAAGTTCAAATAAAATTTAGTAACTGTGTTGTGTTTTGATAAATTTAGACATTTCAAACACAGGTTGAAAGCATTAGGAAAATTTTTATGTGAATAATATTAGAAAACTATTAGCTAGGTACCATTTTAATAGAAATAATATTAAATTAAAGATAGTCTCAATATATTTTCCAACTACATTTCTTATTATTATATTTTGAGTGATATTTATTATTAGTTACTGTAGAATGATAAAAATTTAAACTTTTAATTGCGTTGATATTTAATTGGATTGTACTTAGATTCAAAGAAAAATTTAGCAAGGTTTGGGAAAATGTCTGTTATAAGTAAAAAATAAAATTAAAATAAACTTATTTGGTATGACTTGCTTCTAATTATAGTAAGTTTATTACAGATTTTTTTACTGATAATTCAATAATGTTGGGTTAAAGTACTTGAAAAAGTAAAAATTCTAAATATTTTTATCAAATGTTTATTTGAAGCAAATTGAAACTCATTATTTTCTGTTAAAATGAACTCTCATTTCTACTCCTAAGTTCTGAGGCCAGACCTTTTTAAGCAGTGATATGAACAGTTGTCTATTCTGGATGCTGGTGTCTTAAAATTTGATAATGTAAACTATATCATATAAATATGTGTGCAATAAAATCAATAAGCAGTTTTATGAACATTTTAACATATTCTTATTAGCTGTAGAAACATTCTTTAAGACATTTTTGATTCAGTTTAAATCTATCACACAAAATTTATTGTGTTCCAGCATTACAGCTATGTTTATATTTATTTTACAACTATGTTTATATTATTGGTTTTTTCATTCGACTAAATTGATCATGGATCGATTTAATTAGAGTTATAATGTATGATTTTATCTTATAATTTTTTAAAAACTAGTGTTATGTATGATAACTTTAATAGAACTTGAAAATAAAAATAATATTTGTTAAAACAATATAGTTAATTCGTAAAAATTCTTAAAGAATTTTACGTATGATAGTGTTCGAAAATTGCTTAGTTAAAGATTATAAATGACATTTTTAATTTTAATACATGTATTTTGACGATGATACAGAATTTATGAAAATTCTTCTTTCTTCAAAAAGTAAGAGACCATAAAAATTATTATAAAAAATTAAATCCAAAAAAACATACATTGACAAACATTATATAATTTACAATCATCTTAAGCAAGTGGAGTTTTGTTCAGTTAAATATAATAACACAAAATTTATCTGTTTTTTAAGTTTTGAAATCCTTTATATTGGGTAATTATATTTTTTTAAATAACAGAAACATAAATGTAATAGAATTATTCTTTAAAAAATTCTTTTCGAAAACTTTTTTTTATGAAATTATTCATTTGACTTTAATTAATATTTGTGAATAATAACATTCTTATACAAGATGTATTATTTTTAATGAAATCAACATGACCTTCTTTTAAAATATAATCTGTAAAATGTGAATTTTATCATTTTATATTTCTTAATTATCATTTTCATTTTCTAGCAAAATAATAATCTCTTTCTTCATATTCTAATTTTATAATTATCATTGATTAGAAAAGCGTAGCCCATTTTGTTAAAGAAGATGTATTATTTAATATTTAATTCATAAGGGATATCTTCCTCGATTTCATTTGTTCCAGGTAATGAACATTCTAATAATATAAGGGGCACCCAAGTGGTGAAAGCATCATTAAGATATGAAACGGGATAATACACGGATATCTTCAGGGACCTTATTTTTGTGGGTCGGTAGAAACGTGAATCATCTTCTTTTTCGCCTTTGCGTATCATCTTCTTTTTCATTTATATAGTTAACTATAGTTTAGTCATCATGGGATTTTTTTTTTCTGATTTGCCTTAGAGAATTCTGCTTCATCTTGTAAACATTTCGGGAAATGGAAGAGAATTCATCAAAATCTGTTGCCAACGATACTGATAAATTTGCCAATTTTTTCCTATCACTATCGTCATTTAGTGATAGTATTGAAGATTATGAGAGCAGTGAAATCAAAAAAGCGTGACGGAATTCCAATTTATTTATGCATTTTTGTTGGTGATTACTAAATTATTTGAATTCTCTTAGAAAGTAATGATAATCATTTTAGATTCTCAAATTACGTCTGCTATAAATATCTGAAACTGCTGCATAACAAGGACTCTTAATTAAATTTTATATTTCAAGAAGGAATGATGAAAGTTGTGTTGTTGTTTTCGTATTTTCATCATGTACTGAATTTTTCTATTTCTGATCATTTTTGCTTTCAATAAAGCATTTGTTATTCTTGTATGTATGCATAATGATATCGACTGACTGATAGCTCACCTTTTGATGCATAGTTAACAATATGCAGAGATATTTCAAGAATAACTTTCATTTTGAAAAATAAATTTAATATTATTTTCCTATTGTCTTTGTAAAAATCAGACTTGTTTACTATAATTTCATCAAAGTTCAGGAACATAAAATAAATGTAATATAATCACTGTTTTTCTAAAGATTCGAGTTAATATTTTGTGCATGTATTTCACGGTTGAACATTAAGTCAATTAAAAAGATATGATGCACTATAATACAGTCTGACTAATACAATCTTAAACTGTATCATGGAAATTTCACGAATAAGTTTTATATGACCAAGTCATCATCTAAATCAATACATGCTTTATCGATTTACCAATCACACTAATTAGATAATTTTAAATAGAGCGAAAGTACGGATGAAATGTAAAAATTTTAACTTTTTCCCCATCAATTTTAGGTGATTCGTATTTAAACTGAATTATAATATATCCATAAATAGGGTTTTCAGCGATTTAAAAATAATTTTATTTTTAAATCGCTGAATTTTAATTTAAATCGCTCATAATTTTTACTAAAATTTAGTTATTGTGGTTTTAACTGCACAACTAAGAATATAAATATAGAGAAAAATAAGATTGAAATTATCCACGTTTGTTATGATTAAGTTTAACTTCTTTTTTTAGAGTCTAAAAGATTTTATCAAAGCTTAAAAATTAAAGAATATATCTTAAGTTTTTATACTGTCTTTATAGTTACATTGCTTATTAATTGTATATTTATATTTACATTAATATCTATAAATCCCAAAGAGCGCATTAAAATTTTAGGTTTTAAAAATATCAAGAAAATGATAAAATAATTATTTTTAAATAAAAACACGAATACAGTATATTGGAGTGTTAATTATCTATAATTTTTTCAAAATGTTATTACCAAAATTTATACGGTGTCAAAATTTAAATATGTTCTATTTATAATCTGAACTGAATGCTTTCTGGAAAAATCAGGCTTCTTCAGAATTTCTGATAACTCTCTCATTGTTCCTGTAAATCAAGAATCACTAGATTAATTCGGTACAGCATTTTTGATAGTTTGACATTGTTTTCCACAATTTCAACCTTATACTTATATATGCTGAATATATATATATATATATATATATATATATATATTATACTATATATTATATTCTTGACTCTGTAAATCAAGTAACTTAATGGATTATCATATAATCGAATAATTTTATTATAAACCAGATTACTAAGATACAAAACAACAAACTAAACTTTTACGCTTATTTTAATGCTCATATTAATGTATTCTCAAAAGAGGTTTCAAGTTGTTTGACAAATGATGAAAGTGATTTAAAATTCACAAACATATATCATTTTATAAAATGCTTCTTTTATTTTATGAAAAGAAAAAAGTAATACTAAATTATATTCTTCCTAAACATATGATTTAAAATGGGTATTTATTAAACATATATTAGACTCTACAAAAATAGTGACTTTAATGAAAAATGATAAGTGTGTAAAAACAGTAACACTTCTGCAAAATTAGTAATTTCCTAAAAATATTTTAGAAAGAATGTTTGGTCAAGAATATTTTGTGATGTCTTTATCAGCTTTTTGCACATTAATGCTAAGTGTAAACGTGACAATTATGTCACCATGTCACTGTGATGATTATGATAGATAAGTGATGCTTAACATGTTTGGACTATTATTATATTATTTAAGAACAGTAAAAGGGACAAATATACCAAAAGTAAATATCAAGATGTCATGGGAATACAGTCAATTTCTTTCAATTCCTCGTCAATAAAAAATTGAAGCATGAACTTCGTAATCATGCTTCAGTGGTTGAAATATGAAAAAAAAATTGCATAAAATCTGTACAATCTGAACTTGAACTGTAGCGAACACATGCACTTTAACGATCTTTAATAAAAAAAAAATTAATGAAAGAATGCAACCTTGTCTTTCCCTTTTCTATCCATCGAATTGTATAAAAAAAAATGAAGAAATTTATCTACAGTGGTTCCGTCAAGCTATCAAACCGTGGAAATAATGAAGGAAAAGAGGATAGTTTTTTTTTCTTAAAAAGAAACGGGGTATTATTTCCTCCAATCATCAATATTCTATAAACTAATTCATAAAACTGTTACAATTCGAATAATTATTTTAAACTGTGTTCATCTAACATATTAAGATATATAAATAAAAATAGTCACTTTCTTTTTCTGTGCATACTGTTGATCTCAAACATGACACCTATTGGATTATGATTTTATGTGCAAGAATGGAACGCAGCTCTTTGACTGGGAAACTTTATACTGCTGTCATTGAATAAAAATAATTTTTAGGAAAACGAATAGTTTTGCTGTGTTAATGAATGTTTCATCTGTTGTCTTATATATATCAAGGTTTGTAAACATGGCAGATGTGCTTGAATCTAGAAGATTCAATTGCGATAAACAAAAATCATTTTCAGCTATTGATAATAATCATACTCAATTTACAAGTTTCACAGAATTTAAATTAAAAAATTGCATTCCTGTGTTGACCATTCATTTTGTATCTTAACATCTTGGCACAGATACCATATAATTCAGAATTCGGAGTTTTTTTGGCGATGAAGAAATGTTGCCAAGAGAACGTAATGTGACGTGCGCGATGACGTAAATACCAGGGTTCCCAAAATAGAATTTTCTCCTAAATTCTTATAGATCTCCATATTTATAACGTAGATAAAACCAGGTTGTCACATGCATAAGAAAATTCGCCACAAAAAAAAATTCATCAAACTCAGAGTTTGACATCCTGGAGTATACGGCACCTATACCAACATCTTTAAGGTATTCAAAGTACTGTAGCCGATACTGTCATGAATCCTATGAAAAATCCATGGCGAATTCATCGCCCATCAGGACATCATTGTTAAAAGACTGATTTAATATTTGCTTTAAAATACTTTTTCTCTTTTAACTTCCAATATATATATATATATATATATATATATATATATATATATATATATATATATATATATATATATATATATATATATTGCTTTTATTTTAAGTATTTTTTTTAATGTTGGATGTTTGCTCATTTTCTTTACAAATAATTTGTATAAGTAAGAAAACTTACGTACTTAACCTTATTGAGAAGGAATAAGATTTTACTCTAATCTTTTTTTCCGGTGTCATCAATTTTGTCACATTTTTTCTTTTTTTTAAATTCCCGTTTATATTTAATCTTTTTTATTCCTTTGTATGTTTTCATTTTCAATCTAAATAAATCATCCTGTTTTTATTGAAAACTTCTTTTTTTTTAATTTTACAAATCTTTTTATATAAAATAAAGTATACTTTAAACTATAGTAAATGCATATTACTATCGAAAGTATGTACTTATTTTCATATAACTTTATATATTATTGATTCTTTATTTAAGCTACTAAATTATACTTTTGAAAGTCAATTTCATTTTGCCTTTGTAATATTGTCACTTTTTAGACTAATTTAAAATTTAATTTTTACTGGAAACTCAAAAATTTAAACACGTGAGTAATATTACTAAATTGCATTAGAAATATTCATTTATTTCTCATAATTTAAATGTTAATGCTTATCAAATAAAATATTAATTTACTTAGCTACTTGCATCACAAGCCGAAAATATTTTAGAATAGAGTATGTATTTTTCTGAAAAAGAGAGTTTTTCATGAAAAAAGTAAATAAAATTTATATTTTTTTAAAACTTTTGATATATTTATTTTTTTATAGTTTTTTTTATATATATATTTGGTGTAAAATCAGGTACTTCTTGGTTTGGCGAAAAATTTGGGGATACATTTTGGTGATAATGCTTAATTTCTGATAGCCCTGGTTTAGCTTCTTTTGTCTAGCGGCAGCGGCCATCTTGAAAGTCATATTCTGGCGCCAAAAAAAATCTCCAAAGAATCAAGGAGTACCGATTGTAAACTTTTACTTACTATTAAAGATTGATTTAAGTAAAAGTATAATTAATGATAAATTTCTTATTGTAATTGATTAGAAGCTTGGAAACCCTGCGTATCTCAATAGTTATTCCTTTTATCTTAAGACTTAAATCTTAAGCAACATGGTGGAGCAAATGATAAACGCTACTAAGCCTTACTAATAACGTGACTTTGGCTAAAAGCTTTAACAATCAAAAGAATAAAAATAATTGCTTGATTATAAATTTTAAAATTCCACAGTAATTTTGTCAATAAAAAGTTACCCTTGCTCCTTAAGGTTTCAATTAAGAATTAAAAGTACTTTAATTTAAAATTATGAAAAATATAAATTTAATTATTATTTATGAAAGTGAGTAAGAAAGATTTGCTTGATTTGTCAAATGTAAAATTTGTAATTTAAAATATTTTTAATATAAATAAAATAGCTTTTTTCAAAATTTGTTTATTAAATTGAGGAAAAATAATTAATTCGACTCATTAGGAAATGTAAATATTAAAATTAAATTATTTATTCAATGATATTTGGAGTAAGTGTGTGCCAAATAAAATAATAAAGTCATTAAATATGTTGACCATGCAGTGCGTTTCGTGTTTTGATTAAAAACAAATACAAACATTGTAACAGATGGAATGTTTATTAAAAACATTAAAAAACATCAATTACTCATCTTTCTGAGATTTCAAATATCAATATATCATTTAATTTAAAAAATATCGATTATTCGATTTGAAATATAGGAAGATATTCTCTTCTTTGTTCGTTAGTGACTGTTACACCCCCATCGTGTCTTGAGTTAAAAAGCAATTAGAGTCTGACGTTAATTCCGAATTTCCCTAGCGATTTGGAGTTTTTTTTCTTGGAAGGAAACTATAACTAGAATCCAATAATAAAAGAAAAATACTTAATCTTTTCTCTTTGTTTAAAACAAGCCAAAGGGTTCTTTGGGAGACTTCCGGTATTTCTTAAGGAATCTGTCATTTCCTTGCTATCAAATATATTGAGGTCACGGTGGACGGTGCGATTGGTGGCACCCTTTCCTATGAGCGATGTTTGATAACTTCCTGCCTTGTTAAAACAGATAATTTTCGATACGAAAATCAGCTGAGAAATTATTCCTCATATTAACCTCTATTGTACTCATGGATGACGTGTCAAAATTGAAAGATGTTTCTTTGATAACTGAACTGGTAAAACTAGCCATGCTAAAAACTAAAATCTAACGGAAAAGATTTGATTGATTAAGTTCTTTTTCATCGACTAATGCTTGAAATCCGATTATTGTATAAAGGCACGATAAAATATTCATAATTAAAGCATTGTCTCAAGAATTGTTAACAAGATTTATCCGTCAGATAAGAGAAAGTTAAATATCTATACAAAATATATCCTATTTGAATAAATGGATCAATATCATATTTATTTACGTTATATTGATATATATCTACCTTATTTATAATATATAGTTATTTTGTTTTTAAAAAAGGAATTATTATACTTATGTATCAAATGTGATTTGATCAATAAGAATGCATTGTGTTTTTTCCCTGTGCACGAAAGAAGTTGATTTGTAATTCGAAATTTTTAAATCAAAATTTATCGCATATATGATAAAAACACATCTTGATACATTCGGGGAAAATCTAGTGTAAATTTTAAAAATCAATTATATTTTAAAGCAATCGATACCTATTACAGTATTTACAATTATTACTTAAACCAAGTTCAACATTACTACTTTATAATTTTCAAATAAATAAAATGCGCGAGAAATGATAATATCTCCAATGTAAAGTTCTTGCTTTTATTTCCAAAAATGTTATTTATTGTACAAAAAAATTGAAAATAAATTACAAATTTATGTGGCATAGCCTCAGTTAAAGTAAAGTCTCTGAATCTATAAGTAATATTGTTAACAAGTGTATATTAATTGCAAATGTATCGCAAGTTCGTTTTTCAAATATTAAATGATAGCTCTCAAAGAAAATATAAGTAAAAATATTCGAATGATTTATCAAACAAAATATTCAGAACAAAAACTGTATAAAACTATCGAGCCAGTTGTGACTATTTTTCCAGCTGCTTGTTGCTGCCGTTCAAGGACCATAAAAAGAATTGAGTACTTCGTAATCTTTCACAGTAATCAAGTGATGAGAACAACATTCTATTCCAACGAACATTAGACACATTTACAATTTCACATGTGTAAGTCCTCTCAGCAAATTTTCAGGGTTTCAATTTAGGGAACCTTGAAAATTTGCTGAGAAGCCACAAAAAACTAAATAAATAAAATAAAAATAAACACTTTTTTATACCCCTAAAGTGAATACTGTAATTTGTAAAAAATAAACTATAAGATGAATTCTCTTAAATTTGGATATGGGTGATTATTTGAAAGAGAGTAGGCAATTTTTTAAGAGCTTTGAAAAATATTTGTGTGCATATTTTGTGCTTATTATTATTTTTGTATTAGGTTCTTTAATTTTACTGAGGGTATTAAGTAAAATCTACGAATATTTGAATAAGTATAACTAAGGCAGTATCTTCTAACATTTTATGGTAACTTTCATTAAATGTTTACGGTATTGATTCGATTTTTTTGTTTGGTAATTCTCTTATAAACATCGATAATTCTAAATTTTAATCGAAGAAATTTTTGTAATGCTTTCAATTTGTTCTTTCATTATATATAGGAATATAATATATTATAAGGATAAGAGAGAGAATATATATATATATATATATATATATATATATATATATATCGAACAAGATGACCGGAGTCATTGTCCCAATAAAATAAATCAAATAATAAATAAAATAATCTGCTTAACTTTTTTTTAGTTTGTTTTCGTCTTTCTAATAAAAATTTGCCCATGACTGAACCAAACTTATGATAGTAAATATTTCGGAATCAACTGTGAATACTGTTGTACAACATAATATACATGTATACGAGAAAATTACATTCCTTCGAAACTATTTCAAACTGTTGAGTATAAATACAGGAAAAAATTGTGATAGGAAAATATACATTTTGTTAAATGAAATATTCTACTGAATAATTACATTTTCCAGATTTAAGAAATTATATTTCTTTCACATTTCAAAAATATATAACAGTTGCATTTTTTATTTTAATGCATTAAAATTAGCTTAATTATTAAAATAGGTTTAATTCAAAACAATTTTTTCGCAATACTATTGCAATTTAAAAACAATTTTTTCAAAATAATTTGGTTCTACCTCATGGTTTTGTATTAATTTCAAAACAAATTTATCTCGACAAAACCAAATTTCAAACCATAAACGTTAATTCATAAAACTTCAATCCATAGAAAGAATTAGCTTTACAAACATTCAAAAGAAAAACTACACATTTTTCCCTTTTAAATGTGAAAAAATTATAAATTATTTTATGAATGTATGAGAAATAATTTAATATTATTTATAAATAGAGAGGATAAGTTAAAGATTTTTGACTTCGACAAATAAAAAGTTGTGATTACATTAAAAATTTAAATATATGTTAACCATGGATAAAAATATGTTTAAAAAAAAAGATAGAAAGAAAAATTTAAAAGTACTTTTGTCACAAAACTGAATATAAGAAATGATTCTAAACCAATAAAAAATTTCAATATTTTATATTTGTAATAAATTTTTATATTTTTTCTCAGTATGTATTAATAAATTAATAACCGGAGCTCTTGATTTTAATTATCTTTCTTATGATATATAACATTAACATAAATACATAACTTCATAAAATAAAATATATGCTCTAAATTTTATTTATAATCTTTTAAAAAGAATATCTTGGCATTTTGATGAAAGTGACTCTATTTATAAATGAAATAAGGACACGTTCAAAAATTATCTATCCAAACTTGAGTTTGTAAATTTTTTTATGATGTTTAATATAAATGTATGGATTAAAATACAAGTGAGAAAGGAACCATTTTTCTTCGTACCTCTTTATTTTACTTCCTAAATCGGAGACTTATAAGGAAAATGAAGTTTTACTTAACAGAGCTTCGCGCGTGTTTTATTAATGATAATAAGCTTTTTATATAATCCTTTTGTTATATATAAATGAATGCTTATGCCTATATATATATATATATATATATATATATATATATATATATATATATATATATATATATATATATATATATATATATATATATATATATATATATATATATATATATATATATATATATATATATATATATATATATATATATATATATATATATATATATATATATATATATATATATATATATATATATATATATATATATATATATATATATATATATATATATATATATATATATATATATATATATATATATATATATATATATATATATATATATATATATATATATATATATATATATATATATATATATATATATATATATATATATATATATATATATATATATATATATATATATATATATATGGATTGGGATTTAATTTCAATTTTGATTACTATAAATTCATTGGATTTTGGCTTATTATTTTATCTCAACTTTTACTTCCTTTATTCTGGTTTGATATTTTGGTTTGAACTTTTTGGCGTGGCTTTGAGATGTACTTATTGACTTTTTTTAAGACTTTCCAGTGCATAAAAGCTATACTTTTAGGGAAAATTGGTCAACACCTCCTGATGAAGCTGTCTACATACTTCGTTTCATTTTCTATTTTCTTTGAAATTTTAAAAAAATATGTATTGAACATTTTCCCAACTGTTTACTATATTTTGTATTTTCAATGTATTGTTTTTTCCATTTGGTATTCTCAATGTATTATTCTCCATCTTATATTTGATTATCAATTTTATAAAATGTACTATTAATTTTATATATATATATATACATATATATATATATATATATATATATATATATATATATATATATATATATATATATATATATTCCCATAGGCATAAATTAGCCAGAAACTTGAAAATTTAAAATATTCTCTGTTCTTACCTTTACTTGGGCAAAAAGTTTGTTACGCCTAAACAAACATATTGTAAATGAAAAAGATAATTAGATCTCTTCAAAATTTTACATCTGTGTGATTTTTATATTTCTATAATTGGAAATTTACATTTTTATTTGAGAAAAATTATATATGGAGCTTTTCTTTGATTAACAAAATACTTCTATAAAAAGAAGGACAAGTTCTTTGGCACCGAAGTCCTTTTGTGAGTTTACAACTTTCATGGAAGCATGAACAGCTTATACCACCTGCTAATCCGCTTACATAAACGACGGAATATCTCAAGCTACTCATCATATTTTTTATAAGCCGAATTTGTCACTTTGACTTCCTAGCTTGTTTACGTTTATTTCAATGGTGGATTGTAAAATACAGATGTCTTTTCTTCTTCTTCTTTTTTTTATTTATTTTTTTTTTTTTTGCCCCTGTTTATAATCATACTGCAAAGCGAAAACAAGTTCAAATTTCTGTGTTCTGAATGAATTGAACTGTTGTAAAAAAAAAAAAAAAAAAAGATTCCCCAGGTTTTGCTTCAGCAATTCCCATTGCAAACAGTACCTGAGTGGGTTAAGTTGCAATTTCGAGAAGTTTATTAGGTCTCCTTTTACTGAAGGGTTAGTTTTCTTTCTTACTTGGTTGAAAAAAAGCGAATGTGAATCATATCCGGATAAAGGCAAATATGTAATACTTGCTTCAGTAAATTATTGAATCAGAGCTATAATGGTTGTAATAACTATAATTGTATTTCATCAAAAGTGTAAGTTGACCAAGCAGCTACAAGAAAACGACAGAATAGTATTTAAATTACTTCCTACAATGAAAATTTGTGTCATTTAAATGTTTTCAAAACTATATTTCACATTGTATGGTGCTATAGTCGAATGTTGGAGACATGTCTCTGAATTTCACGTAATATTTCAGCTAAGAAGTTAATAACTAAAGAAAAAAAAAAAACTGGAAATGATAGATATTGTAAGACCAAACATAAAATTAATTTAACTATTCAAATATAAAAATTCTTTATGACTATAAAATATACATTTTATAAGAGAATTCTTATATATTGATGAAATAATAAAGACCACAAAAAATTTAAGACGTTACATACTCCTATATATAAAAATTACCTTAAGTGAAGAAAATAATGAAAAAATTTATATACTTAAATTTGTGACATTTTACATATTTGTTTGCATAATTTGTTTGCCATGATATTAGCTTTTCTACTATTCATTAAATTTTTATTTCTTAGTTAATAAATATTGCTGGAATAATAACTTTATATGAATGACAGCTTCATCATTATTCTAATATGCAAATTTAGAATTTCTTTTATTTATTTTATTCCAATTTTTTAGTAGTTATTTCATAAAATTCAAAAACTGCGATTTTTTTCAACAACAATAATTATATTTAGAAGAAAATTTAAACGTATTCCAAGTTTTATTTATTCATTAAAACGTCTAATAATTTCTTAATGAATAAAATTTGTAAAAATCACGCCAAAAGTATGCATAAATTAAGAACAACGGACTTCTAGAAATTAAGTAAATTATTTTTTATATTAATCAGGCTTATTGATTTATTTTGCTTCGTAGCATGTTTAAGCGTTTTTCAAACAAATTTTCAATTCATAAAACGTACTGTACTGCAGCGACTCTGTAATTTTATATATATATTCTTTAATTTTAAATCAATAAAATATATAAATAACCTGAGAAATATATTCTGGTGGTTAATGTAATTCATAGATTTGCTACTTATAAATACATAACTGTTTTTTTATTAAGAAAAATGTAGTAATGTAAAATTCTATTCGTAAAAAATAATTAAATCATAAAAACTTTTAATTGCCCTTCAAATATTATCAATAAAAATAAATATTATATAAATAAAATTTAAATTATAATAAAAATATTATTTAAAAAGAACATTAATTAATTATATCAAATATTATCATTAAAATGCATTGTCTTTATGAAAATTCGTATTACTCTTGAATTGCTTTACCTTTTAATATGAGTCACTTTATAAGTTTTTTAGGAAAATTTGAAAATTTAACAATTTTTTATAATGATTTTAAATTAACTTGAAAAGATTAAATATTATGTGTTTTGGATGATATTAGGAATTTAATTATACATTTCTTTCAAAATATGTCTATTTTGAATTGTTAAAATAACTTTTTGTAATTATGAGTTTTTCAATTTAAAATTGTTTTTAGATTATTTTATTTAATTTGTAAAATTGATTTTATTCTATAGATATATGTCTGTTACCAAAAGTTGAAAAAATGTATACACTTAATTTTTTAAAAGACAGTATTTAGATTTTATTACATTTTCAACGAAAATATTTATCGAAGAGAAAAGCAACAATTATTGTTTGAATGTTTAAAAGAAATAAAAAAGCTTATAAGAACGAAAAAAAGAACTGCATTTTAAAGACCATTCATAACTATGCATCCACAGAAAATGATTACAAACTTTTCATATTTTGCTTGAAAATATTGAAATCCTTCATATTATTAATCTGATTATATAACTATAAAAGGGAAAATAATTATTCAATTATTAAAAGAAATCTTTCTGTTTGAGCAGAAATTTAAAGTAAATTTCAAGGAGAAAAATAAAAATTTTCCGAATGTAAATTTACATTTTTTAATTTTTTTATTTATTTTTATTTTATTTATTTAGTTATTTATTTTTTTAACATAAGTTATAATTATAGGTTAAGGTTGAATGATAAAAAAGTTATTATAAAATAATTTCTGCAATAATATTAATTGTATTGTAACTTCATTTTGAATTTTTCTGTCTTATATTTTTATTAAAAAATAACAGCAGATAATAATATCTATATTTTATTTTTGTTTTTTTTAATCAAAATTTAATTATTTTACCTTGTTTATAAAATTTAATTTGATTAAAAAATGAAAAATAAAACTTCAAATCATTTTTTGTATAACGTTTAGTAAATCTGTGAATGCGATTTTCAAAACCCATAACAGAAATTTTTGGCTGTACTAATTGAAAATAGAGGTATTTTCATTAGAAACTCAAGATTGTAAATTTCATTTAGAATCGTTGTTTATGGATCAAGATAATTTGATTCCATTTATTTATCCATACAATTGTTTTGGATCAATTTTTAGTTTCAATAAATGAAATTGAATTTGCAGATACTTAATGTAAAACAAACTAAATATTAAGAACAAATTAATGATATGAACATCTCTAAGATATTTTTAAATAGGACCAAGAATTATTTTCTTGGCGAGAGTGTATTTGAGTGAAGGAAATTCTGCACACAAAAATATTAAACAAATTTAAATTTTAATGAGCAGTTCTCAGTTTTAAGAGGATTCCAATTGCTCCAAAAATCTCTTTTACTGATCTCATATAAATGGATGCAAGTATTTAAATGAACCTGCTTCTTAAATGCAGTGCAAATAGGTAAAAATCTGATTCCACAAATTGTACTAAATATGTGTTGAATTTTGAAGTAAATAATCCCAAAAAATTATTTAAATTTTTCAATTTTTTGCTGTTTTTATATGAATGAAATAAAAATTTACTGAAAAGTTTTCATTTCATTTATTAAACCACAAATAAAAAGTATAATATAATAAGAGAGATATAATATAATAAAAAAAAGTATATATAATATAATAATAATATAATATAATAATAATAATGAAATACTTTGAATCTTAACGGATATTCTCAAATTATAAATAATTGAAAATTTAACTCAATAAAAAACTTAATTTATCTTATTTTTATTTTATTTATTAACTTTATAACATAATACTTAATTTAAAAAATTTTCCGATACTTAACACGGAGCAAAATAAATTTGCTTATAATAATTTAACGTAAACGTTAACAGATGGCAGCACTAAGAAAATCTTAAATCATCCCATATTTTTGTCCATTAGCAAAAATACAAAATGCATGAGAGAGGTTTGAGAAAAAATAAAAAAAAGTGCATCTGAAATTTGAGAAATAATTAAAAAAATTATATGATTTAATAATAGCTTTAAATTAATACTCTTCAATAATTGCGGCTCATTTGAAATAGAATTAAAAAGTGCATTTTCGTGTTCTTTGTAAAATTAAATTATAGTGTGCATTGATTTACTTTTAATATTTTCAGTAATGTTTACTTTAAAATAAAACAATATCATTTTATTTATTTTGAAAGAAAAATTATTTCACATTAAATAAGAGAGCACTAAGAATTTTTATGTAAACTATTTTCTATTTCTAGAATCATAAATATTGCTTTTGTTTCAAAAAATTAATACATGACTATAGCACAAATTTAATTGTAATCGATTGTAATTAAGAAAACAATAGGAACACAAATTTTACAGTTTTAAAATAGTTCGAAACCTTACTAAGAAAACGCAGAGTTATTCTTTATATATTTTAAAGAATTATTACTTACAATATTTTTAAATAAATTATATATTTTAAAAAATTATTGCTTACAATATTTTTAAATAAATAATATATTTTAAAAAATTATTACTTACAATATTTTTAAATAAATTTTATGTTTCGTTTATGAAGGAAAAATTTCTAGATTTACGTTATATTTAACTTTTTCAGCTATCACCAGTACAACATACATAATAATTGATGTTATTTTAAAATTTATAAAAAGCATTTTTTTATATTAATATATCTGTAAAAATTTCACTAATATTTTCTCCTGGAAATCTGAGTGTAAATAAAATACCATAAAAACCAGAAGAAAAATTATTTGAGTTTATTAAAAAAAGTCTACATCTTAATCAAAAGAATAATAAAGAGTAAAAGACTTTTTGTCCTTGTACATTAATTTATCATATTTGTAAATATATCATTACACGCACTTTTTTATTTACTTTGAATTAATTTTTTTACAGGCTTCCAGAATTTAATTCATTTTTATAGACATAAACACAAAATTTATTGCCATCTAAACAATCAGATTATCTATTGAGTATGGATACAGGTAGAAAAGTTGTGCCATCTATGGAATATAAATGGAGACAAATATGATCAGTAGTTATAGAATGTGTTAGAAAACGAAAATTTATTTCCTATTGAAATTTTATTGTTTTTACCTTAATATTTATAATTAGATAACAATTAATATTTTTCATTTATGCATAATTTTTAAATTAATCTGAGGGCTTTAAGCGGATTCGAAATTTCGAAAATACCTTTATTTGTAAATATTAAAAAAAAAACGAAGACTATTTTGTATTATACAAAAACGAGTAAAGATTTTCTTGTGCATACTTAAAATAAATTTGCGCTCTTACTTAAATCATTTTAAAAATATTTTTTTAAATACTTTTCAACCCTACTTTCAAGATAAAATTTTCTTATAATATTATATTTCATTTTTTAAAAATGTATTTTTAAAATTTTATAATGAAATCAAACATTATAAATTTAAAACTACTTGCTGTAATTATCTTCCAATATCATTCTGCAAAAATCAATTTTGATCAAAAAAAAAACTAATTTCATTTTTAATTTATTAAGTTTATAATTATTATTATTGTCATGGCAGTCGTTTTTCAATTAGAATTTACTTTGTTGTGAATGCAACTAAAAAACTATACTAAAAATATCGTTTTCTGTTGCTTCATTTTTGTATTTCATATACTACATACGTTAAGAAAATAATTTGTTTTCCGCGTTATTAATGTATTAATTCAAACCTAGTTATTTTATATTTTTGTTTGTGAAATATTAGTCAGGTCAACAACTTTTCTGCACTTTAAGCCATGTGATTTTTAAAACACACACACACATATATATCTATATTAAAAAATTATAGTCCGAAGAAATCAGTACTATTCTGATGAAATTAATATGTAATAAGTAAAATCATTTTAGCTATGTCTACACATGTTTGCAATTATTTTCCGTATTAATTCTACATGTTTAATATTATTTTATTATCTTGAAATCTTGATTATTACTCTACCTTTACGATAAATTATTTACTTTATTTAATTTCTGGAATTACTTTACTTAATTTCTTAAAGGTTACAATATTATATAAGAAAATTTTGTCATATGGGAGTAATATATTTCCAATTATCTTCTATTTAATATTTTATTATAAAACTCCTGTGAAGGTTAAATAATGTTGTCCTTCATCTATATTTGCAAATGTATATTGTTAACATAACTACGTTAACATAAATATATTGCCCTACGTAGGGCAAGGAAATGATTTAATCAAATGAAGTATTAAATGTTTTTAATTTAAATCTTTCTTTGCCTACAAGTACTAAGAAAAGTGCTTATGGAGCAAAAAAACTTTCAAATTATTCCTTCACATATATAAAAGCGCATATCATTTGCTAATAGTGCTTAAAGCTTCAAAACAAATTAAAAATCTAAGAAATTTAAATCATGAAATGATAATTTTAAAATATTTATTAATATCCAATTCAAATTTTTTTGTAATATCCTTTGATTATTAACCTGCTATGTGTGAGAAATAATAGTACATAATTTTATTACTATTTCGGTCATTAACTTCACAAATTTCGTATGGCCTAGTATTTCATTTTACTTAAGTGCATAATCTGAGTTCATAGATATTATTTTCTGCAATTTAGTGTGATAATTTTATTAATTAATACTTCGATTAATATATGTTTGTATTAATGTATTAAAAAAATTTAATATGAAATCTGATTATTTACCTTTTAATGAATTACCCTTACCAAGTTGTAAATTACCATCAGCATTTCAAAGTGTGACTTTTTACACAAATAACTCTTAAAAAATTATATTTTAAAATAAGTATTTCGCCACACTGTAATGTTTCTGAATCACAGTGATTCAGAAATAGAACCATTTCATTTATAACAACCTATAACACTACTATTTTTCTAGAATCTCACGAATTATAGTTTGTTACAAAATTATACGATATTGTACTTTATGAGATTTTAATTATAAATAATACAATTGTTTTTATTAAATTAAGTTCGCGTTTGAATAAATGTAATACAAAATATATCCGTTCTATTTTAAGTTATATTTATATATGTATTAAATAATTTTTTGTTAACTAAAAACATTTTCAAAATATTTTTGGTCAAATATATGTTATTAGTTTTACTTTATTTCAAGCATAAAAATTAGCCAATTACCACTATCTTATAATTTACTTTTCTTCTCAAATCTTTTAACTTTTCAAAAAATAAATTGTTTGCAGAAAATATTATGAAAAGCACTTTTAAAACTTATTGACGAGTTCTATTTATTTCGCGTTCCGATTTTTCAGAGCTATTTAAAAAGGAAATGTGGCATTGGGAATTTCAATGAGTTGCAGTTAAGTTTGAATTTTATTGGTAATAATATCATTTGCAGCTTTTTGTGTGATGTAAAGTTACCATTTACACATGATTTTGAAAGAAAAATAAAATGAGAGAGAGAGAGATTTTGAATAAAAAAAGTAAATAAATGTGGTATTATATTTAAGTAATTCTGAGGTATTTTAAAAATATCGTTTGCCGGGTATAAAATATTTTTTTATTTAATGATTTCCTTACGAAAATATTACTAATTCTGTTAATCCAATCTTTTAAAATTATTTTTTGTAATATACTATAAAAATAAGTGACATTTCCCATGTTTATGTTTATGGCTATTTGTTTAATAAATTGATATCTGGCTTTTGAATGAAGGCCTTTATGATTTCAAACGGTTTTATGCAGATCATTTAGTGTTCAAATGAACTCAACGTAATGTTTATGAAGGGTGAATGACACCGGAACAGACATTTTCTTGTTTTACGAGGAGATTGTGTCATCTGCTACAGTAATATTTATTATCTCCCGAGACTTAATATTCTAGTACTAAAGCTGTTTCCGTTTTCAACATACAACTAACTGTTGAAATCGGCTTGATTTTGTGTAAATAAAACATTATGTAACTATTTCACCATTCGTTTTTACGCAATTTCCTTTCTCAAATTTTGAAACTAACATCCGATTTTTTTTTAATGCAGGTATTGATTAACTCTTTGCAATTTATCAATGTAAATGTTTATAGAGTTTTTGTGTAACTGAACCGCAATAACAGGAGATTTCAACTGATGCGTCTATTTTCAGAAAGAAAATTAATTTATACATTTCTGTTCATTCAGTAACATTTAATTTGGTCTAACAACTGAGAAAAAATTACGTAGTAAAAAAGCATAACTTCTTTAGCATGAGCATAATTGTTTGAACAAAAGAATAGTAAATTAATAATTACTTGTTTTATTAACAATAATAATTTTTTTCACTAACAGCAATAAAAGTATTAAATAATAATAAATCTTTAAAATAGTGCCGTATGATAAATTTATTTCTAAATAAATTTCGGTCTCTCATCAAATCTATAAATTATGCATATTACAAATGGAAGATAAAAGAATCATGTAGCGCAGAATTAAATTTTTTTTTCATAATTTATGTGAAAGTAAAGAAGAATTATTTTTCTAACCTGTATGTTTAGAATAAGTTCATATTCTTAAGATTGAGTCATTTTTTGTGTTTGTTATGTAATGATTCAGAAGTTTCTTGCAACAAAATAAATAAATAAACAGTTGAAAATATTTATCGTGTTAACTAATAGCGACTGGGGATTATAAAACAGGTCGTAGTCACATGTCCCTAATTGAAGTGGCTTAGTATGGAGAGATGAATGGCATCATCACACACATAATGACTCCAACACCTCTAAATTACGAGAGCAGTTGCGTTCAAGTGATTTTTCAGTGGGTAAAAAATAGATAACCGAAAGAAATATATTACAAATAAATAATATAGATTACGATATTTATTTCTTCAAAAACTAATCAAAAAAAAATTCTGCTAACTAATTCAACTACTCTGAAATTCACCTTTATGTTGTAGTAAATATGAATTGCTTCTGACTGCTTAACAAAATTCAGTATTTAGTTTCATAGGCAGACCTGGAATAGTATTGCTCTTGTATTCTGGCGATGACTGGTTCAATACCTAATTCAATTGAAAAACATCCTGATGGGCGATGCACATTGAATATTTCTTAAGTTCCAAATGCATAATATAAAGAGAAGGATCCAAATTACGAAGTTGACTTAATCGATTAACCGTGTTTCAAAATTACAACGCAACTGACTGTATTTGCAGATTCAGAATGCAAAAAGGAGGAACATTCAGAAAAGTAAGTGAAATACCGTAAATAATCATAGCTTATTATGTTGTACTTCTCTTGTCAGATCGACATCAGCGAAGATTCGTTTCAGTAATCTTAAGTATTTACCTCAATCACGATTAAGGGAGGAAAGACAAGTCGAAACTTGAAATTATTGCCTCTTCTTTAAACTTTGAGATTGCAGATTTGAGAAGTATTGAAGCTATTGTTGGGAAAGATGCATATCCATGATAATTTTCTTCCAGAAAATGTTGTTGATGCAGTATCAGCATACTTCCCCGTAGCTATCCTGGAGTTAGAATCTTCCAATTAACTGGAAGCAGACAAATAGTAGTCTTCATAAATTAAAAGGTGAGACCAAGTTATGTATTTGTCAATCTTTAGAAAACTTACATGAAGTCGAAAATCTACAAATTTTGACAGCTAATAACTTTCAGTATCATTCGAGTTGTGCAGTACAACATGTAACTGCTGATAAGTATAAGTACTTATGACCAATATAGATGCAATAATAAATTCTAGCATTAATTTTATTGCGAATAAAAGTTTAAAAAGAGTAAAAAAAATCACAAAATTTCACAAACTATACATTAATGTATAAGTGCTGTAATTAATATATAAGTGTGTGCCACATTAGCCCTGAAAGTGGGTGGATCTTCGTAATTTACAAGCAAGTCCAAGCAGAGTTGCCCCAAACTTGGATTGTCACTTCCAGCGGTATCATTTCAATAAAAGGACATTGCGACCATGACCTATTTAAAGCTGCCTTTAAGGAACACAACGGATTTTCGGTTAAGTCGGAATTCGAAATCACTACTTTCTAATAATGAGAATGATTCAGCATATATTTTTTTAACAATGGCGGTCACTTGGGTTACTAACACTTCTTCACAACTAGGCGGGTAATTGATACTCATTTATCTTTACCTGGCGGAGCATCTGTGAACCAAGTCACGGAGACAAGTGGCATTACCCACACCATACCACCACAAACCCGTTTACACGGTGGGCCATATTTATTCATCATCTCCGAAAAAAGGGCAGAGAAACACAAAGAGTGAAATAAACATCCATGCCCGAACCGGGATTCGAACCCGGGATCCATAACCTTGGAGTCAGGAGTACTAACCACTCCACCACTGACTGTCTCACGAAGCCATAGACAACAAAACCACCGCGGCCTTTATTCAAAACTGTAAAGTATTAAAATACAAAATTTAGTTTTGACGGTGTCAGCATGTTATGCGAATTTTATCAACAAATATTAATTTGATTCTTTCCAAATACCTAATAAAAACAAGTACAAAATTTCGAAGTAATTATTTATACGAATCTGTTTAATGTCACCTTGACCTAATGAGTCGGTGACATTTTCCCCTCTTGAATATGCGAACTCACCAATGACAGAGTAGATTCGCTTTTAGCTTGAGCAAATTCTTATCACTTTCCTGCACCAGCAACATATGAACTTCTATTGTTATACAAGCAAGGAAATGCCGATTTTTTTTTGTCTTATCAAGGAAAATAATCATTAGACTTAAGGAAATTTTACGACTACATTTTTGAGGATATTTTTCTATTAACAGTGAATCAGAATTTAGCACCAAATATCACTAGTGTTTTCTCTGTCTTTATTTCAATAGTGAATAATTACGAATGACGATAATAATCTTTTTTTTTCAATAATAAATTGTTAATTATACGATAGTTGGCTTGTTTATAAAAATTGCTTTATGAGTTGGTCAATCTTTATTGCTATGATTGATCTCAAATTTCGATTATATTCAACATAACTATTATTAGAGAAAATTAGTTACAATAGTATTCAAGAAATAAACTATTTTTGCGGTTCAAAACAATATGTTAATAACCTATTTTACTAAATTAGATATTTATTAAATTTTCCCTCATTAAAATTATTAAATGAATTTGTTTGTTTGAAATTATTAAATTTCAAATCATGAACAAATTAAAATCAACTTGTTCATGATTTGAAATTATCAAAATTATTTCAAATCATGAACAAGTTGAAATTATTGAATCTGTATGTAACGTATAACATTCTATTGGATATTTAACTCTTTCTTTATTGAAATATAGTTAAACTATTTAATGTAGTGATGGATATTCTCAGTTGAAAATACATTTCTTAGAAGCAGAACTGTGTGTTAGGAATGTATATTACTCATAGTTTCATTTTAAGAAGTAATACAAAAGAACTAAAAATTAATAAGGAATTAAAAAATAATTTTTCAAATAGTCAAAACTAGAAGTCAAATTTTACTTAAGAAGAAAATTTATTATATAGTCTTTATATATTATATTTAAAAGAAATTCACTTTAATATAGATAATAGATGAAGTATAACAATTAACAATTACATATTAAATAATAAAATGCCTTTAATAATGAATAATGTTTTTTAATAGTTTAAATATAAAAATGCATAATATTCAGTAGTTTAATAAATTCTCAGAATCTTCAAAGAAAAGGCGTGAATTGATTACTTTTGATCTTCACTTTTGAAAATTACTCCTGAAAATATTTAATTTCATTTCTTTAATTTATATCTTAAAAATTTGCGCAAATCATGTAAACTATAGTTAATTTAATCATTATTTCTAAACACTTTATGTAATTCCTTTTTTTCAATTTTACTCTAAAATTTTGCTAATGTCAGATATGTGTTTAATAGCAAAAAATTTGAAGTAGTTTATCTTATTATATATGAAAATATTCTATTTTTCATTTCAAATTTGAAAAAATAAAGAGAATCTTTAAAGAGAAATTCTCAAAGATGAGTTTTATAGATAATTAAAAATTCAAAGTATGTTTACATATTTTTAATGATTAGCAGAATTATATTATTTAATCAATCCTAATCAAATGCATCTATTTAATCAAAATTAATTAAATGTTATTTTCTATAAATAGTTCAAAAATCTTTCTTAATATTATTATTTCAAAAATCAAAAAATGATCTTTGTCAGCTCTGTTTAGAGTCCAGATTCACTCTGGTGTTGGGCAACAAGTTTCACCAGGATTTTATGCATTTTTTGTTTAAGTGTTGAAGAATTTATATTTTAGTTCGTTTTTAAAGCCATAGTAACATCTTGGCTTTAATTTAAATTTTTTATCCATTGCAAGTTGAAATCATTGGAACCAGATACTTAAATTGCTTTAAATTTTCAAATCTGTAATTTCTGTTTATCAAGGGTGTTGTATTTAACATTTTACTTATTGCAATCAATGTGAATGGGCAAAATTTTCTTATTGCTTTTTCAAATAATGTAAAAGCTCAATGATAGCTTGTCTAGTTCAACCCATGCCAATACCAACAGCAAAAAGGAAGAAGTTGAATTCTTCACTTCAAATTAGTTCATCTAGTACTTTAAAATTTCTTATAGCCTTTTCCAGAGCCAAGTTAAATAAAAAACATGAGAAAAGATCAAGCTTATTTTACTTAAACGAAATCTACTTTTAATAATATTGAATTTTATGCATGAATTATATTTTCATATACTAATATTGCTATAGTGCAAAAAAATGAAATCAATGATTTTTGAAGAATAATACAACTGAATTTTTGTAGGTTAGTAAATTATTAGTCCTTGCAAATATTCGATAATATCACCTTTTTGTGACTGATAAAACAAACGAAATTTATATGGTTTAATTATAAAATAACCGTAACAATATGCAAATTTTAAAAATTTACGCGACTTTTAGGCACATAATATTTTCTATCCAATCAGTGAAATTGCTTGGGTACAGTTTCTACACTGCATCCGTCTAGAAAAGCTTAATCGATATTGCAATTAATTTAATTTTTAAAAGTATCTCTAGCATTGTCAATAAAATTATGCCACAGTCAATGCTGTGAAAGCTATAGTAATCAAATTTGAAAAAGAATCGCTATTACAACCAGGAAGTAAAGGGCTTAACACCTAAAACAGATGAAGGGAGTCGTTTGAAATTGAAGAGGTTTGAAGCATTTATTGTACCTTCATAGTACGGTGGGAAGGGTTTCAGTTTGCATGTGAATCTAGTCACTTAAGTATGGCTCAAATTTACAATGCGGTTGATCATGCTTAGAGGATTTAGTTGGCAGAATTATACAGCTGAATTCCCATATCAGAATCACCTAACTTAACTGATACCATTATTTCAGAACACAACTCCAGTCTGAAGTAAATGTACAAAAATTTATGAATATACATGCGTGATTTATCCGTCAATACAATTGGAAATGATTTTTAGGTTTAAATATTCCAAAGAGCGTGAAAAACGTTGTTATGTTTGAAGTAACCATGGTGCTTTTCTCTCATAAAAGTTCTTAGTATGATACTTAACGGCTTAGAATCACCACTTCCATTACGCAGCCCTTAATTGGTGTAAATTAATGCTCTTTCCCGCTGTTTTAGATATTATAGGAGCAGCAGGGGAACATTTTCTTCAAAACAATTATTCTAAGAATTACTCAAGCGAGTAAAAAGGCAGGTGGAAGGAAGGATGGCTAACTGATAAGGGTTGCCTAATAGCAAATGGGTCATGGTTATGAAGCATGTAGAGCAAATCACAATTTTTTTTCTTCTTTGATTTCTTAATGAGAGGAGAAATGAATCCTGCTACATACCAAATGTTATATTTTTTATCGCTCCATAATTATAGTATCCGTAATTAATTGATATAATTTTAGATAAACAGTTGCACATTTTAAGTACAATTAATTGTTGTAAGATTTTACTATGCATTTTTAATCAATTTAATAACATTTTGAGAAGTAGATATGTAATGAGTACTGTTAAGCTGATTATTCGAAAATTTAACAAAATAAGAAATTTATTACGGAATTAAGTAATGTAAAATTGTAAAACTCCTAAAAAATATTACAAATAATTTAGTGAATTTTTTAAAAGAAAAAAAGGATATGTTTTTATAATATATATATATATATATAATATATATATATATATAGGAGTTTTATGATTCTAAAAGAAATGCAATGCATGAAATAATACAATTTGTATTATTACCCGTCACTAACCTGAAACATTTAGAAAGACATGAGCGTATGAAGGAAAACATTTACAACTTCCTTAATAAATTAAGATAAAATAAAGGCTTTTCCAACTGTCAAGGCCACACTAATTCTTAATCTGTCGCGTTAAATGTCCATAACTTTATAATTTATTTTTGTTTTTAATTTATATTTTTATAATTTCCTTTTTTATCCGCATGTTGATAAAAAAAAAAAAAGTTGTTTATTTTTATCGCGTTTTTTTTTTTCTAAAATTTTTGGCAATGGTGATTTTAAGAATTTTTTTCCCCCGGGGTCATTTATATTTAAGAGCAAATCATTAATTGTGGACACTTTATAAATTTAAAAATAAGTGAAAATCAGCTATTAATTAGTTCGCATTTACAGTGTCTGCTGTCGATGTCTTTTCTGAATCTGCAAGAATTGAATTCAATTCATTTTTCGTCTTATAATCAATTCAGTGATAATGCTCTACAATGCTTCCGTTAAGAGCTCTACAGCATTGAAAGATAGCATTACAAAGGATAATGTGAAAAACTGCACCTTAAATTCTAAAGAATATATAAAGAATTGTTTAAAATTCCCAGAGAACATTAGTAACACCTATAAAAATAAATTTTAAAATCTCAAAAAAAAGTCCGATTCAGTTATAAAAGATCAAAATATAATCATATTAATTCTGTTTGTGTATATATATTGTAATTAATAGACAGATATGATGACATTCATATTTGATTTTTCTGAAATACTAAATTTAAATGACATTTAATACGAAAAATTTAAAGGAACGTCCAATTGTACATTAAAGAAAACGCCATTTATAAAATTACATATGTTACAAGAGAAAATGATTATTTTTTTTACTCGACTTTCTTCTGTAATGTTTCTCAAACAACTTACGATGTAAAAATTCGTAATTGGTTGAAAACAAACTAGTTGATAAAAAGCAATTCAAACAATCAATAATTAAATAAAACTAATAAAAAGATATATAATCATTTTTTTATTTGTGAAGAAAGTGTTTTTTATGTATATTTCAAATAAATTTTTAGCTTAAAAATGTCACATAATCTAAAAATACTTAATTTTGTTTTTTTTTTTTAAGAAATAAAACTTATCTAAAAAATACAATACGATTTTAAAATTGTCGAATCAAAAATTATTTTGCTTACTGAAACAAAATGCATTTTCAAACATTTCCCCGGAAAATTTATTATTTTCCAATTATTTTCAATAATTCATTACTCTAACAATAAAACTAATTCAGCAGCTAATTCGGTAGCTTTTAAATTCCCGAATTAAAAAAAATAGCACGAACAAGAATTGATTAAAATAAGAATTAGAATTTTCAAAGTGCGGGAAAATTCTAATCCTGATTTATTAGAAACATGATTTAGAGAGATTGGTATAGTATAGCATTCAGATAACATGAAATAATGTTCCTGGGGTCACACGAAATTAATTAATCCTTATTTAAAATCTCAGAACAAGGAACAATAATAAAAAAATTAACAGAATTTAAGAAGTGAATAGATTGAATACTGTTTTTATATTTAAAAAAAACTATATGCAATGTCCCACACAAGTGATGGGACACTTGTGCTCTTTACAAAAGGAAACTGTAATAAAAAATAAATTAAAAATACATGTACAAATTTTTGGTGGGTGTATTTCATACCTAAATTTAGTAACAATTATTACATAACATACGTTTTGTCAAAATATTAAAACATTAATTAAATAAAAATACAGTTGTTTAGAACGGAACAAAAAAATGGCTCACATAAGTGATGGGACACCATTAGATATACAACTAAAATAGTCTGAAATATTTTTGAATAAAAATATTTTTGGGTTTTATTTTTACTCAAAAGTAATTGGCAATAATTTATAAAGTCGTCTGCAGTATTTCCCTCCAAATTGTTTTGGAAGTTTTATGTTTTTTAGATGTGTGCAGCCATGAATGCCAAACGAAAAGAAACTTCGCCTGAAATTCGAAAATTAGTTATTAATTTGCATGTTGAAAGTGGAAAATCTATTAGAGAAACTGCTGAAACAGTTAACTTGAGTCATTCAACACAGTTTTCAATATCATTAAACGACATAAAAAGAATCATATGATTTAGAATAAAAGAAGACATGGCCGCCCATCAAAGCTATCCAATGGAATAAAGCGAATTGCCGTTCGAATTATTAAAAAAAAATATTCAAGTATGAGTGCTCCTAAAGTTGCTGCTGATTTACAAGCATTATATGCTGTAAATATTAATCCTGAGACTATTAGAAGAGTAATTCTATCTGCTGGATATCACAGTAGAGTAGCAAGGAAAAAATTCTTCGTAAGTGAAAAGAATAGAAAAGTCAGACTGGCTTCCACAAAATCCAACATATATAAAAATTCTGATTACTGCAATAAAGTTATTTGCTGATGAGAGTAAATTTAATATATTAGGTACTGACGGTGTAGAATCTTGGTGTGGAGAAAACCGAGGGAAGAATTTCGTAAACAGAATTCTTGGTGTCAACAGTAAAACATGGTAGAAGAGGAGTTATGCTATGGGTCCGCTAGAATTGGTAATCTTGTTTTTATTAACAGTAAAATGGATCAGTACAAGTGTATTCACATTCTAAAGCAAAATTTGAAATCTTCAGCACGAAAATTGAACTTTCATAACGATTTTAAATTCTACCAGGACAATGACCCCAAGCACTATGCTTTGAACATTAGACTCTTGCTGCTGTATAACTGTTCTAAAATAATAAAAACACCACCACAATCTCCATACTTAAATCCCATCAAAAATATTCGGCAAGAATTGGAATCAAGAATTCGAAACACACCATTTCTTCAAAACAACAATTAAAATCGGTGCTTCAAGAAGAATGGGGTGAAATCACTACAAAAATCACAAAAAAATGAGTCAAATTCATCCCAAGAAAATTAAATCATGTTTTAAAAGTAAAAGGAAATCCAACAAAATATTAAACCTTTTAAAACGTAAAATTTTGGAGTAAATATTGGGTAGAAAAGTAAGTGTCTCATCACTTATGTGAGCTTTTTTTTTTTGCTCCGTTCTAAGTAATTGTATTTTTATTTAATTAATATTTCAATATTTTGACAAAATGTATATGATGTAATAATTGTTACTAACTTTAAATATGAAACACACCCACAAAAAATTGGTACATGTATTTTTAATTTATTTTATTACAGTTTCCTTTTGTAAAGCACAAGTGTCCCATCACTTTTGTGTGACACTATATATAGAACTGAAATAACTAACTAAATAATTTAGATTGCTTTCAAAGCATCAGAGAACTTTTCGTTTTACATAAATTCGAATATTACATATCTAAACAAATATTAAAACCATATCACAGTTCGCGAGTTTTAAAAAAATGGGCAAAGTTGCCATATAATACTTTTGAGGTACTTTTGAATTTTGTAAACTCTTTGGTATATTTGCTATTTTTCTAATAATTTGAATTTCCTGTTACATCAGAAAAATCGTGAACATTAAAAATGTTCAATATTATTTTATTTTGCATCCTTATTTATACGTTATTATGGGGCAATTTAGAACTTGGAGTTATTTTAAGTGTGCATTATCATTCCAATTCTTGTATGGATAATTCCAGTGAATTTTCATTTTAAATCCAAATCCAAATGCTTCATAATTTTATTTATTTTTATTATTTATCAAATTTAATTTACTTATTAAAAAGAAACTATGACACAGCATTACGTCAATTCAGCGACATTTCTTTTCATTCGACAAGACTCAAAAATGCACCAAAAGTGTTTTAAGGCATCTATATCAAAATGTGTGGTTTGCTAAATAAAAACCTTGTTTTTGTAATTGATTTCATAAGTTTTTTTTTTCTATTATACTAATGATTGCTTTTTAATTACATAACTTTCTTTAGCAAAATGCGTGCTTCATTTAGTAAACAGACACAATAACACGACTGCGAAAAATAGTAGCTTAAAGGCTTACAAGATTGAGTGTTAAGTCATTATTACACAACTTCATTAACGCAAGCTCTTGGGTTCTCTAAGTCAAGGTCGGATTCCAGACTCTGCCAAAGTGACCAGATGGCATTCACCCAGTGACACGTTGACCAGAAGGTGACCTACAACTGCTGAGAGTTGATTTCGTGTCCTGACTTTCAGCGGTACAAGGTCACAAGACGTTGTTATAGAGCTAAATAAAAAATACTGGTTCTCTTACTTGAAGTGAAAGGCATGAAAATAAAAGCTTATGCAAAATCGTGAGGGCAGCCAAGTAGAAGAAATAACGCTTATTCCTCGCATTCATACATTATTCAGTGAAGTATTTCCTGCAGGAATATTTACAACAGAATGGCAATTTTTTAAATAAAAATATCATAATCATATTTAAGCTTTTGCCCTTAAAACCACCGCCAAAATTCACCTTTCCTCTTATGCAACCATGAATGGCATTAGTGCAGAAGAAACAGCATTATATTTTATTTTCTTATGGTTGTCAAAAATGCATCTGGAAGTATTTCTGCTGAGGAAACTTCCCTGTGTCGTCTAAAATAGGAATTTTGAAAATGTTCCAACTACTTGGGTAAAAACTCTTATAAAGAATTATTGGATTCATTTTTAGAAATGGTGGCTTCATAAATATTATAGAGTTGAATTTTGATTATATATGGATTCTGTTCTCAACAGTTATTGAATCTCAGTGAATTTGCTCCTGTACGCAAACTTCTCTTTACAAAATTTATTCCGGGAATTTTAAATACAAAAGCCCACATCGTTGCTCTTTGAAAATTATCAAAAGTTAGAAATTTTAATTTGTATTGTAATAATATATATATATATATATATATATATATATATATATATATATATATATATATATATATATATATATATATATATATATATATATATATATATATATATATGCCGAGACATTAACGTGGTTCAAAGATAAAATTTCATCGAAGCAGCGTTTTTATCAATAAGTCGTTTTTATTGTATACTTAAAAATTACTTTATTCTTTCTTGTAAAAGAGATTGGAAATGCGTGTAAATTGATGAAAACATCGTCAATTGTAACAATATAAAAAAAAGTACAAAAATACTGAAATTATAACTCGCAATTTTGAACTTTTTGTATTGTTATATACATTACAAATATTATTATATTACTTTTTAATATGTATTATACAAATTATTCGAAAATACTGAAGTTATAACTGGAGATAAAGAAGTCATATAATAAAAAGACACACATGACATCATCTAATATAGATTTGAACTATTTAGGTTCTAATTTTTATCTCAAGATTTGCTAAATATTATCAATTCAGATATAACTATGTAATATATTGGAATCACATAAGTAGTGTAATGTGAAGAAAAGAGTGATTGATATATAAAGACAAATTCATTATTTCTTTCTCTGTTACAGAATTAAGCATAGTAAAATATTACAATTAAAATTGATTACACATGAATCTGTATCTTAAATATTAAATTATAACAAAATTTCTTATATAATATAAATTATAAATTATATATATATATATATATATATATATATATATATATATATATATATATATATATATATATATATATATATATATATATATATATATATATATATATATATATATATTATGTAGCTCCTATACTGAAACATACTGTATGTTTCGTATTATAGGAATTAATTTCAAATTAATCAGTATTTTAGGAAATAAATAAAATTAAGACAAAATTTCCCATGTAAAATAAATGTATTTTTAATTCTTTAACACACATTATTTGAAAATTAATATTTTATTCATTAAAATATTTTAATTTCTATATATATATATATATATATATATATATATATATATATATATATATATATATATATATATATATATATATATATATATATATATATATACATATATTTATAGATGTATATACATATATATATATAATGTAAAGTTTAAAATTTATATTCACTATTCCTATACTATATGCCCCCTATTACTATCTATGCCGTATTATAGGGAATTTTGTTCATATGAATCAGTATCTTAAAAAATAAAAATAAATAAAATTAGGACATGATATCTTATGTAATAAAAATCAATATATTTTTTTTTAAATTCTTTAACACATTATCTAAAATTAGTATTTTAATCTCTTATATAAAGTTTAAAATGTATATTTATGGTTCCCTTTCCATAACATTTCCTCCAAAAAAAATAATTTATTTATTAAAACTAAACATTTTGATATTAGTTTCACGTAAAATGAATGGGAAAACAAAAATAATGATTCTACATAATATATCAATTAAATAAAATTTCTTTTTAAATACGTTAAAAATATTCATAAATTTATCTACTTTTCATGATGATCTATATTTATATTATTGTGAAGTAGAACTGATGCAGTATTAATGCACAGTTTATTTACATAAACTTAGCAATTTAATAAGTTCAAATGAATAAATTAGGCAGTGTAAATTGTTTCACAATGATAAAAGAGTCTTATTTATGATTTAATATCCAAAATATAATTTTTCAAATAGAATATCATCAAATTATTTATGGAAGAAAATAGAATAAACATGCTCATCCTAAATATTTTTAATTTGACTTTTTTCTAACTTATGAATTTTTTGAATGTTTGAAATTCTTAATATAAAGATAATCAATAAAGAAGAATTACACAACATTTTTCATGTACTTTATATTAAAATGTCTTATTAAATATCACACTAAAAAATTCTGCTTAACTGAAAATAACTCTATACGTCAAATAAAGCATTTTCGGCTTTAAATTTTCAATAAAAAATTTACTAATAATTGCAAATATTTATGAGGAGTATTGCAGAAATTGGTGAAATTATTATTTTTTTGTGTGTGGGAGGAAAACATTTTTATATTTTATAAGTTATTCATTATTATTTTTATATATTGATAGCTAAGTAAAAAGAACTTCGAATCATTATTGCAACATTTATTATAAGTCAAAAAATTATTATATTTTATTAAATTTCACACAAAAATTTCGAAATATATATTGAATATACTCGGAAATTTTACATTATATCAACAATTACATCATCAAATATCTCCCAATATGTGATTACTAATTCCAGTTCTGCTCTTTACTGTTAAATAAATTTTCATAAACCTAACGGATCCATGCTCATTTGTTTTTAGTTCGTCAAGTCTAGTAAAAAACCCAAATTTACATGAAAGTTATTCTGGATAATTGACAACGATTAATTAATGCTTCCTAGGCAACTATACAATTTCGTAAATAAAGTAATTTTAAGGTGAAGGAAATAGTGAAGGAACACTGTAACAAAAAGAAGCATTGCTTATTGATCTGAAAGAAAAAGAATAAATCTTAAAGTAGCAAAAGACGATCAAATTAAGAGAAATTTTGTGAATTACAAGTTCTTATACATAGGCTCTAGTCCATGTTAAAAGCTCATAATGTAATCTTGTTCTGCTACTGTATACTATAGAAATTAGTGAAAAGAAAAGAAAAATTGTTTTGTACTTTTAATATTCTGTAATATAAAAAAATATTTAATTATATAACATTTTACTTTTGTTTTGGTAATAATTAAACCGTTTGGCAAGACATAGCATAAATTGTTATATTTAAACTTACATATTACATTTGGCATAAAATTATCCAATGAAAATCTTCATTATTTCTTAATATTTTTTTAAACTATTTCTAGTATGATAATTCATAATGGAGATGTGTGTGTTTGTTTATCATTCACTTTTTGCAGTCGAAGACTAATTTGTACGAGACTTAAATTTTGAAGTGGATTCAGAAACATTACAGAATATGAATTTTTCCAAATTCTGATTTTTTTTTTGGCAATGAAGAAATGTTGGCAAGATGACGTATCGTGACGTGCGCGATGACGCAAATATTAGGTTTACCGAAATAGAATTTTCAGCATAATTCTTATAGATCTCTGTATGACGTAATAAAAACAAGATTACGAGTACCATATACATAAAAAAAGAAAATTCGCCAAAAAATCGCCAAGCTCAGAATTTGGCATCTTGGATTATACGGCCCCTGTGCCCCACCTTTTATTTAAATAAGAATATCGATCAATAAAAATAAAAATTTTAATAATAACATTTTGTTTCTGAAATTTACAATCTGAAATATACAACAATTAATATTTGAATAACTTGCTATGATAAAAGAATAATTTTCATATTTTTAAATATACAATTTAAAAATTCTAGATTATTTATAATTTACCATATAAACTGCGATTTAAATATTTTTGTTTGAATTTTAATGAAAATACTATAACAGCATATTAAAATATTTTTAATATATTCAATATTAAACATATTTTAATATGCTGTTATAGAGTTTATGAAACAAATTTCCATGATACTTTATAACATTAAGATATGTTAAAGGAAAAGATATTAAATGACTATAAAAAAAATTCAATTAAAATGTCAAGGAAATTTTGCATTTGGTTTTCCTTTATAGCTTTCAAATTCATGTAAAATATAAGCCGTTTATATGTTAACAGTATTACGAAATAACGAAAATTATGAAAGTAATATCTTTTATGCAATTACATAATAAAATGACAAAGAACAATATTTTTTTTTGTTATTTTATTGTGCTATTAAATTTTACTCTACAGAGGGTTATAAAATAGAAAATTATTAGAATATAATGTTATAAGAATTCAGTTTTCTTTTAAGATTGGTTTTGTTATGATAGTTTCTTTTATAATCAAAACTTCTTACTGTCACTGTAGGCTGAATGGTAGAATAATAGATTATTTGTGAAGAATATATGCATTGAATATTTGTAAATTTTCCAATTATTTTTTGATAAAATCACAATTGTGATGCAATTGTTCTCAATCACATTTTTTAAAGTTTTTCGAGATCACCAAATGTTTGTAATCTTAATACAGTTACACTTTCGTAAAGTCACAGTTGTGATGCAAAATGTCCGCAATCACTTTTTATGTGATTTCTTTCAGGATCCCTAAATGATCCATGTATTGCCACAATTTAGTCACAGTTGTGATGCAAAATGTCCGCAATCACTTCTTATGATATCTTCCAAGATCACTAAATAATCCATGTATTTGCCACAATTTAGTAAAGTCACAGTTGTGATGCAAAATGTCCGCAATCACTTCTTATGATATCGTCCAGGATCACTAAATAATCCATGTATTGCCACAGTTTGGTTCACAGTTGTGATGCAAAATGTCCGCAATCACTTCTTATGATATCTTCCAGGATCACTAAATAATCCATGTATTGCCACAGTTTGGTAAAGTCACAGTTGTGATGCGAAATGTCCTTTTATAAAGCATTATCACTAAATGTTTGTAATCCTTAAATATGATATGTAATTAAGTCACATTATATTTATACATACAGGAAAATTTTTATGCATGCTAAAGAAGGTAACTCTTGCTTGCCTCTAGTTTTCCAACATAAACCAATAAAATTGACTTCGATCAGTTGATAGCTCCATTTTGATTGTTCTAATCAGTCATATCAGAGGAAAAGTTCACATCAGGAAAAATATTACAAAAAGCCTTAAATTTTCGTAATAAGTTATTTCAACGAAAATTAGCCAACTTATTATTGTCATCAATGTCACATTCATAATAATCAATATCGAGGATCTTTTCCATTGCTTAACTCCTTTCAAATATTATTATCCTCACGGATGTCTCATATTTCATCCTAAATTATTAAAAGTCATAGTTCGAGTAAAAATGTCTCAGTAGGGCTTTAAACCATTAATTTTCTTTGTATAATTTGTTAGTCCCACATCTCTTCAGGTGCGGGCATTGGTACCCAAACCCGGGTTTTTTTAAAGTCGTCAATTTGCTCAGAGACTTGAGCCATGGTATAATAACCCACCAGATCTTCATCTGCATCATAATGGGGGTTATAATGCTTTGCAAGCACATCTGCAGCCCACAAATAATTTAGCCATTTTGGTAGGAGAGAGCTGCGTGGTTTCTTCAGTATTTTTGACCTAAAAATACTTAATTTATTTAGTTTATAATTCCCTTTTATCTGCACAGGTGCCGTATAATCCATGATTCTAAATTCTGAATTATTTTTGGCGATGAAAGTAATGTTGCCAGGATGACGTATCGTGACATGCGCGATGACGTAGATACTAGGGTTATCGAAATAGAATTTTCTGCATAATTCCTATAGGTCTCCATATGTATGACGTAATAAAAACGAGGTTGCCAGATGCATAAGAAAAACCGCTAATGTCAGAATTTGGCATCCTAGATTATACAGCACCTGAGCCCTTTTATCTAATTTCAATGAGAAAATTTTTTTTTAATTATAAGCATATATAATACGTTTTTAATAGAAAACTGAAACAATTCTCAAATTAATATTTTACTTTGATAAAAGTTTACTTACACATAATATTTGACTTTTTGGAGATTTTTTGAAGGCAAAATAGAGGCTAAAATAGGAATAACAAAATGGCAAACCTTAAGTTAATTACTGAACTGAAAATACCCTAATCAGAAATTAAATGTTATTGCCAATATGTATTGCCAAATTTTTTGCCAGAAACCAAGAGATATCCATTTCTACACCGAACCCTTTACTTTAAATACTAAAAAATTTAGTTAAATTTAATTTGTATTTCAAAAATTTATTAGATATTACTGTTTAGTTTCATTGCAAATAATTTTGATAAAAAATGTTATTTCAAAAAGTTTTTTTATGCTTTACTGTTTTTAAATTTTTTCTATGACATTTGAAACTATGAAAAAAATTATGCATACAAATTTTCTTTTGAAATATATTTTCGTGTTTTCATAGTGATAAGGAAAATTAAACTAGAAAACAAAAAAAAAAATTAAAATACCTGATTTTATATTTTGATTTTATATACGATATATATGTTAATCAATTTTCGATAGTTGTGTTTTTTCTTAATTATTACTTTCAGAAAGAAATTATTCCTTTTCAGAAATCTTTAACTAAAATTATTATTAGTTCTCAGAAAATTCTCGTTAATCTGTGCTTTAGGTACCCCCCCCCCATGCCAAATCGGCGATAAATGAGTCAAGCGTGGCAAACCCAAAATTACAGTGTATTGTATAATTATTTTCAGTGTATTTTTATTAAACCACTTTAAAAATTATCATACTTTTTCTTCATATTTTAGTGTATTTTTTGTTATACAATTCGTAAAAAGAACATTGTTTTTATTTTGAAACAGTCAAGTTCGTTAAAAACACGGACTTCGTTTTCGTCGCCATGGCAACGGTGTTTTTGCGTAGTGTCTCTCCGAGAATTCAACTCCGGGAGACAAGACGCAGAAACGCGCCAGTTGGCGATTTTTGAAAAATGCGCCAAGGGCACACTAAGGGCCAAGGGCCAAGGGTACCTAAAGCACATTTTCACCAAAATTCTTAAAAGATATTCATCACATGATTTTAAATACTTTTAAAAACATATTTCTGTAACAAAATATATACTCTAATGCGAATACAAATCGAAATATTAAAAAGAAAATGAAACATATTAATTGATGCTTACCATTTTTTAGTCACCCATTTGTATAATTTGAAATTCATATTTTCTTATAATCAATGAATTTTTATTTCAAAAAAATATGTTGATAACGAAGTAAGTTTAGCAAGGTTTTTATCGCACACAATAATATCAAATACTTTTTGTAAATGTAAGGATTACACTTACTGCTATTGGAAAAATCTAACAATAAAATTTCCATTGTTTATAACTTATGTGCCATTATTTAAATGCTGCATTATTGAATGAATAATTTGTAACAATGATAATTTTTGTTTGTTGAAATAAAAATCTATTGTTACAAATGTCATGAAATTATGGCACACATGCCGTATAATCCAGGATTCCAAATTCTGAGATTGGTGATATTTTGGCGGATTTTCTTATGTATCTAGCAGCCTGATTTTTACTACACCACAGATTCACAAATCTATAAAAATTATGCAGAAAACTCTATTTTGGCAGCCCTTATATGTACGTCATCGCGAACGTTACGATACGTCATATTGGCAACATTTCTTTATCGCCAAAAAAATTCAGATTATTATAACTGCATTGGCTTAATGTTTCAATTATTGTTGTAATATTTGTCGTAATTAGTGTAGATTTGTTAAACTCTATTGAGTTAATAGGTAAAATTATACACATTTAAAAATAAACTTTGGTGAAAATGTGCTTTGGGTCCCCTGCTTGGCGCATTTTCAAAAAGTCGCCAACTGGCGCGTTTTTGCGTGTGTTGTGTCGTAGAGTTGAATGCTCCGAGATACACAACCCAAACACGGCGTTTCTATGGAGACGAAACCGAAATCCGTGTTTTTGACGAATTTAACGGTTGGTATGGCAACAAAAACAATGTTTTTTTTACAAATTGTATAACTATAAATACACATATAATTGTGTAACAAAATATAACAAAAAAGACAGGATTGCCACAAGGAGCACAATTTTATCCTAAATGGATGAAATAGTTAGGGTTACCACGCCTTGCGCGTCTATCGTCCATTTGGCGGGAAAGGGGTACCCAAACCACAGATTAACCTAAACTTTAAGGTTAGGAATGTTTGCAGTAGATTCGTCTTATATCTGTGAATAAATATAAATTTTGAAGTCTAATAAAAGAAAATTCTTAATTAACATTTATTGATATTTAAAATTATGAATTTTGAAATTCATTATAAATTTTGATTAACATTATGAGTTTTAAATTTTGAAATTCATTATGAATTTTGATTAACATTCAATATTCATAATAAATAAAATACATTTTTTGTCGTGATGTCGATGGTGTAATTATTGTTACTTTCTCTGGCACAGGTGCCGTATAATCCATGACGCCAAATTCTGAGATTGGTGATTTTTGGCGGATTTTCTTATGTATCTGGCAATCTCGTTTTTATGACGTCATACTTATGGAGACTTAAAAGAATTATGGAGAAAATTCTATTTTGGTAACCCTTGTTTTTGCGTCATCGCGCACGTCACGATACGTCATCTTGGCAACATTTCTTCATCGCCAAAAAAATTTAGAATTTTCAATTATAGATTATACGGCACCTGTGCCCTTTCTCTTCTCTTAACAATATGAGTGACACTGCATTATTATAAATAAATTGTCAGAAAATCGCTGAATTAAAAATTTAAGTGATATTTATGAAGGCTTTTATTTCTGAGAAAGGAGAAGTTATTATTTACCAAAAATTCTTTAAACACTGTTTTTTATGAGGAAAAATAAAGAAAAGAGATTTAAACTTTCAATTGGAATTAATTCTGCGTATTTTTTAATTTAAGAAATATTAATTTATTTTCATTTAAATTAATTAAAATCTTTTCGTTTAAATTATGTGAGACATGCAGTCAATGAAAATCAATAATTTTATTATCAATTGGAAGTATTATTAAATTAAACTGTTCATTTGCTTTCTCTTTGGATAGCCGACAAAAAAAATTTAATTATTTGATTTGTTCCAACACCATTAAAATTGGGTTACTCACTTGTAGGGAGAAAAAAAAACGACTTTTATTTGAACTAGATAATTTACGTAAATATTTATGCAAAATTAAAAATATGGAACTTATAAAAGTTAAAATAAAATTTTAGTCCACTATGAAGATTTATTAAAATATTGATCTTTCATTAAAAATTAAAAATTAAGTCTTAATGATTTACAGATTTTATCACTTAGTAATATCTCATTACATTAAATACATATTAAACTATAAATATAAATTCAAAACAACTTCGTTTTGATAATTTTAATCTAAAAATAATATCATATGAGAAAGAGTAAACTGTGAAAGAGAAAAATATTTTTGAGAGTTACACATACAATAAGATAATTAAAAGTGATTAAATAACAGAAAAATTGTTGATTAATATTTTGAATTAAATTTTCAATATAAATTAAAGAACTAATGTTTATAAATTCCTTTTTTATTTAATTTTAGGGATTTAATACATCTAAATGATTATTGAATAAGGAAACATTTAATAAATAGGAGACCTGAAAACTAATTTGTGTAAACGAATAAATTGTAAATGTATAATGTACAGAAAGCAAATACAAGAATATGTATGTAGACATAATTCTTTGAATAAATTTATAAAATTATTTCATTTAAAAGATAATAAATTTTATTTTTAAAATTTTTCTCATCTTTTTGTTTCTGTATAAATTATTGATTGGAAAACTATATAAATCCTAAAACAAATATCTCATTTTTTAAATTCTTTCCTTTTTTTCTTATTCATAAATATTTTTAATAATTTCTCCTATAATTGACATTCCTATAAGCAATTTCATAAGTTAGTAATTAATTCAATGGTAAAATTAAGAGTCACGGGAATGTATAGCATATCCATAAGTTTTGAAATATAATTATAATTTTATCCTTGTAATTTGCGTGGAAATATGCACCGAATTTTCAACAAAACGCATTAGTAAAATTAAAATTCTTGGACGCGCAGTACAATAATAGCAATAAGTAACATCCTTATTTTCAATCACAAAAGCTAAAACATCCTTTTCTGCTATTGCTCAAGAATAAAAGTTCTTGTCTAATCTTCTAGACATTTTTATCTCATTCTGATTTTTTTTATGTCTAGCTGATCTCATTATCTAAACGTGACGAATTAAAGCCAATAGTACGACAAACTAATTCGGCATAGGTGCCGTATAATCTAGGATGCCAAATTCTGAGATTGGCGATTTTTTGGCGGATTTCCTTATGTATCTGGCAATCTTGTTTTTATTACGTGATACATATGGAGAACTATAAGAATTATGCAGAAAATTCTATTTTGGTAACCATAGTATTTGGATCATCTCGCACGCCATGATACATCATCTTGGCAACATTTCTTCATCGCCAAAAAGTTCAGAATTTGAAACCATTGATTATACGGCACCTGTGCACACTAATTCATTGTAGTTGAGTGATTTGGTTTGTCATACTACTTTTCATTAATTCGTCAAGTGTCTCCCGTCATTGATAGAAAAATCTAATGTTCTCAACATTGTCAATTGATATGTAACATAACCGACTGTGGGAGAGATATTTGTAGCAATATAGCTCAATTATCTACATATCTCAAAGGGTTTCCTAAGTAATAAAAATAAGTATAAATAATAATAATAATAACAACAAAACTGTGAATTAATTTTTAGAGAGAACTATAAAACGAAAATTTGATCAAACACAAAATATTTTTGACCAATGCTGTCATGGTCACTTTAATATGGATAACTTTTCTTACAAAATCATTATTATTATAAAAATAAATAGCACATGAAACTTTTTTTCACTATATTAATAAGGCATTTTTTACAAGATTTGATAACGACGTAAATAAATATATTGTTATAAAAGTGATCAATCATTCGATTATTGTTCAGCACAGGTGCCGTGTAATCCATGTTGCCAAGTTCTAATTTTTTTTGGCGATGAAGAAATGTTGCCAAGATAATGTATCGTGACGTGCGCGATGACGTAAATACTAAGGTTACCAAAATATAATTTTCTGCATAATTCTTACAGGTCTCATAAGTATGAAGTAATAAAAACGAGGGGATCAGATACATAAGAAAATCCACCAAAAAAAATCACCATTCTCAGAATTTGGCATCATGGATTATACGGCACCTGAGCCTATTTTTCCAACATTATTTATGATTTCGGTGTGAGTAACTATATTAAAATTTTAAAAGTTTCTTAAAGAATGGTGTGTATTTCTCATGTTATTAAATTTAGTCTGTATGCGAGAAGTTTCGACTTTTTTTTAAACAGTTAACAAAATGTATCTGAATAAACTAATTTTGAGGACTATGTACAAAAAAGTAATGAAGTAAAAAGTTATAATTTTAACTCAAAAACTTTTCAAAATTAAATTTCAAAATTGAGATAAAATTTTACAGAAATTGTAATTTTAACTCTTCTTTAATCCTGTATTCTTAATCATCAATAGATAAGCAAGGCTTACTCATTACAATTTCTTTATGATTTATGTCTTTTCATTACGTTGGTAAAGTTATGAATAACGAGATAATAGAGTTAAATTTACCTAAGCATTAAATTAAGAATAAAAATCGATTGCAAAAATTAAAATAATTAAGATAAGTTAACTCTCAAAAGAAAAATTACAATTTCAATAAAAATCCTTCCTTTCTTCTTAACTTACTTAAATTGGAAGAATATTAAAAAATACATGACAGTAAGAAAATGAAGAAAGAAGAAAAGTTTTCAATCTTTAATCGATTATTATAATATGATAATGAGTCTAATATTTGTTCTTCGATATAATATTATAAATTCCTATATAAATAAAGAAATAATTATTAATTTTTCTCTTAAAAATTTATTCTTTTCGAGGATAAATTACATTTTATTCATTTTCTTCAAATTAATAACTGTTTAATTCTTATCGTTTACTTTGTATTATTTGAATACATTTATTTATAGTAATTATCAATCACTTTATTTGTCTTGAGATATATCAAAACTTTATGGTATGATTTAATTATTCGTTTTATCATTGGTGTGAATGATTTTTGAAGGTTTAGAAATGAATCAATCCTGATTATCATACCACATTTTCCATGTAAACATTTTGTCGTCACATCTCTTTTCAAGATCTTTTTCCTCTTTTTCGAAGAAACTGAAAACTGATTTATTTTTCTCAAAAATCATATCCGATGAGTTAAGTTACCTGAACACGCTTTCATTCCTTTTTTATTTTTTTTACTTTTTCAGGTCACTCTATTACGCCATTTGTCTGATTAAGGAGTAAAATATTCAAGGTCGATTCAGAATCAGGGTTGCTAAAAGTTCAGAGAAAACTTTTCAAGTTAGCCAATTGCCATCATTCTCGCCAAATATGTTTTTTGTCATTTCTTCAGTATATTTTCTGAACATTTGCCTAACTATCTGAAAAATATTTTTTAATGAAATATTTTTAATAAAAATATTTTTCTGAAAAATATGTATTAGGTTTTGATTTAAAAAAAAAAAACATGTAATAACGGCATATTAAATTAATAAATTTTAAATCATCTTAAGATTATTTTAAATCTAGGTGTATAACAAGAATTATTTTTAGTTATCTTTAAATGGTTTAAAATTGATTTTCATAAAAAAAAAATATTTTTCCATGTAACTATAAAATATGTGTGCTTTTTATACGTGGTACTAATTTCATATTTCAATGAAATACCAATAATAATTTTTTTTATTATTATCATGAGCAAAAAGATAAAATTTTAAAATAATGATAGCCTGTACATTTTTAATTTAATGGAATGAAATGGTCTTATCCATAGTATTTTAGATATTAAACATAGGAATAATTAGAAAATGTAAAGAAATTATTCTTGATTAATTTCAATAATTTTATTATTTTTCTTAACTATTTGAAAATATTTTTAAAAATATGTCTTGACAGATATAGTAGTGATGTATAAAATAAATAAATTTTAAATTTTAATGTAAGATATTTTAATTTAAAATTGCAATTAGAAGTATATGTTAATTTCAGTTAAATGGTGTCATATTGATGTTCTTTAAAAAATTCATTTTCTTTAAAAATATGAAATCTAACTGTTTTTACACTTAGTACTAATTTCATATTTCAGTGCAACACTAAATTTGCAGCAAAAATAATCGCATAAGTAAAATGAAAAAATATCTTTTATTTAATAATGATTGCTTGTTGATTTTAATTTTACCTAATTAAACTATTTTATTGAAAGGATTTTAGAAATTTTTAATATAAAAATAGCTATAAAATTACATAAAGTGAAATCTAAGTAGATTTTGATTCATTTTTAAAGATTCTTATTTGTCAACGATAATTAAATGTTTTAAACCTGAAGTTTCACAGGTTTCAAAATTCTTCTTGCTTATATAATTGTTCAAGAAACTCTAACTTTAAAAATTTTAAAAATCTGAAAATCCTAAATGGTTTTACCATTTTGAAGCAGCATATGCATAAAATCTGTTAAATCCAAAGTACATTTTGTCATCATGATGTTATGGTTGCAAAAGTTACAACAAGTATATTACTATATGTAAATCTAATTTTTCAATCAAATTCAAAATAATAAGAAATAATAACGAATTCCAAATTTCAAATTAATGTTCTTAAAATTTATTTATAAGTGAAAATTACAAATATCTCAATAAGCACAATTATCAAAAAACAATAATAATAATAAATTATCGATCAACGGCGAATTTTTTGCACTCGCGGACAAATTATAACTTACAGCTTAAAGAACTGAACAGAGATGGAAAACCTTTTTGAGACGTGGGCCAAATTTTGATCACTTTTTTTTAGTACAGCTCGTGGCAAAACTGATTAATAAGAAATCTGTTGCTGTTTAATTTCAGATAATTTTCTTAAT